>CM031594.1:2683606-3083003 GCA_018467065.1 Ephestia elutella
AATGGCTCAAGGGATCTTGGCAACAACATAACAACAATACTTTTTATTTAAATATTAATCTCAATATTTTCCTGCATCTATAGCTTGGCCATAGTGGGCGTGATGATATATGAAAAAGTTAATAAGTAGGTACTAAACAATAAACGACAAATACAGATTTCACGTAACATTTAATGACTCTGATTGTGATGAGCGGCACCTAACTGTTTATGAATAGCTTTTCGCTTAATACAATGAGTATTATTCTGTTAACAATGTACTTTCTGTACATAATTTGAAATATGAATGCATACTTAGTTTCCTTAGGTTAAAATCTCAGTTTAAAACGTAACTACAGTGATACAAATCATGAGGTCGGCTGGACTGGCATTACCGGCAGGTCACAAGACAGAATATTTATAATTGATTGGATTTCGCCAGCGCCGATCTACTGGGGATCTTCTTCTGTATGCTACGCATCTTTGGGGTGAGGCCCTTGAAAAATATGGTGAAGCACTTGCTGTCTCACTTGACATTTCGAAGGCTTTCGACAGAGTTTGGCATGACGGTCTTATTGCAAAGCTTCCCGCCTATGGTATCCCCGCCAGCCTTTGTGCTTGGATTTCTGATTTCTTGAGGGAACGGTCTATTCGAGTAGTCGTTGACGGCTGCACGTCTGACCTATTGGCAATTAATGCCGGGGTACCTCAGGGGTCTGTACTTTCCGCAACGCTTTTTCTGCTACACATCAACGATCTGCTAAAACCTGGTATTATTGGGTACGCGGATGATAGCACCGTTACGGAAAGATATTTTTCTAGTGCAAAGGCAAAAAAACCGGAAATAGACGATCTCAGGCAGGCAATGGTGGACCGTACCAATCTCACTCTGCAGGCTGTCTCCGACTGGGGTGATGCCAATCTCGTGAGATTCAATGCCTCTAAGACGCAGGCGTGTCTGTTTTCCGCTAAAAGGAGCCCGTTCAACTTGGCTCCCACTTTCCGTGGTGCGCCTCTTCCTGTTACTAATACCTCGAACTTCTTGGTATCAACTTCTCATCGAATCTCAACTTCGGTACTTATATTGAGACCAGGGCTAAGACTGCTTCTAAAAAGCTAGGCATCCTTTCCAAAGTCCAACGGTATTTTACTCCGGACCAACTGTTAAGCCTTTACACAGCTCAAGTCCGCTCCGGTATGGAGTATTGTTCCCAACTGTGGGATGGATCCGCCCGCTATCAGCTCGAAGCCCTGGAAGCTATCGACAGACGTGCCAGAAGGCTCGTGAATGATGAGTCGCTTACAGCAAACGGCTTCAGAGCCTCAATCACCGGCGACTAGTAGCAAGTCTGTGTGTATTCTACAGACTGCACTTCGGAGAGTGCGCACAGGAATTACACGAATTAATTCCCTCTGCACCATTCCACCATCGGACGACTCGGCGTGGACAGGGATTCCATCCATATGTGGTTGATATTCCAGCTCACCGCACCTCTCGGTTCGCCTCCTGCTTTATCTTGCGAACCGCTAAGGTATGGAATTCTCTCCCCGCGTCGCTGTTTCCCGAAAAATATAATTTAGGGTTTTCAAGGCAAGAGTAAATAGTAGGGTGTCCCGAAAAACTGTTTTTTTAGCTTTGCTTAACTCAAGACGTCTCAAAAGTTGCAAAATCGATCGTAGATTACGAAAAAAATAGTAATAAAAATATATAAATAAATCCTGTGGGCTCTACCAGATCGTCAAAGTTTTGAAAATTGCCATTTTAAGGGTGATATTTCGCTTTTTTAAATTTCAGTTTCTGAACTAAATAAAAAAGAATACTTATAGTTTTTTATACTTAGGTATAATCAAGACACTACATTTTAATTTTCGTGTAAGAACACGGTACCATCGTCTTCCAATTAGTTAGATAACATCCTTCAAGTTTCGTCGAGTTTCAACTTAATTTCAGACAACAAGACATGAGCTTTCTTCGTTGCCTAAATAACTTTCTATGCCATAATAGTCAATTGCGACTATTAAGTTCAGTGTTACCATGAATTTAGTGGTTTTAAATAATGAGTCTTAGGCGTAGATAGACTATTTGTGCTTTCTTGGGTCCACACAAAGAACTTGACGATCGCCAACTCTACTATGAGAGACGTCATAAAATTAATTTTATTTGTGAAGAACGACCTTAAGCTCAAGTATAGAAGAGACGATCCATCTAATTCAGATGTATTTATAATTGTATCTAAGACATTAACAATATTAGGACTAAAGTTTCTATGCCAATCATAACGAACGTTCGAGTTATTCAATTGCTATCCTACTTTAAAAAGTACCTCTATTTGAAAAGATATCGCAAAAACAAACGTAATGTTTTTTTTTTTTAATTGAAGTATTATTATAGTTATTTGAAAAGCATTTGGACCTAGCAGCTTGCAAATGTATTTAATTTGAATCTTGAATTTTCAGTTAACAGCTTTGAACATTCGTTACGATTGGAATAGAAACTTTGGTCCAAATATTGTTAATCTCTAGAGATACAAGTATAAATACATCTGAATTAGATAGATTGCTCCTCTATACTTGAGCTTAAGATCGTTCTTCACAAATAAAAATATTTTTATGACGTCCCTCATAGTAGGGAGTTGCCGATCGTCAAGTTTTTTGTATGGACCCAAGAAAGCACTTGTAGTCTCTCTACGCCTAAGACTAGTTATTTAAAATCTACAAAACTCGTGTTAACACTGAACTTATAGTCGCAATTGACTATTATTTCATAGAAAGTTATCTAGGCAACGAAGAAAGCTTCATGTCTTGTTGTATGAAATTAAGTTGAAACTCGACGAAACTTGAAGGATGTTATCTAACTAATTGGAAGACGATGGTACCGTGTTCTTACACGAAAATTAAAATGTAGTGTCTTGATTATATACGAAAATATAAAAAACTATAAGTATTCTTTTTTATTTAGATTCAGAAACTGAAATTTGAAAAGCGAAACTTCACCCTTAAAATGGCAATTTTCAAAACTTTGACGATATGGTAGAGCCCACAGGATTTATTCATATATTTTTTTAATATTTTTTTCGTAATCTATGATCGATTTCGCAACTTTTGAGACGTCACGCGTTAAGCAAAGCTAAAAACAGTTTTTCGGGACACCCTAGTGAATAGGCGTACTTTGAGTTTGCGAGTACCACCCTAGACCTCATCTATGCTTCCCATCAGGCAAGATTGAGGTCAAACGCACTCAAATCTCAAATAAAAAAATAGAGTAAAATTATTATATATTTAAATATATCATTGTTCGGAATCTATTCTTAAAACTAATAACTTATCACTAAACCTTAATTAAATTGCTGCATAAACTAAATTCATTTAAAATTATTTTGATTACACAATAAAAAATATTTGTGTCAATGGTTTTTCAATAGTTATGCGTAATCTATTGAAAAACCATTACGACTTATCATTAGCAGAATAAAATTTTCATTCAGTTCATTAAGGGGGGTTAGGCGGTCAGCGAAAATTCAGATGAAGCGGCTGAGGCGGGGGGGGACGTCCCGGTTGCCATTCACATTTTTATCAAAAAGTTAATAGAAATGTTTAGTTTTTCAAAAATTTAAATCAGTCACGAAATCGAAAAGGTAAAATACCTTTGTGTTGGTGATTTTAAAACATTTTTTATTATAAAACACGGATGTTATCTGTATTCATATGAAATTTTAGGATTCAGGATTTTCTATCGAGCAAAATTTTTCCCATCGTGTTTTGGAAACAGTCCTCCCTTTAAACATACGTTCTACAATACATATCAGAAATTTCAGGGCGAAAACTCTTCAATTCTTTAAACAGCAGCTTATAGAAAACAGCCAATATTGCCGTTTTCACTTACTGAGAGCCCTTAATGAAAAGTCAAAAATCTTTGTGTACCGTAACATAAAAAACATATAAAAATGTTGATTATATGTTACAGCAAGCAGAGATATTTAGCTAAGGTACATATTAGGAAACTAATTTGCCCCGGGGCTTCGCTCCTGTGGGAATTTCGGGATAAGAAGTACCTTTCATGCCATTCCCGGTATTTTTCTACCCGGATACCAAATTTCATCGAAATCCGTCCAGTAGATTTTGCCTGATTGAATAACAAACATCCTCACAAATTCACAAACTCACATCCAAACTTTCCATCAATATTATCAATCAATACATATAATAAAACTGTAACTGGTCTTTGTCTGTACATAGGAGGTATTTATGAAAAAAAAATTGACAGGTCTTTATAGGGCTAATAGAAGCCAAAACCATTTTTCTTTTTTAATTTTTGTCTGTCTATCTTTCTGTCCGTATGTTTGTAATCACGCAAAAAACTACTGGACCAAATTTGATGCAGTTTTCAGTTGTATTAATGAAGGTCTAACTTTAAATCTGGCGTAGGTTTCATCTTAGAACCTGAGACAAACAATAGTAAACTAGCTTTCGCCCGCGGCTTCGTCCGCGTGAATTTCCCGTGAGTCCCGTGCCCTTTCCCGGGATGAAAGGTACCTTATGTCCTTCTCCGTACTTCCAGCTATATGTATGCGAAATTTCAGGAAGATTGGTTCAGTAGATAAAGCGTGAAGAGGTAACAAACAAACTCACTTTCGCATTTATAATATTAGTTAGGATTAGGATTACGCGCGGACGAAGTCGCGGGCACCGGCTAGCTTATAATATTAATAGAATATAGTCTATGGTAAGATTTCGAGTTCAGGAGGCAAAGGAATGCTCTTCATCAAAGCAAATCTCTTCAAAGCATCGTATTTTCCGCGCAAAGCATCAATTTCTTCACGTATTCTTGTATTTTCTTCTTGCATCATTTCCATATCGTGCCATTCCTGATAAATCAATATAAAATCATCAATACATATAATAAAACTGTAACTGGTCTGTGTCTGTATATAGGAGCTATCTAAGAAAAAAACCGGTCAAGTGCGAGTCCAACTCGCGCACCGAGGGTTCCGTACACGCAAAGCATCTCACATTATAGCTCTAACTAAAAGACCAACTTGATTCAAAAACAAACTTAACTTTGCAGTTCGATCCCTAAGATTCATACTGCATCTAGCCCAAAAATAAGTTTGTAACACTTTTTTTTTTTGACTTACAACATGTTTACAACTTTCAGGTTTATTCCTGTATAAATACTGTTAGACCTTGCTTTTTGCCAAGTTTCATAATTTTAAGTCAACGGGAAGTACCCCATAGGTTTTGATTGCTGTCTAAAATCGCAAAATATGCAAAAATTCGTAACATTAACGGGAATATCTCCTGATCTGGTTGACGTAAAATTTTGATTATTTTTTTGCTGAAAGAGACCGTGAATCCGAGTATTCGATATGAATTTTAACTTGATAGCTTTAAGCGTTCCTAAGCAAAAAAGTTTGACAGACAGACGGACAACAAAGTGATCTTACAAGGGTTCCGTCTTTGCCTTTAGAGGTACGGAACCCTAAAAATCTTCTTTCTAGAGCCAAATTAAGCCAAAATATTTTTTTTTTTATTTCTGTCTTCATGTTTGTACGCGCTTCACGCAAAAACTACTGGACAAAATTAGATGCGGTTTTCCTGCGAATTATTAGTCAGGTTAGGGTATTTTTGAAGGTCTTACTTAAAATCTGGTGTAGGTTTCATCATGTCATGATACGTCGCTTAGAACCTGAGTTATTAACAATCCTAACTAATCTTAGGATTAACCACCTAACTAATATTATAAATGCGAAAGTGAGTTTGCTACCTCTTCACGCTTCATCTACTGAACCAATCTTCCTGAAATTTCGCATACACATAGTCAGAAGTACTGAGAAGGACATAGGGTACCTTTCATCCCGGGAAAAGGCACAGTTTCGTGGGAAATTCACGCGGGCGAAGCCGCGGGCAAAAGCTGGTAGTAAATAACGCGTGTAGTAACCTGGCTCTTTTCAGTCTCAAGCTCGTCTTTCTGCTCGATTCGTTTGATCCGACACGAGGCAGCGTAGCCTCTGTTCTTTAATGTTCGCCGGCGTTGCTTCATTCTGTAAAGCATACAAATAACTTTATTTTACTGCATATACATACATGCATTATATTGAACTAGCTGGCGCCCGCGGCTTCGCTCGCGTTAATCCTTTCTTAGCGGATGCCTACGTCATAATATCTATCTGCATGCCAAATTTCAGCCCGATCCGTCCAGTGATTTGGGCTGTGCGTTGATAGATCACTATGTCAGTCAGTCAGTCACCTTTGAGTTATATATATATATATAGATGAACCTAGCATTAAGCTTGAATTAATTATATTTTTGTACAATAAAAGTTAAATAAAAAAAGCAGAGTAAAGTCACAAAGTAGTTAAAGTAGAGTTGTGATGGCTCATAGATAATTCGTAAACTCGGAAGTACCGTCTGAAGCCTCCAAAAAATAGATGAACAATAAATATTAATTTATTTATAAAGTACCTTACAATCTGATCCCTCGTCAGCCCTCGCATCTTGAGCTGACGGTTGAGATCCCGCACAGAGATGGAGACCAGCTCGTCATCGCTGATCTCTGCGCACGGAGTCGGCGATAGCGGAGCCTGGAAATTATTATTATCAAGATTGAACGGTTCTAAGTCGAAGGGAATTTGGTATAGGACTATCCAAGACTCTCCCAACCCAGTGCCTTGGTTCATTGTGCTAGCCTTAATAGGGAGCTTCTAGTTACGGCGTTTCGAATAAGGTCAGGTCATGTTCCAGTAAATAAATTTTATTTTCTTGTGAAACGAGTTCAATCAGACTTGTGTTGTTTTTGCAATAGAACCGAAGATTGGCTACACATTTTACTGGAATGTGACCAATACAGGGACTTAAGAACAAAGATATTAAATGGTATCTCTTTGGATAATGGTGGGCTCAACATTATTTTGAGCACACCATTATCACAAGAGGCCAAATTCTTGTACTCCTTCTGGAGAGCTGTAATGGTCCAAAGATAAGTCAGGAAGTTCCCTATGAGGCTGGCATAGTCGCATCACGTGACTGAAGCCTCAACAAAAAATAGATTAAAAAAAAAGACTGAACAGCGTCGCGAGTGCGTAGCTAAGGAATCATGTCAATTTTTGCATGAGCCACACCCCCAATCTTACGTGACCATGTTTACAAACATTTACTAATTAAGGATGTCTGCAATCCTTTTTAGATGATGAAGCGGTGGTGGCCGCATGGCAGGGGGCTTCAAAGGTCCCAGGTTCAAATCCTGCCTAAGATACATGAGTTTGTAGACCAATCTGACTCATGCGAACCCAAGAGGGTTGGTGTAAGGCCAGCCTGGCTAGATGGGGGTTTATACCTTACTCACAAAATGTGTGTGAGTGTGGTGTCTCTCCCCAAACCATGGAGCACCTGTTGTCCTGTCCCCTGTGCCCTAACACCTGGACTCGTGATGACCTGATGACCGCCACCGATGAGGCCATAAAAGAGGCGGAACACTTTGTAGGCACAATTTGAATCGTTGGAATGGCTTCGACACGCCAAGAAGAAGAACATTGCAAAGACATTGTTGTGTGTGTTTCAGTCCATATAATGACCACAACCCTCAGTCATGAGGAATACAACCAAAGAAGGAACCCGTTTTTAAATTTATTGTCATTATTTGTAATGTGTGGTTAATTCTGTTTTTTGGTGTTTCACAAATTATAATTGTAATTAGAAGTTTATTAAGGTAGAGTCATCTTGTAATAATTATAATTGATGGCATAATTCAGATGTGTTTTGAATCTGAAGCCAAAATCTTCTTTGAATCATAAAGATTTAAAATGATAAGTGTAAAGATACTTGTGTTGATTTAAAATTCATTGCATTACCAATATTATATTAAAACTTTGTTATAGTAGCGGCCCTGCAAATTTAATTTCGTCTATTATTTAGTGTGAGAATCATCCCAAGGACAAGCATTACCAAAAGTAAACAATGCATGTTTACTTTTGTATATTTGACTTTGAAAGAAATAAAAACAACATTCATACTTTACAGTACAACAGGGAAACCTTTCTAGCTCAATGTAAGCAAATATCATGGGCATACCGCAGCTTCCTACGGTAAAATCGATGGCGTATGTACTTTGTATAATGATCGCACCATGACTTGCACTTTTTGTGGAAACGCCTAGATTTCAGCACGTTTTTCCAATATTACCCATACAAAATGGAAAAGAGTTTGTTATTTGATGGTTGCATGGGCTGTTTAACTTACCATAAGCGCTTTTCGCACGCCCAGCTCTTTTAAATCATGAGGCATAATAAGTTTTGAGGGTCACTAAAGAAACGGATTTCCCGTTATATGTTACACTTCCAGACTTCACTTCTTCGACTTAATAGTAAAACTGTGTGTTTCCAAACCAAAACACGAAAAAACAAATTAATACTTTTGGGGAAAATGATTTTTACTAAGATTTTTTATAATAAATTTACAAGAAAATAAACACCCGACGATTCCTCTTCGTAACTTTTTTACAGTCACGAATTGACATTTACTTTACTTGACATTGACAACTTATTAGAATTGACCAAGGAGCTAAAAATCGGTAAAAACCGATTGGAGATTTCACTATTTCTCCATTGATCTACTGTTTTTTGTACGCGTATCCAAACGTAAACGTATTTTTTTTCTTGTTTTTGACAAGCCAACGCTTTTTATCTGCGAACGAAACGAAGAGAATTTCATTTCGTGAAAGAGGAAAGCAAGCGCTCGTATTTTCATTTTAGAATTTAACAGTTTTATTCTTATTCCAAAATGGCTAAAAGGAAAAATAAACCATTGATTGATTCAGATTCTAGCAGCGAGTGTTCAGATTTGGATTCGGTAAGCTTTGAATATGTTGTTCTTAGGTTAGAACTTAATGTCTAGACCACAAAAATTTCAGTTATTCGCTCGTATTTAGGCCAAGATCAATGTTTCACTGCTCTAAATTCGTCCAATGCGCATTAACTGACGAATTCATGAAAAACAGGATATAATATATCAGTTTTTCTCAACAATATCTTAAGATTTTGTAAGAAATCTTACAATATTTACTTTTAGAATCGTAAGCTTTATAATGGCTTCTCTAGGCATGAGTCATGTAAAATTGGATAAAAACATGTTTCTAACGATCCTATACGTTGTTCATTTAAAATATTCGTCGTAAATATATAGCTTTGTTTTCCAGACAATTCGTTTTTCGTATAAATGTTGATTAAAATCGAAATTGCGCACTTTTCATATTGAAGTGAGATCAAATAGCAAAATTTGTATGGTGAAAAAGCTGTCGTTATATAATTCAGTACTTTCACTTTTAGACTAGAAATTTTGAGTCATACGATCTTGATATTTGAAAAATCTTTTGTCTTTATAGGTTATATTTTTTTGGATTTGTTTTTGTTTATTGTCTATGGTTCTAGCCTGTGCATAGGGTCCATAGTAATAGAAATTCTGTGCATAGAAAATAGGGTGAGCTTTTAAATAAAACAAGCTGAAATTTTTTAATTTTTTTCCAATATACTTGATTAAAAAGTAATTTATATTGTGTATTTTCCATTTAGCAATTTTTGAACCTGGCCAAGAAAAAAAAAAAAGGAGACTCGCCACCTCCGTCTAAATCCAAGGCACAGTCATCTGATAGCGAGTCAGATTATGATGATGATGATAATAAGAAAAATTGTAAGTATATTTAAAACTAGCTTTTGCTTGCGGCTTCGCCCGTGTGAATTTCCGGCGGGAACAGTGCTTTTCCCAGGATGAAAGGTACACTATGTCCATCTCAGTACTTCTAACTATGTGTATGCGAAATTTCAGGGAGATTAGTTCAGTAGATAAAGCGTGAAGAGGTAAAAAACAAACAAAGAAATTCACTTTAACATTTATGTATTAGTTGGTAAAATTTCAGGATGATTGGTTCAGTAGATAAAGCATAAAGAGGTAGCAAACAAACAAACTCACTTTCACATTTATAATATTAGGATACATTAAAACAAATTGTAATCTTGCATCTACTAGGCAAGAGAAGATGATGTTGAAGCGGCTATTTTGATTATCTTAGCCAAAGAACATATCAGAAAAAGTATTTATCAGTACTTCTATGGTACGAAACATAGCAAGCGATCGAGGCGCCACTGCAAAAGTCAGACTCTTGCTGTGTTTCCTTACATACTAATCCACACTATTTATCTATGTGACCCGTTGCTGACTATTTTTCGTCCATATAAGGCGACTAAGGGATTAAAAAGGGATCCTTTTATTTCTCATAAGGTTAATAATCATAATATGGTTTGTCATAAGGCCTTTCTCATAAATTTTTTATCATAATATTTTATTCAAATAATGTTTATTGTAATAATATTTGTGTAGGCATAATCATAGATTGTCATACTGAATTTTCTTATAAAATGGTTTATCATAATGGATTTGTCATAATTGTTATGGTCATAAACATAGTTAATTTTTTATTTTGTTCATCTTTTATTTTGTTGATGGTTTCCTGAATCTGAAAAAAAATAAGACATGTACAATTTGATATTTGATTATACCTATTTTAAATTAAGTTGACACAAACACTAGTATAGGTTAGGGTGCGGCGGGGTGGCCCTTGGGCCACCCTAAGCCGCGAACATAAACAACAAAAAAACGATCTTACCTTTTCTCTGAGTGCATCCGTACATTATGAGTTCTCTTTTCTCTGTATATTATGAGTACATTACTATTATGATTAAATTATATTATGATTATTTATGTTTATGACAATTTGTATTTATTACAAAACAATTATATTAAAAAAAATATGTAAAAAAAATTATTTTAATTTTAATTTATGTTAATTATAATTATGTGAAAAAACATTATTTCGAACTATATTATTACAAATATTTTTATGAGAATCATTAGAGACCCGATTAAACACACCGGAGGATGGGCAGCAGCATCTTTCCGCGTATTATGCCATCACACTGCGATCGCCAACCCGCCTGCCAAGCGTGGCGATTACGGCAAAACCCCCCACGGATAAAATCCTTGGGGGAGGCCTTTGTCCAGCAGTGGACGTCTTTAGGCTGAGAGAGATGAGTATCATCTCAAAGACCCTTACCACATCTGTCTGCTCACTTTAAAAAAGTAAATTTAAACTTATATAACACTAATTCTTTAATTATTTATTGTGATAACAACTATTTTCACCACATTTATTACTAGCATGTAAAATGTTAGAATGAAATCATTGATATCTATGGAATTAAATAAAAATTACAATTAAATTCAAAATAAAAGTCTTTGTTGTAGTCCAGGGCTCTCATGCTCACAGTTTTACAATATGCATAGTAGTTTTTATGGTTTTTCCTGTTTTATATTACTGTACTTTCTTCCACAATAATCACAATGTTCTAGGATCCCACTCACTCCCAGGAATTCGTATCACTTCTTTTCACTTTTTAATTGTATAGCTCCATCGTTCAGCCAAATGATGATTCTGCTTAGAAATTCATATCAATTTTGAATTACAGCAAAATCCTCATCGTCCGCTCCAGACTCAGAAAGCGATGCAGCCAGCAACGCATCCAGCAAGAAGAATTCTCGTAACAACAGCAGGAAAGCCTCAACAGACCACTCTGATGATGGGAAACGTAGAGCAGAGCCCGCAAAGTCTGAAGTCAGACGGAGTACAGACAGTGCGGGCTCAGGAAATAAGAAGAAGGATACGTATAGTGAACCGGAGGAAGGTTAGTTCTATTTATCATAGCAGTAATTTGGTCAAATTCAAAGGTACAGTCAGTAAAAATGCTTTGTATGTGATTACAACATTTTTTTTGCAAAAATATCTGTTAGATCTTAATAAACAATTCTTAAATGACTAAGCGGACTGTACCAGATTTTAGTTTTGGTATTTGATCGTAAAATTAAATAATGAAGATAGTTTAAAGTTCAAAGTAATACCAGTGGTATGCGTTCGTGGTATTGGAATGGAATAAATCGTGATTACAATGTTTCTTTCTTATCTAATGAGTATGTTATAGACGTAAAGTTTCATTTCTTTTAAGATGTTTTTCTTATTTTCTTGCTCATTTGCAGTCATCCCAAAAATTTTATCTTTTTTCCTGCATCGCCTTTTGGTTACTTGTAGAAAAAGCCTCTAGCTTCAAATCGCGTTCGCAATTCAACGTGTTTCGTAAATAAATAAATCAAGTTTCTATAGTAGACAAAAAACTTTAAAAATTATATCCCTTTGGACCCTTTGTTCGTGAGTTTGACTCAACCCTTTGGACCCTTTGTTCGTGAGTTTGACTCAACCCTTTGGACCCTTTGTTCGTGAGTTTGACTCAACCCTTTGGACCCTTTGTTCGTGAGTTTGACTCAACCCTTTGGACCCTTTGTTCGTGAGTTTGCCTCAACCCTTTGGACTCTTTGTTCGTGAGTTTGACTCAACCCTTTGGACCCTTTGTTCGTGAGTTTGACTCAACCCTTTGGACCCTTTGTTCGTGAGTTTGACTCAACCCTTTGGCCCTTTGTTCGTGAGTTTGACTCGCACTTGCCCAGTTTATTTTAATGTCAGTATACTTCCTATCACATGAAAAGGCCGTTGGTATGGTGAGGAGGGGGTGAAACTTACGCATGGGTACGACTGACGAACCAATCGCGCGCGCCGGATGAGACCCGCCCGACCCCCGCTCACCGCATAGACCGATATATCGCCTACTGCGCAGCTTAACCGCCAGCGGTCTTTTTACGTGACGGCAACTATACATTGTATATTTTCTTTCAACAGGGGAAGTGTCATCACATTCGTCTGACAATGACTCCATTGATTCAGAAGAGGAGTTTGATGATGGGTGAGCCTTTTTTTTAACTAGCATTCACTCGCGACTTCGTCCACGTTCGTCGTTATTATTTAATATACCCGCGGCTTCACCCGCGTGAATTTCCTACGGGAACCGTGCCTTTTCCCGGGATAAAAGGTACCCTATGTCCTTCTCCATACTTCTAACTATGTGTATGTCAAATTTCAGAAATAAAGCAAAAAGATCAGTAAATAGATAAGTATATACAGTAGATAAGTAGTGTTTATAGTAGATAAGTTCAGTAGATAAAGCGTGAAGAGGTAACAAACAAACTCACTTTCACTTTATAATATTAGTTAGGACTAGCCTGTGCCCGAAACTTCGTCCGCGCATATCACAGGTACTTAGCGGCGTATCAAAATGATGCCTACGGCAGATTTCAAGTTAGACCTTCAATAATACAACAGTGAAAACCGCATCAAATTTGGTTCAGTAGTTTTGCGTGACGCGCGTACGAACATACAGACAGAAAGACAGACAAAAATTCTACAAAAAATGGTTTTTGCTTTTATTGGCCCTACGAAGACCTCTCATTGTTTTTTTCTAATATTGTTTATGTACAAACACAGACCAGTTACAGTTTTATTATATGTATATTGATTTTTAATATAATAATAATGGATTATTTGAAGAAGTTGCGGATAGTTTTCTGTAGATATTTTGACGAAAGCATGTTTTTTTTTTTAAGTAAAAATTCGTTCATTTTCTCCAATATAAGACTTACATAAACTAAAAAGTTATACTAAACATAACATACAAGTAGCAGTACTTGTATTTTTATTGAAGACTGGTGCCTGTATAAGGCAAGGCCTGTGTCACAGTGCGCCAGTGCTCTCTCAGCTGGATGATATTTTATTATGACAGTTTAATTATAGACTTATTATGACTTACAAAAAGATTGAGAATTCTTAAAAGTTATAAACTTATTTTGTGATTACAACTAAATAAAACTAGTCAGATTAAAAAAGTGTAGGGAAAAATGTAAATGTTAAATTACTAGGTGTTTAAATATAAATATGACCGTTTCAAATAAATAAAGTACTTTGTGATAATAATGGATTTATAATAATATATTTCTCTCCAGCTACGATGAGAATCTGATGGGTGATGAAGAAGACAGGAAACGTCTCGCTGCCATGTCTGAGAAGGAAAGAGAACAGGAGATCTTCAAACGTATCGAGAGAAGAGATCTATTGAAAACAAGGTCTGTATTTACTACTAGTTAAAGAAAGAAAATAAATTTATTGACTAAACACTGCGACAAGGTAGACACAAAACAAAAACTTATTAATAACCTTTTATATAACAGGTGTCGCAGTGTTTATTGTAAAAGTCAATCGAGGGAAAGGGCTTTAAACTGGGGATTCCTCCACTCATAGGCGATGGGCTAGCAACCTGTCACTATACCTGAATCTCCATTCCATCAGAGAGCCCACTATTCAGCTAAGCGTGGCCTTCGAGTGTAACGACTCTTGGCTCTGTCTACCCCGTAAGGGATAAAGACGTGATTCTATGTTCTATGTATGTGTCGCAGTGGTTACCAATAGGACCTTGCTCAGCATAAAGCTGCAGCGCTGATAATTCTGCAAGTCCTTATAGATTACTTTATGTACCTTCTAGCTGAGTGACTTTCGACGGGGCCGTTGGAAAAAAAATTTCCAACGGGCCCGGCGGGCCCGGATTTTGCGTTGACGGGGCCGTTGGAAAATAAAATTTACCAACGGCCCCGGCGTGTTTTTTAAATGGGACGGATAGCATAAAAAATTTAAAGCATACGCTCCGGTAGTGTTTAAAGGGTGGGAAATTGTGTATTATTTTGTAGACCTTAAATATGAAATGAAATTATTAAAAGAGTTTGTATGTAACAATCAGTTTTTATTGTTGATAAAAAATAAATATCAACTAGGTATATATATAAGAAAATAAAATACATGATGTTTGTTTTATATCATGACACAGAATACATAATAGTACAAGTTAGGATAACAATAATATTTATTTTATTTATTTATTTAACCTTTATTGTAAAGTCCATTTATTCATAATTATTATTGTCCTATCATGTAAACAATCTTACCATGTCTTTTTATGATTTTACAACAATATAAATTAAAATAGACTTTATAGGAAGTTACTTTCGTGGTTAAAAAATGTTTTACTTTAGAATGTTTAGGTTTGAACTAATATTTGATTTATTTTCAACAAAATTCAACAAAAAGTACTGTGAAGATTGTTTACATAATAGGACAATTATGGATAAATGAACTTAATGCAGAAGCATTATCTAACATCTACATAACCTAAATAATACATACAAACTCTTTTTTTAATTTCATTTCATGTTAAAGTCTACAAAAATAATACACAATTTCCCCCCCTCTAAACACTACCGGAGCGTATGCTATAAATTTTTTATGCTATCGGTCCCATTTAAAAAACACACCGGGGCCGTTGGTAATTTTTTTTTTCCAACGGCCCCGTCAACGCAAAATCCGGGACCGCCGGGGCCGTTGGAAATTTTTTTTCCAACGGCCCCGTCACCGGGGCAGGCCCGCCGGGGCCGTTGGAAGTCACTCTTCTAGCTGTGCCCCGGGGCTTCGCTCCCGTAGGAATTTCGGGATAAAAAGTACCCTATGTGCTATTCCCGGTATTTTTCTACCCGTATACCAAATTTCATCGAAATCCGTCCAGTAGATTTTGCGTGATTGAGTAACAAATATCCTCACAAACTCACATCCAAACTTTCGCATTTATAATATTAGTAGGATACCATGTAAAGAATTTTATTTTGGTTTGACAAGTAGCTGTTTTCACCAATTACTCCCCCTTAGGGATGGACTTGGCCTGTGGTGTGGCCCTAGAATAGCACCAACCCATCTCTACCCGTGGGTGTCGTAAGAGGCGACTAAGGGATTTAAAACACCGGAGGATGGGCAGCAGCATCTTTCCGCGTACTATGCCATCACACTGCGATCGCCAACCCGCCTGCCAAGCGTGAAGATTACGGCAAAACCCCCCACGGATAAAATTATTGGGGGAGGCCTTTGTCCAGCAGTGGACGTCTTTAGGCTGAGAGAGAGGGATGGAATTACCAAAATTCCTTGCTTGATATAGAGTAAATTTAAAGGTTCTATGTTCAGTGATTAGTGTTGATATACCGATCAATCAATCATTTTATAAATATTTAAATAGACTAGCTTTTGCTCTTGGCGTCGCCCGCGTGATGTCTTTTATCACCCCCTTTCTCCCTTCTAAATGAAAAAAATTATAATGATTATTTAATCGCAATTATTAATCAAATGAATTTTATTTATTTTAATGAAATTAAAATGAAATTCACGTCAATTCTTCACGTTATAAGTTACATTAGTTCAGATCTACATCACATTTTTTATGACAAACTAGCTTTCGCCCGCGTGAATTTCTCACGGGAACAGTACTTTTTCCCGGGAGGAAAGGTACCCTATGTTTTTCTCCGTACTTCCAGCTATGATTTGAGTCCTATGGCCCCCATGTGGGGCAGAGGGCGTCGACAGTGATTCGCCAGTTTCCTCGATCTTGGGCTACGCGCTTCACTTCGGGCCAGGTCAGCCCGATTGTCTTGAGCTCCGCTGCAATAGTGCGTCGCCAGGTCTGCTTGGGACGGCCAACTTTGCGCTTGCCCTGGGGGGTCCACTCCAGAGCTTGCCTCGGGATATGTGATCCCTTCGCAGTGTGTGACCAATCCATGACCACTTGCGGCGCCTAATTTGGAGGTCTATTGGCATTTCCCGGCATCTTTCCCACAGCTGTTCATTGGAAATTCTGTCTGGCCAGAAAATGCCAAGTATTTGACGCAGGCAGCGGTTCACAAAGACCTGGATAGGCGACGTGATCTTTTTGGTGACCTTCCACGTTTCACATACATATAAGAGGACTGTTTTTACGTTTGACCGAAATATTTTCAGTTTCACTCTGTGGGTTAACTTTTTGGAACGCCATACGGACCGGAGTTGTACAAAGGCGGCTCGAGCTTTTATTATTCTAGCAGCAGCATCCTCTTCCGCTCCGCCAGTCTTTGAGACTACACTTCCAAGATAGAACTGTTGCACCTGCTGAATCTGGTCTGTACCGAGCATCAGCGGTCGCGGATTTTTCCCCGTGCGCATCTCTTGCGTCTTCTTCGCGTTGATTTTAAGCCCCGCTTTTGCGGCCTCTCGCTGCAGATCGTCCAGTTTAGCTTGCATGTCGACGTGCTTGTGACTGAGCAGACACAGGTCATCAGCATAGTCTAGGTCGTCCAGTTGATCGGACAGCCCCCACTCTATACCGCGTCGCTTGCCGTCGTTCACTCTGAGCATTATGCCATCCAAACAAAAGGGGCGATAGAAGACACCCTTGTCTGACTCCGGCGTGAACTGCGATGTCTTGGGAAATGAGTCCTTCATGAGCAACTTTGCAGGAGTAGTTTTTGTATAGGGCTTTTAGAAGGTCTCTAACCTTGGGCGGGACTCCGATTTCGTCAAGCCGGTGCCAAATACTGGGCCAAAGCAATGTGTCGAAAGCTTTTTCGAAGTCGACAAACGTGAAATAGATTTCACGCTGCCATTCGGTTGCTTCTTCGAGTATGATCCGGAGTGAATTTATTTGGTCCACGCATGAGCGGTTGGGGCGGAATCCAGCCTGTTCTTTCCGAAGAAGTGGCTCAACTGCTTTTGATATCCTGTTAAGGAGTATTTTGCTCAGTATTTTCGACGGCACGGAGAGCAAAGTGATACCCCTCCAATTGCTACATTCGCTAAGGTCACCTTTTTTGGGGACTGTGATTAAGATACCCTTATTCCACTCATCCGGAAGCTCTTCACAGATCCAAATTTTTTCTATTAGGGGTGTTAAGACCTCGGTAGCCGTTGTTTTGTCGGCTTTGAGCATTTCTGCTGTTAAGAGGTCAAGGCCAGGTGCTTTCCCATTCTTAAGAGACATTATGGCCTCTTCGACTTCTTCTTTAGATGGTGGGGATGTATCGATGTCCAAGGATTGAGATGGTAGAGCACTTGGGTTCGCACTTGGATTAGTATCGTGGGGGATGCGTCAGGTATGCGGAATACATCTTCGAAATGCTCACGCCAACGCTCTAGCTGTTTTACGGAAGTCACAATAAGCCCACCATTCTTGTCACGAAGTGGTTTTCTCGTGTACCTTGTCCTACCAGCCAGGGTTTTGGTTGTGCTGTATAAATCCCTCAAGTTGCCAGAATCAGCGGCTGTCTGAGCACGGTCAGCGACACCATCAGTCCATCGTCTCCTATCGCTTCTGGCACTTCGGTATATTCGCTTGCGCATTTGTCTGTATTGCTCCCTGAGGTTCTGTCGTTCCACATCATTCTGACTTCCTATAATTTTTTGGTGTAGTTCCCCTCGGATTTGTATGAGGTTCCACGTGACATCCGATATCCACTCATCACGTCTTTTTGTTGGGTGACCCAAGACTAAGGAGCTGGTTTCTTGATAGGCCATTTTAATTTGATTCCACTCCTCATTGATTGTACTGGGTTGTGTCTGGAGAGCGGAGAATCGGTTTTGTAGCTCTAGGCAGAAATTTGATCGGGTGCTCAGTCCATCCAGCTTCCTGACGTCGTAACGCCGGCCCATTTTTTCTATATCAATTTCCCGTCGGGCTGTGGCTATCTTAAGTCTCAACTCTGCTACCATTAAGTTATGATCACTGTCGATATCCGCGCCACGTTTGTTTCGGACGTCTAACAATGATTTTCCCCATTTACAGCTAATAGCAAAATGATCGATCTGCGTCCGAAGGATACCATCGGGTGCTGTCCACGAAAATTTGTGGATGTCTTTGTGAGCAAAGAGTATTCCTCCGATGATCAGGTTATTGTTTTGACACATCTCTACAAACCGTTCTCCATTATCGTTCTGCTCGCCCAGGCTGTGCTTGCCCATGTGTCTCTCACATCCAGTGTTATCACTGCCCACTTGAGCGTTGAAGTCCCCCATCAAGATGACTATGTCCTGTTTGCGTATACTATTAAGAGTGTTTTGGAGCGCGCTGTAGAAGTCGTCTTTTGATTGCTCTTCTGCCACATTTGTTGGTGCGTAACATTGCACTATGGTAATTTTCCGGACTCTGGAGTTAAAGCGAGCGGTTATAATTCTTTCCGAGATCGGTTTCCAATCCAGTAGGCTTTTCTTTGCTACATCAGTAAGGAGGAATCCTACACCATATTCATGAGTGTCGTCTACATTCTCTTTACCGGAATAAAGGAGTGTCAACCCCTGGATGTTCTCAGCTCTCCGAATCCATTTCTACGTACCTCGCTGAGTCTAGTATGTGCAGATTATACTTGAGCATTTCATTCTCTGCTTGGGCTAGTTTGCAGTCGTCCAGAAGCGTACGCACATTCCAAAAAGCTACCCTTGTCCGTTGTTTCATGCCAAAAGTCGTCGTTATAGAATCGGTCCGGTTATTCACTGTTTCTGTTTGGAAAATCGTGTATTTTCGGGCAAGTAGGTGATTAGCCCGCTGTGCCCTAGTTTGCTAGTGGGGCTGCCACCTCAGAGTCTGCAGACATACTCGGTTTTATTCGGGTATCCTCCCTAGTGAGGGGTTCTGTTTAGGCGCAGAACACTCGCCCTTTGCCCTGCATCCTTGGCAAATGGCGGTCACGCGTCGGCGTGGCTGTAGCCGGGCCCGGGGTGGACGACGGGGACGTGGATGACACGGACTGGCTGAGATTCTGCTTAGACTCGTGTCCCGCCATTGACACAGCAGAAGGATACCTGGCATTTTATAGAGAGCCCTGACTCACCAATCAGGGATCCCACCAGGACCATATCTCAGCTTCCCACCCCACTTCCAGCTATGTGTATGCGAAATTTCAGGAAGATTGGTTCAGTAGATAAAGCGTGAAGAGGTAACAAACTAACAAACAAACTCACTTTCGCATTTATAATATTAGTTAGGATTAACTTATGACGACGATTCGTCACGTTCTATGTCAATTTGATTTATTAAAACGTCAAAATCTATTGATTTCAGATGGGAAATCGAACGAAAACTTCGCTTAGCCAAACGCAACGCGGCCGAAAGGTCGGCGTCACCAGGTGAAATAGCACGGAGGAGGGACGCTAGAAAGAGACGGAAAGCTATGCGGGACTCGAGACAGAAACAACGGATGATGCAGGAAAAGAAAGGTAAAATCAAAAAAAAATAGTTATTTAATTACTTTAGGTTATGGGCCCAGTGCGTTTTTAAATTGGCGAAACTCAACGCGGCACAGCGATTGGTGTCACCAGGAGAAATAGCACGAAAAAGGGACGCTAGAAAGAGACAAGCTATGCGTGACTCGAGACAGAAGCAGGATGATGCAGGAAAAGAAAGGTAAGAAAAAACAACAAAAGTTTCATTCAATAGCCATTTAATAGGTTATGGGCCCAGTGCGATTCAAAAGTTGGCGAAACGCAACAAGGCAGAGCGATCGGCGAAAAGAGACGCTAGAAAGAGACGGAAAGCTATGCGCGACTAGAAAGGTAAGAAAAAATACAAAAACCAGCCATTTAATTACTTAAGGTTATGGGCCCAGTGCGTTTTAAAAATTAGCGAAACTCAACGCGGTACAGCGATCGACTTCACCAGGAGAAATAGCCCGGAGAAGGGACGCTAGAAAGAGACGGAAAGCTATGCATGCAGGAAAAGAAAGTTAAAAAAAAAAAAACAAAAGTTGGATTCAATAGCCATTTAATAGGTTATGGGCCCAGTACGTTTCAATAGTTGGCGATCGGCGTCGCCAGGAGAAATAGCCCGGAGGAGGGACGCTAGAAAGAGACTGAAAGCTATGCGCGACTCGAGACAACGGATGATGCAAGTAAAGAAAAACAAGTTGCATTTAATAGTTATTTAATTAAGGTTATGGGCCCAATGCGTTTTAAAAGTAGGTGAAACGCAACGCGGCTGAGAGGTCGGAAGAAGAATGTTAGAAAGAAACGGAATGCTATGCGTGACTCGAGACAGAAACAACGAATAAAGCATAATAAATAAAAAATAAATAAATAAAGCATTAAAAGAAAGATAACTTTAAGATGCATTCAATAGCCTTTTAATGGTTATGGGCCCAGCGCGTTAGCCAAACGCAACGCGGCAAAGCAAGAAATAGCCTAGAAAGAGACGGAAAGCTCTGCGCGACGCGACTCGAGATAGAAACAATATGATGCAAGAGAAAAAAGATTAGTAGTCAATTCAGGTACTTTTATGTACGGTGTTTCTGTCTGTATTAATACATCACGTAAAAGCAATATGGTCAAAATTAGTTGACCATTTCATGAAATGATCGATCGTTTCATCAAACGGACAAATTCTAATTGACCACATCAGTTTTGCTCCTTAAATAAATACGGCTTTTTTTAAATACAGCGTTATTTTATCGTAAGTCGACCGGACACCGGAGGTCCCGGGTTCGATCCCCGATCGAGTCAAAATGGAAAATGATCTTATTCAGATTGGCCTGGATCTTGGATGTTTATCTATTTATGTATCCTAACTAATATTATAAATACGAAAGTGAGTTTGTTTGTTACCTCTTCACGCTTTATCTACTAAACCAATCTTCCTGAAATTTTGCATACACATAGCTGGAGGTACTGAGAAGGACATAGGGTACCTTTCATCTCGGGAAAAAGCACTGTTCCCGTGGGAATATCGCGCGGGCGAAGCCGCGGGCGAAAGCTAGTTTGTTATAAAATATAGTATCGATGAGTTAGTATCCCATAACACAAGTCTCGAACTTACTTCGGGGCTAACTCAATCTGTGTGATTTGTCTACCTTTGTACTGTACTTGTGTCTCTTTAGTCGTATTTCCTCATGACTGAGGGTCGTGGTCATTATATGGAATGAAACACACACAACGACTCTCTTGGCGATTTTAATGGAGTGGTTTGCCATTGCCTTCTCCATTTCACACACTAGCTGATAATCATCAACCAGAGTGCAGGTTTCGCGATGTTTTCCTTCACCGGAAGCAAGTGGTGGTCGATGAAAACTAACATGAGTCAGATTGGTATACAAACTCATGTAGCCCGGGCAGGATTCGAACCTGGGATTTTGCATCCACAGGCGGGCGCTCTACCTCTATGTGTGTACAATATATATATTTTTTTTCTTTCAGATCCAGAAATAGAGAAGCAGAAAGAAACGGAAAAGGAAAAAGAAAAAACTCCACCGAGCCCCGGGGAGATACTCGATGATCAAAAAGACACAGGTTTGGTCCGATTTATATTTTTTTTTTTCTTGAAACTTCAAGATACATCGATTTCTTTCTTGTCAGAAAACCGCCCATTGATATCACAAGGGAACATTTTTCCGACTTTTTTTTGTTGCCTTAGAGTTACTAGGTTTTTTTGATAGACCTAAATGTGTAGAATATAGGTCTAATTATGAATTTCCCCCATCAGCTCAGATTTCAGAAAAAAATTGTGTCAAAAATTTAAATTTCTGTGTTTCGCTAGTAGTTTGGGATAGCATTGTAATTAGTAGTTCTATAATTTTTGACATGGTTTGTAGCTGTCAATATTATAATATTGTTCAATGTTACACAGCAATTTAATTTTAAATATTACAATTATTCTTTCAACCCAAAAACTTTTTTGAATGTTATGATAATTTCTTCATACATTTTACAGTTATAGTCCTTGTATGGAGAAATTATCAACCAAGTAGCTTTTGCAACCAAAATGCTGTTGCCTTGCGTATTTTTTAAATTCTTTTTTCACCCCACAGAAGCATCAGAACGTTCCGCTTCACCCCTCTTTGGGGCGAAAACGGAAAGAAAAAGAAACGTAGACGATAGGAGACAAAATGCTATGGCCGCTCTAAGGGCGCAAAGGGACGCTAAGGCTACGAGGGTGGAACACAAACAGAAGAAACAACAGGAGAAAGACAAGGACAAGGATAAGGACGATGATGACGTAAGTACTTTTAAAAAAATATAAAAAGAAAAAAAAAATTGTCGGGTTTAGTCAAAAATGGACCTTAGGTTTATAGCAATAGAGGCTATAGTTGACAAAATGAGGCTTAAGCTACGAGGGTTGAACACAAACAGAAGAAACAACAGGAGAAAGACAAGGACAAGGATAAAGATGATGATGACGTAAGTACTTTTAAAAAATATAAAAAGAAAGAAAAAATTTTGTCGCGTTTAGTCAAAAATGGACCTTAGGTTCGTAGCAATAGAGGCTATAGGAGACAAGTACTTTAAACAAAATCTGGTTTAGTCAAAAATGGACCTTAAGTATATAGCCATAGGTTTTATAGTTGACAAAATGACGCTAAAGCTACGAGGGTGGAACACAAACAGAAGAAACAACAGGAGAAAGACAAGGATAAGGACGATGATGACGTAAGTAATTTGAAAAAATAAAAAACAAAATTTGGGTTTAGTCAAAAATGGACCTTAAGTATATAGCAATAGAGGCTATAGGAGACAAAATGACGCTTAAGCTACGAGGTGTTCCACAACACAAGCAGAAGAAACAACAGGAAAAAGCTAAGGATAAGGATGATGACTTAAGTACTTAAAAAAAAAATTAAAAAATCGGGTTTAGTCAAAAATAGACCTTAAGTGTATATCAATAGGGGCTATAGTTGACAAAATTATGCTAAAGCTACGAGGGTGGAACACAAACAGAAGAAACAACAGGAAAAAGATAATAGACCGAGAGGTCACGGGAATTTTCGTAACGATCAGGGAAACGGATAGACTTGCTTTTATGGGTTGTAGAGTAGTCCCCTAATGTGAATGATGTCGGTCTGCCGGCTCTCAGTGGTAGCTTCTTCGAGCTATAGGGCTTGGAAGGTGCTTCATTGTTGCGAAAAAAAAACGATCTGAGAAATGGTTAGTTTTAGTACATATTCAAAGTATGGCATCTCCGCATGTGAAACAAGTTGGTCTGCCGGCTGTCAGTGGTTGCATTTCAAAGCTATGAGGCGCGCAAGTCACTGCATAGTTACAAAAAAAAACGATAAGAGAAATGGTTAGTTTTAGTACCAATTGGAAGAATGGTGTATCCACAGATGAAACGAGTTGGTCTGCCGGCTGTCAGTGGTTGTATTTCAGAGCTATCATCGTTCACGTAAGTCGCTTATTTAAGGAAAAAGTCTAAAAAAACATTAAAAACCGGGAAAATAGGCGAATTTTTCTAGTTCATGCCAGCCGCTGTCGTATCTGCGTATGTTTGACCCAACCTCAAACTTGCGCCGCGCACCACCGCACTGTGGGGAAAAAAATCGCCTCTAGACAAAAAAAAATGTTTTCTTCAGAAAATCTACGTCGATTTTGGTAAAAACTGATTATGTATTTCATTTTCGATCTTAATAAGAAGACTTTTTATTAATACTATTTTTGCTAACATTGCATTCTTTTAATAGGTACTAAAACTGACCATTTCTCTTACCGTTTTTTTTTCGTAACTAAGCAGTGACTTTCGCGCCTCATAGCTCTGAAATGCAACCACTGACAGCCGGCAGACCAACTTGTTTCACATGCGGAGATGCCATACTTTGAATATGTACTAAAACTAACCATTCCCCAGATCGTTTTCTATTTTTTGCAACAATGAAGCTCCTTCTAGCCTTAATAGCTCAAAGTGGCAACCACTGATAGCCGGCAGACCAACTTGTTTCACATACGGAGATGCCATACTTTGAATATGTACTAAAACTAACCATTTCTCTAAGCATTTTTTTTCGCAACAATGAAGGCCCTAGGTATAGCTCAAAGTGGCAACCACTGAAGGCCGGCAGACCAACTTGTTTCACCTGTGGAGACACCATTCTTTCAATAAGTACTAAAACTGACCATTTTTTTTACCGTTTTTTTCGTAACTATGCAATGACTTTCGCGCCTCATAGCTCTGAAATGCAACCACTGACAGCCGGCAGACCAACTTGTTTCACATGCGGAGATACCATACTTTGAATATGTACTAAAACTAACCATTCCTCAGATCGTATTCTATTTTTTGCAACAATGAAGCTCCTTCCAGGCCCTAGGTATAGCTCAAAGTGGCAACCACTGACAGCCGGCGGACCAACTTGTTTCAAATGCGGAGATGCCATACTTTGAATATATACTAAAACTAACCAATCCTCGGATCGTTTTCTATTTTTTGCAACAATGAAGCTCCTTCTAGCCTTTATAGCTCAAAGTGGCAACCACTGACAGCCGGCAGACCAACATGTTTCACATGAGGAGATGCCATATTTTGAATGTGTACTAAAACTAACCATTTCTCTGATAATTTTTTTTTTCAACAATGAAGCCCCTTTCCAGGCCCTAGGTATAGCTCGAAGTGGCAACCACTGAAGGCTGGCAGACCAACTTGTTTCACCTGTGGAGACACCATTCTTTCAATAAGAGCTAAAACTGACCATTTCTTTTACCGTTTTATTTCGTAACTATGCAATGACTTTCGCGCCTCATAGCTCTGAAATGCAACCACTGACAGCCGGCAGACCAACTTGTTTCACATGCGGAGATACCATACTTTGAATATGTACTAAAACTAACCATTCCTCAGATCGTATTCTATTTTTTGCAACAATGAAGCTCCTTCCAGGCCCTAGGTATAGCTCAAAGTGGCAACCACTGACAGCCGGCGGACCAACTTGTTTCACATGCGGAGATGCCATACTTTGAATATATACTAAAACTAACCAATCCTCGGATCGTTTTCTATTTTTTGCAACAATGAAGCTCCTTCTAGCCTTTATAGCTCAAAGTGGCAACCACTGACAGCCGGCAGACCAACATGTTTCACATACGGAGATGCCATACTTTGAATATGTACTAAAACTAACCATTTCTCTGAGAATTTTTTTTCGCAACAATGATTCCAGGCTCTAGAGCTCGAAGTGGTAACCACTGAAAGCCGGCAGACAGACTCGTTAACCTGTGGAGACACCAATCTTCCAATAGGTACTAAAACTGACCATTTCTCTTACGGTTTTTTTTTCGTAACTATGATGCTATACTTTGAATATATACAAAAACTAACCATTTCTCTGATCGTTTTTTTTTCGCTACAATGAAGCCCTTTCAGCCCCTATAGCTCAAAGTGGCAACTACTGACAGCCGGCAGACCAACTTGTTTCACATACGGAGAAGCCATACTTTGAATATATACTAAAACTAACCATTCCTCGGATCGTTTTCTATTTTTTGCAACAATGAAGCTTCTTCTAGCCTTTATAGCTTAAAGTGGCAACCGCTGACAGCCGGCACACCAACTTGTTTCACATACGGAGATGCCATACTTTGAATATGTACTAAAACTAACCATTTCACTAAGCATTTTTTTTCGCAACAATGAAGGCCCTAGGTATAGCTCAAAGTGGCAACCACTGAAGGCCGGCAGACCAACTTGTTTCACCTGTGGAGACACCATTCTTTCAATAAGTACTAAAACTGACCATTTCTTTTACCGTTTTTTTCGTAACCATGCAATGACTTTTCGCGCCTAGTTAATAGCTCTGAAATGCAACCACTGACAGCCGGCAGACCAACTTGTTTCACATGCGGAGATACCATACTTTGAATATGTACTAAAACTAACCATTCCTCAGATCGTATTCTATTTTTTGCAACAATGAAGCTCCTTCCAGGCCCTAGGTATAGCTCAAAGTGGCAACCACTGACAGCCGGCGGACCAACTTGTTTCACATGCGGAGATGCCATACTTTGAATATATACTAAAACTAACCAATCCTCGGATCGTTTTCTATTTTTTGCAACAATGAAGCTCCTTCTAGCCTTTATAGCTCAAAGTGGCAACCACTGACAGCCGGCAGACCAACATGTTTCACATACGGAGATGCCATACTTTGAATATGTACTAAAACTAACCATTTCTCTGAGAATTTTTTTTCGCAACAATGATTCCAGGCTCTAGAGCTCGAAGTGGTAACCACTGAAAGCCGGCAGACAGACTCGTTAACCTGTGGAGACACCAATCTTCCAATAGGTACTAAAACTGACCATTTCTCTTACGGTTTTTTTTTCGTAACTATGCAGTAACTTTCGCGCCTCATAGTTCTGTAATGCAACCACTGATAGCCGGCAGACCAACTTGTTTCACATGCGGAGATGCCATACTTTGAATATGTACTAAAACTAACCATTTCTCTGAGAATTTTTTTTCGCAACAGTGATTCCAGGCTCTAGAGCTCGAAGTGGTAACCACTGAAAGCCGGCAGACAGACTCGTTAACCTGTGGAGACACCAATCTTCCAATAGGTACTAAAACTGACCATTTCTCTTACGGTTTTTTTTTCGTAACTATGCAGTAACTTTCGCGCCTAGTTAATAGTTCTGTAATGCAACCACTGATAGCCGGCAGACCAACTTTTTTCGCATGCGGAGATGCCATACTTTGAATATGTACTAAAACTAACCATTTCTCAGATCGTTTTCTATTATTTGCAACAATGAAGCTCCTTCTAGCCCCTATAGCTCAAAGTGACAACCACTGACAGCCGGCAGACCAACTTGTTTCACATACGGAGATGCCATACTTTGAATATGTACTAAAACTAACCATTTCTCTAAGCATTTTTTTTCGCAACAATGAAGGCCCTAGGTATAGCTCAAAGTGGCAACCACTGAAGGCCGGCAGACCAACTTGTTTCACCTGTGGAGACACCATTCTTTCAATAAGTACTAAAACTGACCATTTTTTTTACCGTTTTTTTCGTAACTATGCAATGACTTTCGCGCCTCATAGCTCTGAAATGCAACCACTGACAGCCGGCAGACCAACTTGTTTCACATGCGGAGATACCATACTTTGAATATGTACTAAAACTAACCATTCCTCAGATCGTATTCTATTTTTTGCAACAATGAAGCTTCTTCCAGGCCCTAGGTATAGCTCAAAGTGGCAACCACTGACAGCCGGCGGACCAACTTGTTTCACATGCGGAGATGCCATACTTTG
This sequence comes from Ephestia elutella, assembly GCA_018467065.1. NCBI lineage: Eukaryota > Metazoa > Arthropoda > Insecta > Lepidoptera > Pyralidae > Ephestia > Ephestia elutella. The sequence goes on from CM031594.1 coordinate 2,711,413, forward strand.
AATATGTACTAAAACTAACCAATCCTCGGATCGTTTTCTATTTTTTGCAACAATGAAGCTCCTTCTAGCCTTTATAGCTCAAAGTGGCAACAACTGACAGCCGGCAGATCAACATGTTTCACATACGGAGATGCCATACTTTGAATATGTACTAAAACTAACCATTTCTCTGAGAATTTTTTTTCGCAACAATGATTCCAGGCTCTAGAGCTCGAAGTGGTAACCACTGAAAGCCGGCAGACAGACTCGTTAACCTGTGGAGACACCAATCTTCCAATAGGTACTAAAACTGACCATTTCTCTTACGGTTTTTTTTTCGTAACTATGCAGTAACTTTCGCGCCTCATAGTTCTGTAATGCAACCACTGATAGCCGGCAGACCAACTTGTTTCACATGCGGAGATGCCATACTTTGAATATGTACTAAAACTAACCATTTCTCAGATCGTTTTCTATTTTTTGCAACAATGAAGCCCCTTCCAGGCCCTAGGTATAGCTCGAAGTGGCAATCACTGAAGGCCGGCAGACCAACTGGTTTCACCTGTTGAGACAACATTCTTTCAATTGGTACTAAAACTGACCATTTCTTTTACCTTTTTTTTTCGTAACTATGCAATGACTTTCGCGCCTCATAGCTCTGAAATGCAACCACTGACAGCCAGCAGACCAACTTGTTTCACATGCGGAGATGCCATACTTTGAATATATACTAAAACTAACCATTTCTCTATCGTTTTTTTTTTCGCAACAATGAAGCCCCTTCCAGCCCCTATAGCTTAAAGTGGCAACCACTAACAGCCGGCAGACCAACTCGTTTCACATGCGGAGATGCCATACTTTGAATAAGTAAAGGTGAAACGAGTTGGTCTGCCGGCTCTCAGTGGTTGCCACTTCGAGCTTGTTGCGAAAAAAAAATGATCAGAGAAATTGTTAGATTTATTACATGTTCAAAGTATGGTATCTCCGCATGTGAAACAGTTGGTCTGCCGGCTGTCAGTGGTCGCATTTTAGAGCGATGATGCGCGAAAGTCACTGCATAGTTACGAAATAAAACGGTAAAAGAAATGGTCAGTTTTAGTACCTATTGAAAGAATGGTGTCTGCACAGGTGAAACAAGTTGGTCTGCCGGCCTTCAGTGTTTGCCACTTCGAGCTATACCTAGGGCCTAGAAAATTGCTTTGAGGAAATGGCCTTCATTGTTGCAAAAAAAAAAATATCAGAGAAATGGTTAGTTTTAGTACATATTCAAACTATGGCATCTCCGCATGTGAAACAAGTTGGTCTGCCGGCTGTCAGTGGTTGCATTTCAGAGCGATGATGCGCGAAAGTCACTGCATATTTACGAAAAAAAACGGTTAGAGAAATGGTCAGTTTTAGTATCTATTGAAAGAATGGTGTCTCCACAGGTGAAACAAGTTGGTCTGCCGGCCTTCAGTGTTTGCCACTTCGAGCTCTAGAGCCTGGAATCACTGTTGCGAAAAAAAATTCTCAGAGAAATGGTTAAAAATTCTCAGAGAAATGGTTAGTTTTAGTACATATTCAAAATATGGCATCTCCTCATGTGAAACAAGTTGGTCTGCCGGCTATCAGTGGTTGCCACTTTGAGCTATTAAGGCTAGAAGGAGCTTCATTGTTGCAAAAAATAGAAAACGATCTGGGGAATGGTTAGTTTTAGTACATATTCAAAGTATGGCATCTCCGCATGTGAAACAAGTTGGTCTGCCGGCTGTCAGTGGTTGCATTTCAGAGCTATGAGGCGCGAAAGTCACTGCTTAGTTACGAAAAAAAAAACGGTAAGAGAAATGGTCAGTTTTAGTACCTATTAAAAGAATGCAATGTTAGCAAAAATAGTATTAATAAAAAGTCTTCTTATTAAGATCAAAAATGAAATACATAATCAGTTTTTACCAAAATCGGCGTAGATTTTCTGAAGAAAACCTTTTTTTGTCTAGAGGCGATTTTTTTCCCCACAGTGCGGTGGTGCGCGGCGCAAGTTTGAGGTTGGGTCAAACATACGCAGATACGACAGCGGCTGGCATGAACTAGAAAAATTCGCCTATTTTCCCGCTTTTTAATGTTTTTTTAGACTTTTTCCTTAAATAAGCGACTTACGTGAACGATGATAGCTCTGAAATACAACTACTGACAGCCGGCAGACCAACTCGTTTCATCTGTGGATACACCATTCTTCCAATTGGTACTAAAACTAACCATTTCTCTTATCGTTTTTTTTTTGTAACTATGCAGTGACTTGCGCGCCTCATAGCTTTGAAATGCAACCACTGACAGCCGGCAGACCAACTTGTTTCACATGCGGAGATGCCATACTTTGAATATGTACTAAAACTACCCATTTCTCAGATCGTTTTTTTTTCGCAACAATGAAGCACCTTCCAGGCCCTATAGCTCGAAGAAGCTACCACTGAGAGCCGGCAGACCGACATCATTCACATTAGGGGACTACTCCACAACCCATAAAAGCAAGTCTATCCGTTTCCCTGATCGTTACGAAAATTCCCGTGACCGCTTAGACTATAAGGACAAGGTTAAAGATGATGATGACGTAAGTAATTAAAAAAAAAATTAAAAAAAAAAAAAGTCGGGTTTAGTAAAAAATGTACCTTAAGTATTTAGTATTAGGGGCTATAGTTGACAAAATGACGCTAAAGCTACGATGATGACGTAAGTACTTTGAAAAAAATCTGGTTTAGTCAAAAATGGACTTTAAGTATATAGCAATAGGGTCTATAGATGACAAAATGACGCTAAAGCTACGAGGGTGGAACACAAACAGAAGAAACAACAGGAGAAAGACAAGGATAAGGATAAGGATGATGATGACGTTACTTCGAAAAAATATTATATAATGGTTTTTTTTTCTTGATCGGGTTTGTCAGAAATGGACTTTAAGTAGCTTGAAATAAGAACGATGGCGTCTTTATATATAAGTAAGTATAAATGTATTAGATTTAGATGGTATTTTAAAAAATATTACACAACAGTTTTTTCAGGTTACGTCAAAAATTAAGATAATAATCTTAAGTAGCTTGATTTATTATAGCTATTAATTATTTAGAAATAATGCAGAAATAATTCAATACTAAAAATAGCCGTTTAATTACTAGAGGTTATGGGCCCAGCGCGTAGAATTTATTTTTTAGTTTTAGTGTATACTAGCTTTTGCCCGCGTGAATTTCCCACGTACGTACGAAAGGTACCCTATGTCCTTCTCAGTACTTCTAACTATGTGTATGCGAAATTTCAGGAAGATTGGTTCAGTAGATAAAGCGTGAAGAGGTAACAAACTCATTTTCGTATTTATAATATTAGATATCTTCCTGAAATTTCGCATACACATAGTTAGAAGTACTGAGAAGGACATAAGGAAAAAATCATCATTCATTCGTCCCGGGAAAAAGCACCGTTCCCGTTGGAAATTCACGCGGGCGAAGCCGCGGGCAAAAGCTAGTTGTGAGATATTTCAAAGAGGCGAGATAGTCCGGTCCCTTATTATTAATTTTACACAATAAATATTAAATCTAAATATATTTTTCTTACAGGATGCAGACGCAGAAATAATTGGAGGGACGAGCAAACAAAGTGTAAAGTTGAAAGCTTCAGACATCTACTCAGATGATTCGGGTTCAGACTCTGAGGACAACAAGTCTACAGGTACAGACCAATTACAATCTAAACTTGACTCGGACTTTACCAACTTCACTCCGGTCTCGTTGATAAATGTAGAGTTTGCAGAAAAAAAAATGTTACAATCCATACTAATATTATAAATGCGAAAGTTTGGATGTGAGTTTGTGAATTTGTGAGTTTATGAGGATGTTTGTTACTCAATCACGCAAAATCTCCTGGACGGATTTCGATGAAATTTGGTACAGAGGTAGATAATGACCTGGAATAGCACATAGGCTACTTTTTATCCCGGGAAAAAGCACTGTTCCCATGGGAAATTCACGCGGGCGAAGCCGCGGGCAGAAGCTAGTTAAAATATAATTTTTAATTACTTTTGAACGAACTAACCAATCAAATGAAAAACTAAGTACAGTCCCATTATAATCTAAACTTGACTCGGACTTTAGCAACTTCACTCTCGGTTTGCAGAAAAAAAAATTGTTACAATAAAAATTATCACTTTTAATTTATCTTCAATAAACCAACCAGATGAAAAACTGAGTACTTTAGCAACTTCACTCCTCGTTGATAAATGTACAGTTTGCAGAAAAAAAATTGTTACAATAAAAACTCTACAGGTACGGTCTGATTGCAATCTAAACTTGACTTGGACTTTAGCATTATTTTTAAACTAGCTGTCGCCCGCGGCTTCGCCCGCGTGAGTTTCGCTTAGATGAAAAATCTCTCTTGGAGCTTTTCATCAGATGTTCCAGATCTTCAATTTCTATACGTCAGCAGAAATCGCTCATCAGGTTGAACGACTTTTACTAAGGCGTCATTTCCATATATGTAATAGTGTAGCTGGTCTCTTGGAATTCTTCATCAGATGATTCTGATCTTCGATTTTTATACGTCAACAGAAAATGCTCATCAGATTGAACGACTTTTGTTAAGGCACCATGTCCATATTTCTTATAGTTTAAATGTTCTGTTTTGGTTCCTCATCAGGTGTTCCAGTTTTCAAAATCAATTATAGCCTAAATGTTGCCCAGGCTTAATAGCTATAGAATAAAAAAAGTTTCATTCAAATCGGTTCAGTACTTTCGGAGATTAGCGTGATCATACATACAGACAGACAAGAAATTCAAAAAAAAATTTTTTGAGTTCTATTATTCTTTTTAAGTGTCCCTCTATCCATTTCAGTCAAAAATACTAAATGTACAGACAAAATATTTTTACTGTTTTATTATATGTATAGATAATCAGCTTGTTACTTACTTACTTACTTATTCCTCACCAGGCCGCCGCAGCTCATCAAGTTCCTCATCATCAGACGGTGAAGAAGAGAAGAAGAAACGCGACAGCCGCCGCAGCGAGGAAGTGGAGATCAGATACGCCGACTCCAGGGAACAGATCAACAAACTTAGGTTGAGCAGGTGAGATATACATACAGACGTACATGTCATACACAAAAAATGTTTCTTTACACTTTCATATTTCTAATTTCAAAGAATACTGTGTAAAAAATAAAAAATCTGCGAAAAGGTCACTTTGCCAAAAGGGGCCATTTTACGAAAGATATACAGTCCGATTAATAGTAGATTTTACAACAAGTGTACAAAACGAACCATTTTTATCCGAGACTTTTAGCATGATAGTAAAATGTCGAGGATTAAAATCGTTTTGTGGACGAGTTCTAAACTCTGCTTTTCACTTCGATTGCGAGGAAATAAACAGTAAACGCACGAAAAAACAAAACCATTTCCCGCCGTTTTATTTTTTTTTACATCTTACGACATTGATATAAGGCTTGGGCTGCAGACCTATACAGGCTACTATTAAACTAATTTTTTAATAATAATTGTCTTGAATTAATTAAATTAAAGTAAATATTATAAAATAACAAATTCTTTCTATGAACTTCTTATTGTGTTTGGCTGTATTTTATTTGCCTTAATATACATACATTTATGAGTAAATACATTAATGCCCTTGTGCACAAAATTCGATTTTGTACAGCCTATATCCTGCACAAATAAGCACTTTCAGAGCATAAGAAGTGAAAAAAATGTTATTTACAGTATTTTATTTTCCACTAAATGAAATTAATAAATTGAAAGTTAAATTAAATGCAAAATTATAAAATTTTACTAAAAAAATTGATTCTTCAAATTTCGGTATGTGATTGTCACTAACCAACGCACCAGCGCGGTCAAGGTTGAGTAATTTGACATTTATAAAAAATAAGTAATAAGTTTTGCACTTGATTGGTTAGTTTGTTGAAGATAAACTAAAAATGATAATTTTTATGTAATTTTTTTTTTCTCCAAACCGTACATTTGGGAACGAAACCGAAGTGAAGTTGCTAAAGTTGGTTTGCGGAAAAAAATTGTTACAATAGAAACTTCGGGTTTCCCGATATTCTCACTGGAACGAAGTGTCTGGCCCATAATAGTTATATATTAGATAAATATTTTTAACCAATACTTATTGTTACAGGTTTAAGTTAGAACGTCTAGTCCACCTCCCCTTCTTCGCTCGCGTGGTCACAGGGTGCTTCGTAAGAATCGGCATTGGGAATAACAATGGGAATCCTGTATACAGGGTGAGTATAAAGTAGCATTTCATTATATACATGGTCGGGTTCCTTCTAAATTAAAATTAGAGAAAGCTGACCTATGCGTTAACTTAATTTGAATTACAAATTACTGAGATCCACGATATCACATAAAAAAATGCTTATCACTCCTAAACTGCTAAACCGATTTTCATGAATTTTTAGATTATGCATTCACACGAGTGACATAGGCTATGTGAGTTGTCAGTCGTGTTTTTTATTTTGCAATAAATAATAAAAAAAGGATTTTTTGAATTTTTTTAATAATACCGAACCTCGTGTGTACCAACATAGCACTCTTGTATCATAATGTACCATTGTTTCTACATTACAGGTGGCAGAAATAATAGACGTATATGAAACAGCCAAAGTATACAACTTGGGCAACACTAGAACAAATAAGGGTCTCAAATTGCGGCACGGAACCCAAGACAGGGTGTTTCGATTGGAGTTTGTAAGCAATCAGGTATGTTGTTCAAAATCAAACTTTGTTTTTTAAACCTTCACAATATAAACAAATAAATGGTCAGTTCATTGCCAGTCTAGTTTCGCCCCTATGTGCGTGCTGAATAAGAGCTAAATTCAAATTTCAAAAATTACATATTATTCTCATAGCTACAAACTACTAGTATTTCGAAACGACCACTGTTGAGAAGAAATGTTTGTGAAGAAATAGTGTATTATCTGTACCCATATATTGCAAATGTGAAAGTGTATTTTTGGTCCTTTCACGTCATAACGAAGTAAAGTAAATATAAAAAAAATTCTACATTTTCATGTAAAAGGTACATTTTTTTTTGGTGCGGCTTGTCAGTAAAATTGACTCAAATGCCGTGCCGGATAAGGCATGATGCGTCGTGCCACAATGCTTATTTGTTTTACATTTGTCGGGCGTGTCATGACTGCCTTTCATTTTTGATGTCTACTTAGTCTTAAGCCTGTTTTCCTACTTAGCAATATAAAAAAAAGGGAATTTGTTTTTTTTTAGGAATTCACAGACGGCGAGTTCCAGAAATGGAATAAAGCGATAAAAGATGCGAATAAAAAACCACCCACAATGGACTTTGTTAGATCTAAGATACAGGAGGTCAAAGAGGCGCTTATGTACGAATTTAAGGTAAATTGTCATTATCATATATCACTATATACAGGATTATTTTTAATTTACTAACAACGTTTCTATGTGTGAAAGAGTCCGTAAATATAAACATCTTTTTGTATTGGACCGACTCTGAAATCTCAATAAATAAATCAGCTGTGCCATACATTAGAATAGAATCATTTATTCTATCATTTATTCATTTTGCAATACCTACTCGCCCAAAATTTATAGAACAGCTGATTTTTTTTTTGAGATTTCAGAGTCGGTCCCATACAAAAAGATGTTCATATTTATGAGTACTTTCACCCCAAGGAAGGTTGTTAGTTAATTAAAAATTATCCCGTATGAAACTAGCTGATAAGTAAAAGTTTATTTTGTTGGTTTTCATAAAAACTTTGAGCCCTCATTTCAGGCACTTGGGGTTGATTTTTGAAAAAAAAAGTTGCATATGTATGACCCCGGATCTTTAATTATATCCATACCAAATTTCATCAAAATCGGTCCAGCGGTTTAGCCGTGAAAGCATAACAGACGGACAGATAGACTTTCGCATTTATATATATACTAGCTGTTGCCCGCGGCTTCGCCGGCGTGAAATTCCCACGGAAACAGAGCTTTTTCCCGGGATGAAAGGTACCCTATGTCCTTCTCCGTACTTCCAGCTATGTGTATGCAAATTTTCAGGAAGATTGGTTCGGTAGATAAAGCGTGAAGAGGTAACAAACAAACAAATTCACTTTCGCATTTATAATATTAGTTACGGATGGCCTTTACCTTAAAAGGCGTTCCTATAAATTAATCTTGAACTTATTTTGTGTTTTTTTGTAATATTCTAAATATTTATCCTATCCTAACTAATATTATAAATGCGAAAGTGAGTTTGTTTATTTGTTTGTTTGTTACCTCTTCACGCTTTATCTACTGAACCAATCTTCCTGAAATTTCGCATACACATAGCTGGAAGTACGGAGAAGGACATAGGGTACCTTTCATCCCGGGAAAAAGCACTGTTCCCGTGGGAAATTTAAGCGAAGCCGCGGGCAAAAGCTAGTAGGAAATCAAAATGCTTTTTCTATTATTTTACAAGCCTGTGCCCGTGAACTTCGCGCGTAATTTACTATTTTTTTAAAATAATAAATTAATTACTATTACACACTTTTTACTATTGTTAATATGTCAGGTTTTGTGTAACGGATCAAGATGAAACCTACGCCAGATTTTAAGTTAAACCTTCAACAATACAACAGTGAACCGCATCGAATTTGGCCCAGTAGTTTTTGCGTGTACAAACATACAGACGGAAAGACAGACAAAAATTCTAAAAAAAAATCGTTTTGGCTTCTATTGACAATTTATAGACCCCTCCTAGATTTTTCCTTAAATATCTCCTATGGATAAACACAGACCAGTTTTATTAATTTATAATTTTTATTAATTTATAAATTTGACATTTAATATATATATTCAATGTATATTCGTCCACATATACAGTTATTTAATTGTAAGACATATGTTGTAAAGTGACGTCTTTGGAGAAAATGCAGCAGTGGAGTTTGTTGCGCCGCCTCTTCTCCACTTGCGCTTTGGAGGCGGTGGTAAACTTAGCTTTAAGTCATTTTATGACGTCAACTAACTAAAAAACAAGAAAGTGACGATTTATAAGTGCTATTTTTAAGCCAATATGAATAAAAATAATTTACTTTGACTTTGATATGTATTGATTTATGTCACTTTTATTACAGGAAGAAGATATCGAAAAAATAGTAGCGGAAAAAGATAGGTTCCGTTCGCACCCCACCAACTATGCGATGAAGAAAACGCAACTCATGAAGGAACGGGATGTGGCTCAATTGCGGTAAATATTGTGCTTAGTTTGCATGTGTGTCCCGAAAAAGGAGTGTTTTGTTTTCCGGATCCCATTTTTTGCATTGGCATTACTTTTTTGTTGTCATATTTTTTTAGGGTTCCGTACCTCAAAAGGCAAAAACGGAACCTTATAAGATCACTTTGTCCGTCTGTCTGTCAACCTTGTTTTTTTGCAGGAACGCTTAAAAGTATTAAGCTGAAATTAATATCGAATAATCAGATCCACGCGGTCTCTTTCAACAGAAAAAAAATAATCAAAATTATACGTTAACGCGATCAGGAGATATTACCGTAAATGTTGCGAATTTTTGCATTTTTTGCGATTTCAGACAGTAATTAATACCTATGGGGTACTTCCCGTTGACCTAAAATTACGAAATTTGGCAAAAAGCAAGGTCTAACAGTACTTATACAGGTATAAATCTGAAAGTTGTAAATATATTGTTGGAAGCCCAAAAAACCGTTACAAATTTATTTTTGTGCTCGATGCAGTATGAATCCTAGGGATCGAACTGCAAAGTTAAGTTTGTCTTTGAAATTAGTTGGTATTTTAGGTAAAGCTTTAATGTGAAATGTTTTGTGTGTACGGAACCCTCAATGCACGAGCTTGACTCGCACTTGGCCGGTTTATGTATATTAATTTTCATACATATTTTTTCAGAGGCGACGACGAATTAGTATTGGATTTGAACGCAAAAATTCAAGAGTTGGAAGAGAGAGCCAACCATTTAGACAAAACTAGAACATCGTCTATACAAAGCATATCGTATATCAACAATAGAAACAGAAAACTCAACGTGGAAACCGCTGAGAAAGCCATTTTGGAAGAGGTATGTAGTGCAGTGATAGTGAAAAAAAAAATTAGTTTCACTGCAAAATGGCGCCCAAACAGGGACCATTTTGCAGTGAAACTTTTTTTTTCCATAAAGATGACAAAGAAAAGAGCTTATTCGCAGAGGAGACTCTTAATAATAATAAATCTCGGGGTCGTTGAATATTAATTTTAATGGTAAAACATAAGACCTAAAACAAATATAATAACGGTTAGAAAAGATAACAAGACACACTTCACTGTAAATTTAGAATTACTTCCGAAACAACTAATAAAACTTAATAATACATACCCGATAAGGGTCTACTTTACTACTACTACTCTAGTTTTATATATATTAATTATATATATTTTAAATATATTATTTATCTTTACAATGTCAGACGATAAGTGATTTACATAAACTGAGTCAAGAATGATATCAAAATGCAGAATCGAATGTGTATGAATACAGTTTAAAATTTATGACAGGTGAAATAAGTATGTATGTGCCAGCGCACGCATAAATGGATCCAAAGAAGTTACAAGTTTGCGTAGAAATAGAATCACAAACTAAAACAGACTTGACTTGCAATAACAGACTGGATTTGTAGCGGTGTAACGCTACAGTAGTCATTAATAATAGCTTTTGTCCGCGTGAATTTCCCACCGGGAACAGTGCTTTTTCCCGGGAAGAAAGGTACCCTATGTCCTTCTCAACACGTCTAACTATGTGTATGCGAAATTTCAGGAAGATTGGTTCAGTAGATAAAGCGTGAGACGTAACAAACTCACTTTCGCATTTATAATATCAGTTAGGATTCTTCCGTTACTGAGTGGCTGACAGACAGCCAAAACTACTAGGCGTAGGAAGCTGAAATTTGACATGTAGGTTCCTTAGGGAGTGTAGGGGAGCACTAGGAGAGGATTTCCAGAAATTCCACGGGAACAAAGTCGCGAGCACATGCTAGTCTTTATAAAAGACCGCTCTGAAATTCTACGTGCATCGGTTTCATCTTTGCATCGATATACATGTTATTTACATTAAGGATGCAATCAAGTATTGTGTATACCAATCAATCGCGTTCAATTTTAAATACTGAAAACCAAAGTTCTTTGGCACCAAAGAACTTTGGTTTTCAGTATTTAAAATTGAACGCGCCTAGCCCTCCCCCCCTTCGTCAAAGTCAAAGTCAAATTTTTTTATTGAAACTTGGCCTTCAAAGAAGGCTCTTTTTCACGTCGATAACTAATTATTTAATCATAATATTTTATGTCTCAATGCTACAAACTACTAGCATTTCGGAACGACCACTGCTGAGAAGAAATGCCGAAAGAAACTCATGAAACAGTCTTGGTCGCCTAGCATGCCAGAGGGGCTATTCATTAACTTTATACATACACTAGATTGTGTACAGTCAAAAATAAAATAAAATATAAGTAAAAAAATAATAATAATATAATAAAACATGTTATGTTTGTGATCAAGTAACCACAAATAAAAATAAAATTCGAATCAGGATCGAAGCAGGATCCCCTGGCAACACCCGTTCACAAGTTTGAACATTTTAGAAAAATAAATACTTTTAGTCACTTGAAGATCACAATACACGTACCTACATGTTTAACAATTAAATGTCAATGTAATTAAATTTAAAAAAGAAAGGTAAGGTTATTTTTTCACAATATCAAAAGAATGTAACGAATGAACGTCTGCGTCTTCATAGCAAAGAACAAAAGCCAGAATAATCTTTCGGTTCTTCACCTAATTCAAACACACTACCCTGCTATCAAGATGACTTTTTTCCTACTTCCAAATAATTTTTTCGTGCAACTAGCTACTGCAAAAGTGAAATTGCCCTGCACAGCACGCGAGGTGCTTACACCTCGCGCCTCACGCGACATCTAGTTTTATATTGTAAAGATCAAGAGCTTTAGCTAATTCACATATATTCGAAACTAGCCTGTGCCTGCGACTTCGTCCGCGCATATCTCAGGTTCTAAACGGCGTATTAACATGAAACTTCGCCAGATTTTAATTTAGACCTTCTATAATACAACAGTGAAAACCGCATCAAATTAGGTCCAGTAGTTTTTGCGTGATGCGCGTACAAACATACAGACCGAAAGACAGACATTCTAAAAAAAATGTTTTGGCTTCTATTAGCCTTATAAAGAGCCCTCGTAATGTTTTTTCTTAGATATCTCATGTACGGGCACAGACCAGTTACAGTTCTATTATATGTATTGATGATTATCATAAAATTACCAATTCTTGGTATAAATAGGTAATTTTATGGTAATTTCGACCAAAAATGTTTGCTGGGTATAAACCCAGATAATGATATCATCAACATAACAGGTGAAAGCAATGAAAGGCAAGAAAACGGACGACCCGTTCACTCGGCGGCACACCAAACCTGTTATGAACTTCAAATCACATCAGGGCACCAGGACACAGGTAAACTCCATTTATTCTTAACTAGCTTTCGCCCCCGTGAATTTCCCACGGGAACTGTGCTTTTTCCCGGGATGAAAGGTACCCTATGTCCTTCTCCGTACTTCCAGCTATGTGTATGCGAAATTTCAGGAAGATTGGTTCAGTAGATAAAGCGTGAAGAGGTAACAAACAAACAAACTCACTTTCGCATTTATAATATTAGTTAGGATTGCCTATTATGTAAACAATCTTCACATGAATTTTGTGGAAAATAAATCAAATATTAGTTCAAACCTAAACATTCTAAAGTAAAACATTAATTAACCATGAAAGTAATTACCTATAAAGTCTATTTTAATTTATATTGTCGTAAAATCATAAAAAGACATGGTAAGATTGTTTACATAATAGGACAATTATGAATAAATGGACTTTAAGTATGTTCATTTTTGGATTTTTGAGCATCGCAGATGCAATAAGTACTAAAATTAATTAGTAGTATTAGTTTATTTCTATATGAATGTTCGTTTGGCATGTGGAATCTTAGAACTCAATTTTGAAGTAGATATCTTCAACCGATTGAGCTGAAATTTTGTAACACGTTTAGTTTGGATGACAATGCATGATATGGTATGTGACGTCATTCTAAATCCAATATGGCGGACCATCCAAGATGGCGGAATAGTTATTTGTAGTGCATTTCTACAATATGGGTATCAAATGAAAGGGTTTGTTGAGAGTAACAATAAAAGCTTTTTATTGTTAAGTTTTTTTACTATAATTTATTCTACTTTTTATTTGTTTTTTTAATTTTCGATTATTTGTTTTTATGTTACTTAGTACGAAATTCAGTTAATCACTTATTTTACAATCACTGATTTAATTTTAAATGGCTCTTTATATTTTGCTGTAATATTTTTTTAAGAAATTGTAACCAACAAAACATGATGGACATTTTAAATATTTTTTTTTTAAATCTTAACCTGAATAAACCTTATTTTTTGTAAAATATCAAAATACTTTAGGTAGGTACTTTTTATCCCGGAATTCCCAAGGGAGCGAAGCCCCGGGGCGCGACTAATCAAAAATAAATCTCATTTTTTCAGGAGTTGATAAGAAACGAGGCGGAACAAGACGAATTTGAAAAACAACAACAGGAGGCAGAGAGAGTGGAGAAAGAGAGGCAGGAGAAAGAGAGATTGGTAAGCTCACTCATTTTATTGTGATTTTTTTTATTATTGACATACTAAATATAGTTTATTTTAAAAAAAAAGTAGTATATGTTTGACTACGGGACCCCGGACCAAATTTCATCAAAATCAGTCCAGAAGTTTAGACGTGAAAGCATAATAGTGCTCCCACACTGGCAGTTATAAAATTATATATAACAATATATAATTTTACTAGCTTTCGCCCGCGTGAATTTCTCACGGGAACAGTGCTTTTTCCCGGGATGAAAGGTACACTATGTCCTTCTCCGTACTTCCAGCTATGTGTATGCGAAATTTCAGGAAGATTGGTTCAGTAGATGAAGCTTGAAGAGGTAACAAACAAACTCACTTTCGCATTTATAATATTAGTTAGGATAACTGCCAGTGTGGGACCACTTAAATATACATAAATGTATAACAAACAATTTTTAATTGCATTTATATAATTTTCTTACATAGATTTATCACTATTGTATGTTTGTTTCAGCACCAACAAGAAACAGACAAATCAAAATCGTCCAAGCCAAGCTCAACGGATTCCGCTAGCCTCTACTCTCTACATGACTTCGATATCAACATCGAATTGGACTTACCTGTATCCAGTTAGTATGGTTTTATTTTATTTTGAAGTGGTGGTGGCCATGTGGTAAACATTTTTGGTAAAAATTACCATAAAATTACCTATTTATAACAAGAATAGGTAATTTTATGGTAATTTCGACCAATTATGTTTGTTTTGCGGCTGCTAAGACCCCAGGTTCAAATCCTGCCCGTGCTACATGAGTTTGTATACCAATTTGACTCATGTATGGTAGTTTTCATCGACCACCACTTGCTTCCGGTGAAGGAAAACATCGTGAGGAAATGGAGAAGGCAATGGTTAACTACTCCATTAAAATTGTCAATATAAATTCTTAATAGTAGGTATAAATCTTGAACAGAATGTACAGTACAGTTTAAAATATCTTTCACAGAAGCAGTGTCATCTCAACCGAAGCAGCTCACAACAAAAGTGAAAGAGACCGGACCTAAACGTTCGCTAAACCTCGAGGAATACAAGAAACGACACGGTCTCATTTGAGTGTGGATTGTGACTCGGTGATACTTAGTGCACTGTGTGGTGGGGGTTACGTGGAAAGTGATGTGTTAGTGTTAAAGTGATTTTTACTTTGGATGTGACTTCGGCTTGTGTATGTATCTTTTTTTATTGTATGTAGAAATAGAAAGTAGGAATTTGTAGCTAGACTTAGGGTCTGTAGATTCGTCTTAAGATGAACCCATAATCGGAGAGCTTGTATGAAGAGTGTGATGAGTGTAGAGGAAGCGAGAGAGATCTGTAAGGATCGTAGCAAGTGGACATCGCTAGTCTCTGCCTACACCCACGGGAATAAGGCGTGATAATATGTATGTATATAAAATATCACGTCTATCCGTTACGGGGTGGACAGAGCCAGGAGTGACACTCGAATGTAACGCTTAGCTGAATTGGCTTATTGGTGGAATGGAGATTCAGATATAATGACAGGTTGCTAGCCCGTCGCCTATGACAAGAATCCCCAATTTAAAACCCATTCCTTTGATTAACTTTTACAATTATAGAACAATAAAATAGAAGCAGCTGGTACATTGTCATTCAGTTGAGCAACACATAATTGTAATAACCTACATTTTGAAACTGCAAAGTTAGTCACAATTTCAAAATTTCACGAGTCAACATTTTTAAGTTCATTGAATTGAGAAAAATATCGAACATTGGTAAATCAGCATGCATTTATTACTATTAGTTTTAATAAAAAAAATCTGACTGGAAAATAAATATGGTGAGATTCACGGATGATTATACAAGTTTTTTATTCACGGACGATTATACAAAAATTTTTAGGAGTAGGAGTTAACTTTGTATATCTTCCATTGTGAGATTCTAACTTTTATGACGAGTTTACAGACCTGAGATTATCTCGACATGATCAAATTCATTATAAATTGTGTTCATGCTTATCTTAAAAATAAATTGACATAGCATCTGAACCCATTGGTGGGCTTACACCCGGGAATAACAGGTTTTTGTCCAGGGCGTAAACCCATCTCTAGAGTGCGTTTCGTCAAATAGTTCCTCTGGCGTCATGTTACCAATAGGCAACCAATAGGTACTTTTCATAGCCAAGATTGTCGCAAAAGATGACTATGTGAACGTCCTAAGCCAAAACTCGTAAAATGCCACTGTGACAGAGTTTATAATATTATTAGTTTTACTGCCAATATAATGGCAAAGGAACTTTTTGAAGAAATGCATTCTAGAACAAATATAATTATAGTAAATAATATCAATGTCGTAAGATACGATGGTATTACTTAGCTTGCAAGGCTAATCATAAACATAGCAAGTTGAACATTAGTAGCTCTTAAAAATAGGCCTACGAAGTATCACTGGACCGGGTTAGCAGTCCTGAACACCACCTTCGAATTTAATAATTATTTTGAGTGATACGTCACGACTATTTCCACTATTTGAGGGCGTCACGACCAACCATGTTTAAACCCAGGGGGGGTTTAAACGTGGTTGGTCGTGACGCCCTCAAATAGGGGACCAGACAACTTTTTTTATGCCTCTTTGAAATATCTCACAATAATAGAATCATCATTCAGTGAAAGAATGAAATCAGTAACCAAAGTACTTCCCAAGAATAATAAAAAACTATTCACAATGTTTGGACGATACCAAAACTCCCCTTACTGATACTTAATGCATTGACTTTTACATTCATATGACGTCACGCGTAGAAAATGAATTCGCCCAAAAGGTTTGACCTCTAATTAATGAACTCAGGAAATAGTCCGGTCATTCTATGTAATCAATGTATGGGGAAGAAAAACTAATTCATAAAGTTTTGAAACTTGTGTGACATATACCTTCGGTTGTGGTGTTCAACGCTCACTACCCTCCCCTGCCCTCCCCCTGACGCTACCCCCCCTTTACTCTGAAATGTGTCCCCTTTACCGGTTTTTCCACTTTTTCTCGAAAACTATGATAGAAACGAAAAAGGTGTCAAAGGCAAAGATGATCCTTATTAAATTCTTAATAAAATATGTCCTATGTCTTATTTTGATAGACTTGATGGTTTACGAGCTAAAAGTTGTGTTTGGGGCACATGTTGTGAAAATGTACCTAAAAAGAGGGGTATTGTTGCAGTTTTACTATTATATCTCGAAAAAAACCCAGAATTTCGAAAACATAGTACTATTAAAAGTTTTATAACATTAAATTCTGCGTTTAATGGGACTAAATACATATATTTTGGACCACTCTGTCCTATATACTAGTACTCATCGAAATTGCACAAATCCCACAGATATTTTAAATGCGAAAGTTTTGATGTATGTTTGATCCTCAACTACGCAAAATCTACTAGACGGATTTCAATGAAATTTCATATACTGCTAGAAAAATACTGGGTATAGTGCATAGGGTACTCATTATCCCAAAATTCCTACGGGAGTAGGGCCCCGAGGCGCAGCTAATATAGCATTTTTCATAGGTATGGAAAACTTGCTACGCCTCGGGGCTCCGCTCAGTTGGGAATTTTGGGATAAAAATTATCTTATGTGATTTTTCAAGTCTTTCTCTATTTGTGTACTAAACTTCGTCGAGATCCGTCCAGTAGACTTCGTGTGATTGAGTGACAAAAATTTCAAGTTTGTATGGGAACTTCATCATTTATGATAATATACTAGATGCGCCCCGAGGCTTCGCTCCTGTGAGAATTTCAGAAAAAAGTAGATTATATGCATTTTTAGGTTTAACTCTACTTGTGTACAATTTTTTGTTGAAATATGCCCGGTAGATTTTGTGTAATTGAATAACAAACATACATCCGAGACATCCAAACGTAAAAATATGTATGTTTGTTACTCAATTACACAAAATCTACCGAGCATATTTCGACGAAAATTAGTAGACGAGTAGAGTTAAATCTAAAAATGCACATAATCTACTTTTTTTCTGAAATTCTCACAGAAGCGAAGCCTCGGAGCGCATCTAGTATATATTATCATAAATGATAAAATTTCCATACAAACTTGACATTTTTGTCACTCGATCACACGAAGTATACTGGACGGATCTCGATGAAGTTTAGTACACAAATAGAGAAAGACTTAAAAAATCACATAAGATAATTTTATCCCGAAATTCCCAACTGAGCGGAACCCCGGGGCGTAGCAAGTTTTCCATACCTATGAAAAATGCTTTATTAGCTGCGCCTCGGGGCCCTACTCCCGTAGGAATTTCGGGATAAAAAGTACCCTATGTACTATTCCCAGTATTTTTCTATCCGTGTACCAAATTTCATCGAAATCCGTCCAGTAGATTTTGCGTAGTTGAGTATCAAACATACATCTAAATTTTCACATTAACAATATCTGTGGGATTTGTGCAATTTCGTTGAGCACTAGTATTGGACCGAGTGGTCCAAAATATATGTATTTAGTCCCATTAAACGCAGAATTTAATGCTCTAAAACTTTTAATAGCACTATATTTCCGAAATTCTGGGTCTTTTTCGAGATATAATAGTAAAACTGCAACAATACCCCTCTTTTTAGGTACATTTTCACAACATGTGCCCCAAACACAACTTTTAGCTGGTAAACCGTCAAGTCTATCAAAATAAGACATAGAACATATTTTATTAAGAATTTAATAAGGATCATCTTTGCCTTTGACACCTTTTTCGTATCTATAATAGTTTTCGAGAAAAAGTGAAAAAACCGGTAAAGGGGACTCATTTCAGAGTAAAGGGGGGAGTAGCGTCAGGGGGAGGGCAGGGGAGGGTAGTGAGCGTTGAATACCACAACCGAAGGTATATGTCACACAAGTTTCAAAACTTTATGAATTAGTTTTTCTGAAAACATAGAATGACCGGACTAAAAATAAATTCACTCTGAAAAGTCACGTAATCTATAAATTATAAAGTTACATATTTTTAACAATTCTCATACCTTGTCAGGTACCCATTGCAAGGTGTCATTCAGGACAGCTTTTTAGACAAAAATATACACAAAACATTCACAACATTGCCTTAAAAGTTAACACATCCGCTAAACGCCTTAGATGTGAGCAATATAGTCACTTAGGACCAAGCTTCAGTTAGGGAGATTATTTTTTAATTGAAAATGCTAATTTTCATTCAAAAATTACTGGCATCGTATGTATAAACCTTGCTTAAGAAATGTCTTATCCATGGTTTTGGAGTTTAAAGCCTAACAGACATGTTATGACATAGGCAGCGACCTACTTTTTATACTTTGTAGTAATAGTGTTCATTAATATTAATTAAAATGTACCTAAACACTACTGAAGCGGTGGTGGCCGAGTGGTTGGGCGCCCGCCTGTGGCTGCAAAGGTCCCAGGTTCGGATCCTGCCCGTGCTACATGAGTTTGTATGCGAATCTGACTTATGTACCTATGTTAATATTTATCGACCACCACTTGCTTCCGGTGAAGTAAAACATCGTAGGAAACCTGCACTCCAGTTGATGATTATCAGCTAGGGTGTGAAATGGAGAAGGCAATGGCAAACCACTCCATTAAATTTGCCAAGAGAGTCGTTGTGTGTGTTTCATTGCATATAATGACCACGACCCTCAGTCATGAGGAAATACGACTAAAGAGAGATATCCCACCTTATCACTACAAAATGAATATAAAGTCAGTTTTTTACATGACGATGAGATGCTTTTTAATAAGTAAGGTACCTTCTAATTAAGTTAATTCAGAACAAATGTACGAATTGTTGTGCAGTTTTCAATTTAAAAAAATATCTCCCGCTATACTGTTGCCTAAAAAAATCTGTTAAAACATAGCCTTACTCACATGTACCTACACCACATAGAATTATGCTTTAAATCGTGTAAATAGCATGTTAATTAATAATTAGATAATGTTAAATTATTAATTCTTTGGTAATTTTCGTCAGTCTTAGTTTATGGGATGAGAGAAAACATACATCAATAAAATATTAGTAAAAAAAACTTTTGTGACTCAATATATAAGAAAATCTCTATAATACTGAAAACTTTTTATTTTTATTTTGTCTTGCAGCGGAAATCAAACCCAAGACCTTAGAAGCAGTGATAGGCAACTAACGTAGCCACTACGCCGCGAAGGTCATCAAAATTATTTTTCTCGTCCCATGTTCAAAATAGTCTCAAAACGGCTGACTATTTATTAGGACTATCATATGAATATTCAAAAGTGATTCTAAGAGGCTCGATTCTCGTGCTGTCTCGCTCTCTCTATGTATATCTAGACAGACAAGATACTTAAGGACTCGATTACTTTTGAATATATATTTCGTATGACATTATCTTGTATAGTTATGACACATAATGTAATTTTATCAAAATAGTTGACTAAGCAATTTTTACGATGGAATTCTGCGACTAAATCCTCAACTGCACATTGAATTATGAGAAAAGAATCATTTGGCACATGGTAGGAGATTGTACTAATGTCTAATCTATTCAAACTTGTGATTTAAAACGTAGGCAAACCACGGACACTCCATACAACACCCGCAAATTTACTACATAGGCAAAAGACGTTTGTATGTACACACAAATGTGTGCGTAAAATTTGGTAGGGCTGCTTGCGTGTCGCGGTTATCAATCAAAATGGAGCGAAAAGTGCGCCGATTACGCGCCAGCCCTCGTTCCAGTGCCAGTGATGTCTACAACGAAGTGCGGGGTGGTGTGCGGTATTTGAAATGAGTGCGGGGCGGTGAATGGCCGTTCTGTACGTTAGACTAAATAGTACTTATTCTGTGACAAAGGTGGCTCCCTCAATCACGTACCAAATGATCCTTGTCACACTGTTTTGACCTCTATTGCAATGATTTTGGCTAAGTTAAGACCCTCAGTGCGTCTAAAAAAGTCACTTAGATAAATTAGAATATCATTGAAAATGAACCTTATTGTACCATTCATAAGGTTCATTTTTAAATATGTAAGAAATGGGAAAGATATTCTAATTTGACAAAGTACCCCTTTTAGACGCCTGCTTTTGACCTTTCGTTTGTATGGACGCGCGCTAATTAAAATAATATGTGATGACTGATGAGTTAATCGTCATCTGGCGCCTGTAAAATTCGCGCGCGAGTTGGCACATCGTCATTTTACCTATTTTTCTTGTCGCCAACTCGCTCCATAGCGATTATTTGTAGTCTGCCACAAAAAAAAATTGGATATGTAATATTTAATAAACTATTGAATTATACAAAACCTTTTTTGTAGCTGACTGTAATGATTATCGCGAATAAAGCGAGTTGGCGACAAGAAAAATATGTAAAATGACGAGGTGCCAACTCGCGCGCAGGTGACGATTAACTATTTGTGACCTACGAATCCATCTTTGGCTAAGTAGCTTAACTCGGAATATTAGTATGGTAGTTTTATAACAAAATGTAATGGCTACATAACTGTGTTTGAAATACTCAGTTTAGGCACGAAATGTCAGTAAAACATACAAAAATTTTAAAAATCTGACGTAATCTGGAATAATGAGAATTTTGGGTTTATGAAATCTGACATTTGTGAAATAAAAAAAAATCGTGGCATTTATTGACTCGGGCAATTTTGACCCGTCTGACATTTTGAAAATCTGACATTTTGGGCCTAAACCATTTTTTCCTAAGATCGAGAAAGCCTCACAAAAGTGGTTTCAACTCCCTTGATAGGCGTTTACTATTCAGGAAGAGAATCGGCGTGTTCAAACATAGTTTTGTATCCATCTAAAAAAATACTTGTGTAGTGAAATCTTTTTTTAAATAATTTATTCGTATAATGCGCTAGGTGGTTGATAATTTTTAATATTGGTAATAATTTATCAATAGATAATTCGGTAATTTTTACCACAAAATTTATGGTATTACTGTAATTTATAAGTAGTTATTAGTTAACTTTTAAGGTACGTAATCTGTAGGAATGGTATTTATATTACCATTTAAAATTACGATTATTCTGAAAAAAAAATGAGGGAAAATAAATCTAATTAAAGTGTATCTAGAATTTCCTAGAATTATAGTTTGTTTTTGACATAGTAAAAAAAACATTGCCATCTCATTCAAACCGCTTTGTAAGATTGCTATAGCAAATATCAATCCTAACTAATATTATAAATGCGAAAGTTTGTTTGTTTGTTACCTCTTCACGCTTTATCTACTGAACCAATTTTCCTGACATTTCACATGCACATAGCAAAAAGTACTGAGACGGATATAGGGTACCTTTAATCCCGGGAAGAAGCAATGTTCCCGTGGGGATTCTCGCGGGCGAGGCCGCGGGCAAAAATTCTTTCAACAACGATAGACAACTTCGTTATTCAAAATTTTAATTTCTTTAATTACTTCTATTTGAAACTCGCCTCTCAGCTCAAGTAATCCATTTTTTCAATAAACTGCTTATGTTTTTAACTATTTATTAAACAATTATTATGTATGTTTGTATATGTAGTGACCGTCAATTTTAGCGATGGCGTGTTTTGGATTTTTATTAAAAAAGTTACAGAACAAAATTAATTTTAAAGGAACATTGAAATTTTTGAACTGAAAAATGTATGTTTGAAAAATCTTTCATCAGTTAAATAACACAGATTTTCCAATTTAAAATATAAAATAGCATTTACTTAAAAATGCTACAAATACCGTCAAAAAGTAAGTGATGGAAAATTTTCAATTTTTTTAATATAAATCCAAAACTCGCGTCGCTCGCTATGTACCTCAAAAAATGACAAAAAAATGTTTACGTTTTTTAAATAAAAATTGATTATTACATACATTTTGTTTGATTGTAAGTTTACGCTTTAAAGGATCCATATTCACACAGGACATCATTTGTACCTATATTATTATGTAACAACTTTGAACTTGTGGCTTGCAATAAATCTGAATCAAAGTTCATATTAAATTAATAAATTTAGCTATAATTATTATAATCATGTTAAGTGCTTATGAATAATCATAAATTATTCAAATGCATAATAAAAAGAGTTCTACTCAATTTGTGTTTGTTTTTCTATGAAACAAATGCTCATAAGAATCCTAACTAATATTATAAATGCGAAAATGAGTTTGTTTGTTTGATACCTCTTTACGCTTTATCTACTGAACCAATCTTCGTGAAATTTCGCATACACATATAATTAAGTACTAAGAAAGGCATTCCCTTTCCATGGAAAAAGCACTGTTCCTGTGGGAAATTCACGCGGGCGAAGCCGCGGGCAAAATCAGTTAATAATAAGGTAGAAAGAATAGTAATCGGTTAGTTGATTTAGAAGCTAATAAGGATACATAATTGATAGTAACATAAATAGGTAAATACACAATGGCGGACTCGTCCCATGAAGGGATCTCTTCCAGTCAACCAGCGATAGATTGAGAGGAATATTTACTCAATAAAAGGGTAAGTAAGTACGTACAAACAGAAGAAAATGGTAAAGAGAAATAATACATAAATAACTATTTCTTAAATGTAATGTAATGTAGACAAATTATATTTTGTTATGTAAAGTCACAGGGCGGGCGCTTCATAGAAACTGCGCGTCAAATATGCCTACTACTACTACAAATGAAACTGTATATCCGTGAACACGTCAGTAACACGTCAATGTGTGCGTTTTCATAGTCGAACGTCCCACAGTTACACAAGAACGGGGGAGAAGTGCGGAAGGAGCGGGGGGGTGCCATATTGCGGGAGGGGCAGGGAGTTTCCTTTCTGTACGTAGTACATACGTAGTACTAATATTAATTCTGTGGTAAAGTGTAAGCTATGAAAGAGCATGTCTGTCTGACACAAGCATTATTTGCTTACTAGGCAGTCCTCACAACATGATTGTAAACACATCGTTGTTAATGAAATAAATATATATATATTTTTTATTATAACTAACTAGCTTTCGCACGCGTGAATTTCTCACGGGAACAGTGCTTTTTCCCGGGATGAAAGGTACCCTATGTCCTTCTCCGTACTTCCATCTGTGTATACGAAATTTCAGGAAGATTGGTTTAGTAGATAAAGCGTGAAGAGGCAACAAACAAACAAACTCACTTTCGGATTTATAATATTAGTTAGGATTACTAATTTGTACTTCTTCTTGGCGTGTCGATGCCATTCCAACGATCATATTGTACCCGAAAAGTGTTCCGCCACTTTTACGGCCTTATCGGTGGCGGCCTTCAGGTCATCCCGAGTGCTGGTGTTAGGGCACAAGGGGCAGGACAACAAATGCTCCATAGTTTGGGGAGAGACACCACACTCGCACACATTTTGTGAGTTAGGTATAAACCCCCACTTAGCCAGGCTGTCCTTACACCGACCCACTTGGGTTCGCAGCCTATTGAGCGTCTTCCAGGTAGACCAAGGCAGGTCGTGTACTAGTTTTCACAGATATTTGTCTGCGGCTGTTGTGATCGTTTCTATGTTTGTGTCCATCGGACCCACGACACTTTACGTGTTTAAGGGCCTCTAATCAGGGCCGATATCGGGAGCAGTGTTGCTAGATGCAATTTTAAAAATCCGTAAGGCTTTGCTCAATAATCCGTAGATTGCCTCTAATTAAATCCATCCAGATCTACGGATTTTCAAGCAAAGCCATACAGATTTTTAAAAATTGCATCTTTCAACACTGCCCCGATATAGGCATTTAGTGTGGGCCGTTGAGTGTTGTCTACTTATTTATTTATAGATATAATAATCAGCTATAGTACCTCCGCAATTCCGCAAATACACAGTAAAGCAGACTCATGTGTTTTTGTGGAATTTGAATCTAGGTTAAAAATTCAGTCATCAATTTAGTCTGTATCTAAGTGCGTTTCACAAATTATAAATTTTAAACTTAACCAATTTTTGGTATTCTAGCATTTCTTTTGGGGTATATTTCTACCCGTGTACCCAATGCCTGCCCCCACGGGAAAAAGGCGTGATAATATGTATGTATGTATGTTCCCCCTTTCATCAAAATTCGTCTAGTAAATTTTGCGTGATTGAGTAACAAACATCCCAAACTAATAGAAGACCTAAATTCCAACGAAAGGACATAGGGCACCAATGTATGGGCTCCGTCCCCACCCACCAACACAAATGGGACTGATGCCAAAGTATTCCTAAAATGTCTATTATTTCATTAAAATACATTTTTTTCATAAATCAGTGGGGTTAATTAAAAAAAAAGTTTTGTAATAATAATTGGGCTCCATATAAAAATGTATGGGATCTACCAACACAAATAAAACTGATGCCAAAGAGTTCCTAAAGTATCTACTATTTCATTAAAATCCTATTTCTTTCATAAATCAGTGGGGTTAATTAAAAAACAACATTTTGTAAAAATATTTGGGCTCCATATAAAATGTATGGGATAAATATTTGTAAACGTTCGATACCATGAAAACCCCATGCATTTGGGCTACGACCCCATAGTAAACAAGCTAATTATTAAAAATAAAAAACACGACTGACGAGTTTTTACTCAAAAAGTACATACAAACATATAAGTTATATACATTTTTGAAATCGCCTACTAAAGCCCTTCAATTTGATACCCCACTCGATAAGATTGATTAAATTTTATTTTTTTGGTCTGCTATTTATCGCATATATAATCCGCCATTTTGTTTTCATGGTGACGTCATATAGCCTATGTCACTCGGAGGAATGCAAGGAATCTAAAAATACCTCTCACATCAAAATCGGTTAAGCCGTTCAGGACTTATGGTGGAATAAAGAAACTTACATACATACATACATACATGAACCCTGAAAACATAACACTCCTTTTTTGGTCAGTCGTGTAAAAAATATCAGCTTGCCAAGATGTGTCGATTGACCCATGTTTCATTTCTGTTGGTGGGTGGGGACGATTGAATTATATTGTTTTATTGATGTAGGTATAAATGAAAGCAAAGGACAATGAAACATACAAATAAATAATTTATTTACATTAAAAAATCACAAATACTCAGTACATTTTCAGCGGAATAGTGTACATAACATTATTGTTCCTTCTATCTTTAATAACCACTTGAGAATCCGTGTAGTATCCAAGTTTGATGACTTCCCTTGACTGTTTAGTATTTTCTAAGCCTCGCGCGTTCATGATTGCGTTGATGTCCAAAGCCCAGAAGTGATGACCCTTGAATGTTTCATCGTAGTTAACTGCGAGAGTTCCAGATAAGCTGGCCTCATAATCCACCTCAATGTCCATATAACCTCTAGTTGCGTACAACTCAGCAGTGACGTGTTGATTTGGCTCCAAAGAGATTTGGACTCCAGAAGACGATCCAACAGTAACGCTTTCACTCTTGCTGACTCCTTCGCCCCATTTCGAGGAGTAAGAGAAGGAAGTTTTGCCAGAAACTGATGAAACTTCTATAGAGACTCCGTATTGGATACCCTGTGCTACAGTCAAAGCGTTATTCTGTTCCCATGAAGATACGACTGTATTTTGTACTTCCTGTTCAATTTGTACTGCAAAATTGGCGGTTTTTGTCGAATTGTTACTGAACTCTTGAGTCTGGACTAATATAGGTTGAGTTCTAACGCTCAAGATCTTGGCTTTCTGTGGTGTGAGTGTCCTTGTGACCTGAGCCCAGTTGTATGTGCTGTAGAGGTCACCCCAAGGGGTAGGGCTTTTCACGAAGACGTCGCTAGGTCTCTTGCCGAAATATCTTGCAATGCCTTCTTTAAGATTTCCGTCAGTGAGTTCGAAGGTTTGCCTTTCCAAGTCGCTGATGACGTCTACATTGCTTCCAGCTAAGTTCACAGCTCTTTTGGCCTCGTTTTGAGAAGCTAAGATGTCGACTTCTATTCTGGCGTAGATGACGGGCAGGATGAGCAGGAATGAGAAGAATTTGGACGCCATGATTGTCTGTAAGAAAAGAAACAAAAAATTAAAAAAAATGTTTTGGTTACAGACGTTATAATCGTCATTTGTGCTGAAAAATTTTTTTTTAATGTAAATTATGACTGTAAAGATCCTACTATTATTTAAGGGTTGTTAATCAGGGCCGTCTTAGCCTTTTGCTGCACACATTAGGACAAAGGGCATTATTTTAATTAAATAAATAAATATATACGGACAAATTACATACAGATTGAAATAGCCCCAAAGTGAGTTCGAGGCTTGTGTTATGGGATACTAGCTCAACGGTACTATATTTTATAACAAATACATAAAGATAAACATCCAAGACCCGGGTCAATCTGATAAAGATCATTTTCCATCTTGACCCGACCGGGGATCGAACCCGAGACCTCCGGTGTGGCAGTAATAATAATTTATTACTACCTGATTGACAAAGAACGCGGGTTTATTTCGCGTTCGCCCTACATAAATAATAAAATAATGCCGTGTTCTCCCCACATTCTATGCCTGTTTTCCCCAAACGGCATAGTCTTTGGGGCAAAACAGGCATAGAATGTGGGGCGAACACTAAATAAACCAGAATCCAGATCTGACCCCCATGTCACGTTTCTTCTGAAAAACAGGAATAATCTTTCTTACAATCAGAACCTGATTGTCTGTAAAAAAGATAATTCCTGTTTCTCAGTTGATTTGGACACTTCACCTGGTGATTTAGCCTGAAGTGTCCGAATCACTGGACACACCAAAGTGGGCTTCCCATGGGGATCAAACCAACGACCTCTGGGGTCATAAGTCAAACTCCTAGACCACGGAGCACTTTTTTCTAGGCATTTTCGCCAAAAACATGACAAAAAACAAAAAATACTTACAGCGTATTTTGTTGCCAAATGATGAATACAATGATAAATTTAATCATCAATATTTTATACTGTTTTTCGAAGCATATACAGGTTGTTACATTTTTGTTTTGTTAAGCTACGACCTGGTAACACAACTACCTATAATTGTTTAATACATCCTTTATTGCACTTCAGTAATATACAGGTTGTTCTTACGTAAATAAGATGCGCAAAAGGCGCAAATTATTAATTAAATATGTGTTAATAATACAAGGGAACGAAGGGCGATAATGAATTTTTAATTAGGGTAATCCATACTAATCTATACTAATATTATAAATGCGAAAGTTTGGATGTGAGTTTGTGAGGATGTTTGTTACTCAATCACGCAAAATCTACTGGACGGATTTCGATGAAATTTGGTACAGAGGTAGATAATGACCTGGAATAGCACATAGGCTACTATTTATCCCGGGAAAAAGCACTGTTCCCGTGGGAAATTCACGCGGGCGAAGCCGCGGGAAAAAGCTAGTATTATAAATGCGAATGTTTGGATGTGAGTTTGAAAAAGCACTGTTCCCGTGGGAAATTCACGCGGGCGAAGCCGCGGGAAAAAGCTAGTATTATAAATGCGAATGTTTGGATGTGCGTTTGTGAGGATGTTTGTTACTCAATCACGCAAAATCTACTGGACGGATTTCGATGAAATTTGGTACAGAGGTAGATAATGACCTGGAATAGCACATAGGCTACTTTTTATCCCGGGAAAAAGCACTGTTCCCGTGGGAAATTCACGCGGGCGAAGCCGCGGGCAAAAGCTAGTTTGCCATAAAAAAATCGCTACGAAAGTTACGTGGAGAATATTTTTTGGATAATTAGCCATTTATATAATAACCAACTAATATTATAAATGCGAAAGTTGGTTTGTTTGTTACCTCTTCACCTTCAAGCTTTATCTTCTAGACCAATCTTCCTGAAATTTTGCATAAGTACACCTATGTGTACTTTACTTAACTATTTAAGTTTAGGTTAGTTAGTTCTCTGAGAAGGACATACATTACCTTTCATCCCGGGAAAAAGGGCTGTCCCCGTAGGAAATTCTCGCGGGCGAAGCCGCGGGCAAAAGCTAGTATTTTTATAACATAGGTACGATTTTATAATTAAAATCGTAGCAACGTGAAGCTGATCGAGGTGTAAAAACATCACACTGTATTTGTTTTTGCGTTATGGCAATATGCTGACAGCAAATTGTTAACGACCTTAGCTATCTACAGTACTGACCCACAAATGGTTTAACTTATTAACAAAACGCATTCTGCATGCTTTAAATATTTATCCCACTCCAGAAAAGAAAGTTATAGAAGTTTGCAATTGACATCATATGTAACAAGCTAGCTATTTTAACGTGTATTTTTTTTTTAATAATTAGCTTGGATTTCAAGCTTGTTATTAAAAAAATAAAAAACACGACTGACAACTCACGGAATGCAAGGAATCTAAAAATATCTCTCACATCAAAATCTGTTAAGCCGTTCAGGACTTATGGTGGAATAAAGAAACTTATACATATACATACACAAACCCTGAAAACATAACACTCCTTTTTTGGTCAGATGTGTCAAAAATTACCACATAGGTTTTTGTGTTTGTACACTTAAAGAGACTTTCTTTTTAAAAGCTTATTCTAATCCTAACAAACCACATAATATTATAAATGCGAAAGTGAGTTTGTTTATTTGTTTGTTTGTTACCTCTTCAAGCTTTATCTACTGTACCAATCTTTCTGAAATTTGGCATACACATAGTTCGAAGTACTGAGAAGGATGTACCTTTCACCCGGGAAAAAGCACTGTTCACGCGGGTGAAGCCACGGGCAAAAGCTAGTAAGTTATACTTAACTTGCAATTCGTATATAAATAAATAAGTAATTGACCTTTTTCCAAATCTTGCAAACAAATCTTTCACCCACTTGCTGTTATTCAATTGAGCTGAAACTTAGACAAGACAAGACAATAATACTTTATTAGCACACAAGATCACATTTCCATACACAAAGTAACTTATAACAAAAAAAAAAAAAGATGCGCATAAGGCGGCCTTATCGCTGTAAGCAATTTCTTCCAGGCAACCAATTGTGAAGCGTACTTATGTAAGTCCAATGACAATGCAATATTATGGTACCATCGAGCTGATCTCATGATGAAGCCGGGAAATAGGAACTGGAACTCTGATGGAAAATACTAGGACAGTCGAGTTTGGGTTCGAAAGTAAACAAAGAACAGAATGGAGTGAACTAGGTGGTGTCATCCACTCTAAGGCAACACTTGGTGCTGGCAACACACAGTGGTACAAAAAGATCTGTAAACTAAACAGAAAACAGACAAGAACTTTAATGGGAGCCCTGACCGGACATTTCGAATGTCGTGGGCACCTGTTCAAACTAAAACTTGTCGAAAGCCCGCTATGTCGGGTGTGTGCAGAAGCAGAGGAGTCTATGGAGCATATTATGTGTGATTGTGACTCGCTGGCTAACAAGCGACTGGCCCTCTTTGGAACTGCGTATCCGGAACTGGAGGACTACAGGCACTTCGCAGGCGGTGATATCCTGAAGCTTATGCAGTCCTTCTTCAGGAATCCCGCTGTGTGTGAGTAAGGCTTGGGGGTAAGTACAAAAGGGTCCAAGACTCGACGTGCTTCCGTGAACACGGACCCCGTTGCAAGATAAGATAAGATAAGATTGGGTTCGTTTGTTTTGTCATTATGAGCCCTTTCTATTTCTCATGATAATGAAGGTCTGAAGATAGAGCCGGAGGAGTGCGATTCAGTAGCGGATTTAGGGATTTTTGATACTTTGGGGGGGGCACGGGGGCGCGTGCCCCCCCAAAGTATCAAATAGAGAAATAACAGAATTTTCTCTGCCCATCTGGTTTATTTCTTGATTTTTTTGAAAATCTGGTCCTTCTGCAGTGGCGTAGTGAAAGCATGTCACGTATTCGTTTCAAGGCGGAAGGCAACAGCATCAGGACGATGTCGATTTGTTGCAATTCCACCCCCCCCCCCCCTCCCCAAACATGCATAATCCGCCACGGTCCTTGTGCTCCCCCCAGAAAAAATCCTGGATCCGCCGTTAGTGCCATTGGAACTATTAGGTGGACATTAAGCTTTTCACTATTTAATGCCCCAAGACATAAAAACTTTTATCAAAATGTTTTTTTTTTGGTAAAAAAGACTTGTTTTTATCGACTAGCAAACAATGGTGTCAGATTTTATTTATAACTAGCTGTTGCCCGCGGCTTCGCCGCGTGAGTTTCGCTTAGACGAAAAGTCTTTTTGTGTTCCAAACTGTTTCAGATGTTTCGGATCTTCGATTTTTATACGTCTACAGAAAATGCTCATCAGTTAAATCAAGTTTTGCTAAGGCGCCATTTCCATATACATATATATGTTATAGTGTAGCTGGTCTCTTGGAGTTATTCATCAGATGTTCCTGATCTTCAATTTTTATACGTCAGCAGAAAATGCTCATCAGGGTTAACGATTTTTGCTAAGGCTCCATTTCCATATATGTTATAGTGTAGTGTAGCTGGTCTCTTGCAGTTCTTCATCAGATGTTCCAGATCTTCAATTTTTATACGTCAGCAGAAAATGCTCATCAGGTTGAACGACTTTTGTTAAGGCACCATATCCATATTTCTTATAGTTTAGCTGTTCTGTTATGGTTCTTCATCAGGTGTTCCAGTTTTCAAAATCAATTATAGCCTATATGTTGCCCAGGCTTAATAGCTATACAACAAAAAAGTTTCATTCAAATCCGTCCAGTAGTTTTTGCGTGAAACGCGTACATACATACAGACAGATAGACAAGAAATTCCAAAAAAAATTTTTTTGCTTTCTATTGTTCTTTTTAAGTGTCCCTCTATCCATTTTAGTCAAAAATGCTAAATGTACAGACAAAATATTTTTACTGTTTTATTATATGTATAGATTATATGTGTATAATAAAACTTCCAAAGTCTTCACTAGGTACTTGCATATCATTAATACATATAATAAAACTGTAACTGGTCTGTAGGTACGTAGTCTGTACATAGGCACAGAATTAATATAAGATATATATAAGATACTAGCTGTCGCCCGCGGCTTCGCCCGCGTGAGTTTCGCTTAGATGAAAAATCTCTCTTGGAGCTTTTCATCAGATGTTCCAGATCTTCAATTTTTATACGTCAGCAGAAAATGCTCATCAGGTTGAACGATTTTTGCTAAGGCGCCATTTCCATATATGTTATAGTGTAGCTGGTCTCTTGGAGCTTTTCATCAGATGTTCCAGATCTTCAATTTTTATACGTCGGCAGAAAATGCTCATCAGGTTGAACGATTTTTGTTAAGGCACCATTTCCATATTACTTATAGTTTAGCTGTTCCGTTATGGTTCTTCATCAGGTGTTCCAGTTTTCAAAATAAATTATAGCCTATATGTTGCCCAGGCTTAATAGCTATACAACAAAAAAAGTTTCATTCAAATCCGTCCAGTAGTTTTTGCGTGAAACGCGTACATACATACAGACAGACAGACAGACAGACAGACAGACAGACAGACAGACAGACAGACAAGAAATTCCAAAAAAATTTTTTTGCTTTCTATTGTTCTTTTTAGGTCTCCCTCTATCCATTTCAGTCAAAAATATTAAATGTACAGACAAAATATTTTTACTGTTTTATTATATGTATAGATATAGATAATATAAGATATTTAAAAAAAAAACGATAAGAAGTCTTCATAGGACCAACAGAGTTAAAACCATTTTTATTTAATTTTTGTCTGTCTGTCTTTCTGTTACATATCATCAGCAATACATATATCATCAATACATATAATAAACCTGTAACTGGTCTGTGTCTGTACATAGGAGATAATTAAGAAAAAAAACTATGAAGCGTCTGCCAATAGAAGCTAATAAAACAATTTTTCTTAGAATTTTTGTCTGTCTGTATGTTTGTACGCGCATCACGCAAAAACTACTGGACCAAATTTGATGCGGTTTTCACTGTTGTATTGTTGAAGGTCTAACTTAAAATCTGGCGTAGGTTTCATCTTGATACGCCGCTTAGAACCTGAGATATAAACATTAGTAAATTACGCGGGCACAAGCTAGTTATAAAAAACTAGCTTTTGCCCGCGGCTTCGCCCGCGTGAATTTCCCACGGGAACAGTGCATTTTCCCGGGATGAAAGGTACCCTATGTCCTTCTCCGTACTTCTAACTATGTGTATGCAAAATTTGAGGAAGATTGGTTCAGTAGATGAAGCGTGAAGAGGTAACAAACAAACAAACTCACTTTCGCATTTATAATATTAGATAGATAGATCAACACTTTATTGCACCATTTACAAAAAGAACATACAAAAAGAGACAAAATAAAATACAAAAAATGAGCGCAAATGCAATTAGTATTAATTATTATTATTAGTTAGGATAAAGTCCCTTGCCGCGTCTGTCTGTGCGCGATAAATCCTAACTAATATTATAACGCGAAAGTGAGCTTGTTTGTTTATTTATTTGTTTGTTACCTCTTCACGCTTTATCTACTGAACCAATCTTACTGAAATTTCGCATACACATAGTTCGAAGTACGGAGAAGGACATAGGATCCCTTTTATCCCGGGAAAAAGCACTGTTCCCGTGGGAAAGTCACGCGGGCGAAGCCGCGGGCAAAAGCTAGTATAATATAATTGGATTCCCAAAATCCCACGAAAATGTATCCTAATCCTAACTAATATTATAAATACGAGAGTTTATTATATTTGTTTGTTTGTTACCTCTTCACGCTATATCTACTGAACCAATCTTTCTGAAATTTCGCATACACAGTCTGTAAACCCGAGGTGGAGGCTGAAAATCAGTGGTTTGTTCTGTGAGCAAACATATTGCTGAGCCTAAACCCGTTATTGCTATCGTTGCGGCACACATGTTTAATTTTCATGTTTTTATTTTATTTTTGTCATACTGTTTTTTTATTATTGTATCTCCTATTATTGTAATTGTAACGAGTGTGTCTTTTTGATATTAATAAATAAATTATCTATCTATCTAGGCTATCCCACCCGGGAAAACGCCACGTTTCCGTAGGAAATTCAACCGGGTGAAGCCGCGGGCAAAAACTAGTTATAAAATACCTAATGTAAAATGTAAAAAAATAAGGAATACTTTTGCAATTAGACGTATCATTCCTAGCCCATGTTACCCGGAACAACTAAGTAGGTAGGTACTACTAAAAAACAACTACTAAAAATATTTTTATGAAATACATAACCTCTTTTTAATGTATTGGATCAAAAGCAAATAATTTGTTACAAGAAATATTCCGCAAAATAATATCATTATTTGCAAAAAAAAATCACTTGATGTACTTTTTATAAGTTAGTCGGAGAGCTAGTGTCTTATTTACGACTACTATTTTCCTTTTAATCTAAGTATAGGCTTATCAAGGTTTATCAAGACTTTTCTACGAATAAAAATTAAAAAATTGCTTATATAGGAAACTTAACGTTTTACATATGAAACCACCATATATTTATAATGTGACTACAATCAAAATACTACGAGTATTATGATGGTTTTGAATAATCTGTGGTACGGCTACTCTAAAATTGACACTAGAGCAAAAAGCCAATAAAACAGCTAATAAAATGTGAACATAATACTAGTTTTTATTAAAATTAATAGTTAATATTATTGAAGATTAATTTATTTTCAACCATTAGCTCTCGGTCTCATCAAACTTTTGCTATAATAGCAAAATTCTTGATGTCATTTTAAAATGTGTACTTGGCACTTCTATGTAGCAGGCAATTGAAATAGTAGATGATTTTCTAAATGGCCAGAAGTCTTCCTAGTGTATTTCAAAATTCGGTATTCCCAAGATACTTACTATTTATGACAGTGTTACCATTTAAGAAATGTACTACAGATTAGATCATATTTAGGTATAGGTAGACAGATAGGTAAATAATTAAATATCTATTAATGTGGAGTGAAATGTGGTTTAGATATCATAAAGTAATATTTTTCCGATAGGATGTGACGAGTTTTAGTGGATGAAAAATAAACTTATCCATCCATACATGCCTCCTGACAAACTTTCGCATGATATTAGGAATTTAAATATAATGTCAGTTAAAGTACTCTCATATAGAAATTCTGAATATTATCATTCAGAATTTTGTGCTTCTGAGGTGCACAAAATCCAAAAAAGGATAATGTCAGTTCTATAAGAGCTATTTTTGTAGAACTTAATTCCACTATTCCAATAATTTCCAACCTATCTAAGCTTGATCTAATGAATGGTAGAAATACACTAAGAAGGTACTTACTGTTTATTTTCCTATTTCAGTTTTATGACACTGCTACCAACATCTTATTCTAGCAACTTTTCATAATGCCTTATTTCATTGTGATAACCGCGACATTAATTGAATTTTCCGATATATAAGCCCAATTTTGATTCCAATGATCATTCGAACACACCCATCGGAAAACGTTGGGTCGAATCTAAAAATTAACAATGTAAGTATCCCATTGTTATAGCAACGTTTACTTCTTTTTCTGGGAAGACCCATGCAAGGATGGGTTGGCCTATAGACGGATAGTCTGAGGTCTCACTCCCAAATTATA
Source organism: Ephestia elutella (assembly GCA_018467065.1). Lineage (NCBI taxonomy): Eukaryota > Metazoa > Arthropoda > Insecta > Lepidoptera > Pyralidae > Ephestia > Ephestia elutella. Next base: position 2,746,513 of record CM031594.1, read on the forward strand.
CAGTCTCTTCTACGGGTCTGCACAGTTAATTTTGGCCTATGTTGGGAGACGTTGAAAATCGTGGGCGATGAATAACAAACTCAGAGGCCTAATTAGTACAAGGTTGCCATGCACTTAAATCATTAATACTTCTTGGACTTAATTGGCTTAAGGGCTAATTTCATCATCATTAACAAGAGGTCCAGTCAGTCTATGGACTGCGGTGATTGTTTACCATCAGGCAACCCGCATGCTCGTTTGCCTACTATTCTATAAAAAAAAGAGGTCCACTGCTGGATATGTGCCTCTCCCATAGTTTTCCCAATGAAAACACTGATGATTCGTAACGCAAACTAATAAAGTCTTTTTTTTACAGATTCAAGATGACGCCATTATACCTCCTTCTGGTACTTCCCGCCTTAGTCCTAGCAAGGATAGACGTTCAGTTGTCTGGAGAATTCAGCGACGACAGCCAAAATAACCTCAAAGTCTACTACTCTGGAAGCCAAGCAGGAGTCATAACTGACACAGAGAGGAATACTTTTGAACTGAGCGATGGTAAATTGAAGGATGCTATTACTGCCTACTTCGGAAGATGCCCTGATGACGCCTACCTTCGTAGCCCAACCCCTTGGGGTGATTTATACAACTCCTACGGCTGGGACCAAGTTATAAGGACTCTTGTCCCCAAGAAAGGCAAAATTTTGGGAATCACTTCACAGCCAGTGATCGTCATGAAGCAGATTTTCGAAAACAACAGCTCGAAACCAGCGACCTTCGACGTCGGAATCAAGCAAGCTGTCCAGAACACTGTCAAGTCTTCATGGAGCAAAGGCGGATCATTGAACGTTGGTCAAGAGATCAACTACGGATTTGACATCGAAGTCATCAAGGGAGGCGGCAAGACTTCTTTCGAATACACGTCATCATGGGGCCAAAATACGGAGAAATCTGAAACAGTTACCGTTGGTTCTTCAGCGGGAATGAAAATCCTTCTCCAGCCAGGCCAAGCCGTAGTAGCTGAACTCCACGCTACCAGAGGCACTATTAAGATGGAAGTTGAATACGAGGCCAGCTTATCTGGATCCTCGGCTGTGAATTACAATGACGGATACAGAGGTCATCATTTCTGGTCTCTGGACATCCGCGCCATCATGGCCAGTGGTGGTCTCACAAACCAGAAGGTGTCCAGGGAGGTCATCGAAATTGGTTTCTATTCTCAGTCCAGAGTAGTTGTTAATGATAAGTCCCTTAATCATAAGCTTATGGAAGTTGGATTCTGAATGAGTTAATAAATTATTATTTTTTGTATCAACTACTGTTTATCATTAATGTTAAACTCCTCACCTCCTCCTTGCCTTTACAGATTTACAAGTACTTTTTATATGTTTTCTGCTCAATAAAAATATAAAATAAATGATGTGCTTCGGACAATGATTTACACAACATTGTTTTTTTTTTTACAAAACACAGCTAGGGAATTAAATTCTGCTAAGTTGGCAACCCTTTTCGTTTATGTTTTACGGGAAATCCCTAGATTGTATTGTACGTCATTTCTATTTTATTTTAGTTGTCATTATCAGTATTCGTTAGTTTTTTTAAACACGAAATAGGTACGCAAAAGCACATTGCTGTAGTCACTGTTGTTAACGTGAGTATTTACTGTACATCATAGAGTTTGCATCCCATAAACGGCAAGCTCCCAGCGGTCCAAAAATCCTTTGATCTCAATAAATGCCGTTCATACATACAACTACTCCCAGGCGGGTCCACGGCAATAAAAAATTAGTTACAACGGGTCCACGAGTTTTAAAAGTACAATCGCCTACAGTTATTGTTTGTATTTTTATTAATTCTATAAAAGATTATCTGTATATATAAACTTGCTTGCTGACTATATAATACATTGTCACATTGTCATGTTGTCCAAACTAAAAATAAAACTATGCATAAAATCATAAATAATATAGAGGTTCCAGCACGTCGCCGCGAGGAAGGGTTCCCAGAAGGCTGGCAGCATTACCCCTCTGCACCGCTATAGCAATACGCTGTGCAAAGTAGCTGCCCGCCCTCGGATCGCCAGTTACGTCGCGGAGGCGTGCTGAAACCTCAACTTGCTGACTTATTGGTATATCAACGCAGAGACGAAACCGCTGAACGTAGAAACTTGAAATTTCACACAGAGGTTCGTTACATAGTCTAAGTGAGCACTAAGAAAGGAATTTAAATTGGAAATTCCAAATTTCCATTCTTAGTGTAAGGGGTGAAATTTACGCTCATATATCACAATCCCACTCCCTCAAAGTTGAACAATCGGTTTATGTTAAATTCATCGGTTGTATCCATGCAAATAATTTTTTGATTGATTATTAACTGTGTACTTAAGTGACATCAAAAAAGCTTTGATCTTTGAAATAATTCTCCAATCTGCTGACCACTGTACTTTTCATAATTTCGTGGACCCACCTGAAATCACTTATATGGAATTTAAATATTTGGCGTGGACTCGCTGGTACTAAAATTTTGGACCGCTGGGAGTGTGCCTCATAAACACTTTCTTTCAATTGCGTTACGTAATACTTGAACGCCCACCTACACAACGCAATCCTTGACACATTATTGTAGACATAAAACTTGCAAAACGATTCTTAATAGGTACTTATAATATTCAGTGATTTCGGGATGGGACTGAATGATCATTAGAAAAAAAAATTGCACAAATTTTAACGCGAAATTTGCACACACAGACATATTACCTACATAGATGCTAACACTAAATGAAAATGAAAAATATTTTATTGATTCACTTACATTTTTTACTTACAAGTGGCAGGTGACTCCTTTTAATTAAAGATATCTGTTTTAGGAGCCACCGGACTTCCCAGGGTTACAGGTTGTAAGTAGTCTAGTTACATTATATTAATACTAGGTCAATATACCTTTTAATATTGATTATCATGTACAGCAAACTCCCAGATGAATTGATTGAGTGGTCCGTTGGTAACAAACAGACTTACGTCAATAGCTTTAGTATTCTAAGTGAAAATAATATAGAACAGCATTCAACGTTAGATTAAATTTCTTCGGAATTATCCCGCATAGCTTCGCATATCTGCATCAACCTATTTAGCAAATCTGAGTGGTTATACTTAGGTACAGTGGTACTTCGAGCTATAGTACAGCGAGACCTTTCGCAAGTGAACTCTTCTTCTGTTTCCTGTACTTTTAAGCTAGCGCGTGTGGACTATTTAGAGTTCATTGCCATTACTGTGTAACGTAACAGTTTCGCGAGCTTAACTTACACTAAACATAGGTAAACTTTGAGTGAAAGTGTTTGCATCCTGGCGGACAGCAGAAAGCAACATCCCTGATCTTCCCAGCGAGTTTTGTAACACGCGCTTAGCAGCTCATAAAGTAAGATCTTTCTCATTTTACCACGTACAAAACCGATACCTATTATGATGGCAGATGTAGAAGCACTTTTCTCCCGCCGCTAGGCCGAAATTGTAGGTAACATCCAGAGGCCGCAATATTTTCAAAGATACAGCTCTCGCAGATTTGTCTCAAAAGTAAAAAGGGCTCTAATTAATTAATCGAAGATATTTTTACAAATGCCTATAGGTATATCTTTACAAAAGCAAAAACGGGTTCCTCCCTCACATTGAATTTGCTAAATTGTGTGACACTTTCTTACATGTTATGCAATAAAATTAATTGATCATATGTATCAAACTTATTCCGAAATTCGAGATTCGCAAACTAATTCTTAGTTTTTACAGTAATTTAAACCGAATGAGAGGTGATACCTACTAGGTATACCACAGTGATCTGTGGTTATCTATTATAACTGTAAATAAACAATTAAATATCTATTACACTTATTTTCTTTATTAGGTAGGTAGGTACTATAATAGAAAAAATAAGAGTAAGATAAATATTTTTTATATATCGAATATCATATATTGAATTTGAATTGGGTACGAAGGGTAAGAAAATTAGTGATTAGATATTTCAACAAATTTCAACCACTTTTAAAGGACAAATACATCAGGTTAAATTTTCACAGACAATCACAATAAATTTTACTATTATAAATTATTTTATAGTTATTTAATTAGGTACCATAGTTTTTTGCCAAAATGCTGTCATGTCTCAAAGCTTAATTGCTTACTAGCGAAAATATCCGATTCTTTATTGATGACCGCAACATTAATTTTCCGATATATAAGGCCAATTTTTTGTTTCTAATGATCATTCTAACTCAGCTATCGGATAAGTTGGGTCGAATCTAAATACTTAATACAATGTAGGTATAGTTACTATAGCAACCTTTACTTGCCTTATTATTCTTAAAATTTTGGGAAGACCCATGGTTATGGGTTGGCCTTTAGACCATTGCTGTATAGTCTAAGGTCACACTCCCAAAATTATCGTCTACGTTGCGTTAAGCTGAATTCGAGTCTGTACACTACTACTGTCATATGAATTGGCAGATGTTGCTGCTTGCAAAAATGTAGAGCAATTAAAGACAAACAGGAGGCTAGATTAATCCACGGTACTTCGATATCAAAATTGACTGTGAAAAACCTTCTTGTACAGTGGGCAAAATGGAAAAGTATACCGCTTTTTATAGTGAAACTTCAGGTTGTATACTTTTCTATGTGGCCCACTGTACTCGTATTACGGGCTGTTATCAGTGTCATTTAAGCACACACAGCTAGATTAAGCCTAAGTCCTACGCTAGATTAACATTGGTTGAGATCGGTCGGCGTAGTCTGCATCTATCGCCTTCCCAGGCCACCTTGCACAGGCAGGAAGATGTCCTATAAATAGCTCCCTACCATAATACTAACAGCAACGCAAATTAATAAAGTTTATTTTTTTACAGATTCAAGATGACGTCATTACACCTCCTCCTGGTGCTTCCCGCTTTAGTCCTAGCAAGGATAGACGTGCAGTTGTCTGGAGACTTCAGCGATGACTCCCACAATAACCTTAAAGTCTACTACTCAGGAAGCCAAGCAGGCATCATAACTGACAAAGAGAGAAACACTTTTGGACTGTGCGATGGTAAATTGAAGGATGCTATTGGTGCCTACTACGGAAGACGCCCTGATGACGCCTACCTTCGCAGCCCAACGCCTTGGGGAGATTTGTACAATACCTACGGCTGGGACCAAGTTATAAGGACTCTTGTACCCAAGAATGGGAAAATTTTGGGAATTGAATCCCAGCCTGTGATTGTTCTGAAGCAGATTTTCGAAAACAACAGCTCAAAACCAGCGACCTTTGACGTTGGAATTTCACAATCTGTCCAGAATACTGTCAAATCTTCATGGACCAAAAGTGAATCTTTGACCCTTGCTCAAGAAATCAACTACGAATTTAGCATTGAATTCATCAAGGCAGGCGGCAAGACGTCATTTGCATATGCCTCATAATATGGTCAAAATACGGAGAAATCTGAAACTGTTACCATTGGATCTTCTTCAGGAATGAATATCCTTCTCCAACCAGGTCAAGCCGTAGTCACTGAACTGCATGCTACAAGAGGAACTATCAAGATGGAAGTTGAATACGAAGCCAGCTTATCTGGATCTGCGGCAGTGAATTATAATGACGGATACAGAGGTCATCACTTCTGGGCTTTGGACATCCGCGGTATCATGGCCAGCGGTGGTCTCTCAAACCAGAAGGTGTCGAGGGAAGTCATAGAAATTGGTTTCTATTCTGAGTCCAGAGTGGTTGTTAACGATAATTCTGTTGGCCTTAGGCTATTGGAAGTTGGATTTTGAATTGGTTAATAAATGAGTTTTATTTCTATATGTATCTTTTTCTATCTAGTGTAACTATTAAATAGTTACTTTCCTACCTCACTGTTCCTGACTTATAAAATTAAACTCACATTAACTCGTTTTCTTAATTTTTTAAATAAGAAAACGAGTATTAAAATGTGAGCTGTACCCCGGTGCTTCGCTCCAGTGGAGATTCCGGGATAAAAAAAGTACCCTTTGTGCTATTCCTGTTATTTTTCTACCCGTGAATCAAAAATTGAAATCGACTTACATCCTCACAAACTTACATTCAAACTTTCGCATTTATGATATTACCTAGTACAATAATAATGGTATGCTAATCATATTAGTAGAATCATATTGTAATTAGCTCTTAGTCTAACATTTATCAAAATTATGGGAAATTTTATTACACCAGTGGGAATTTGGATGTTTTAAATTATCCGTGTACCAGATTGCGGACATCCTTAAAAAGGGAGATATTAGGAGCACCAATAACCGGAGAGCATGTATGAAGAGAGTGATGAGTGTAGAGGAAGCGAGAGAGATCTGTAAGGATCGTAACAGGTGGAAATCGCTAGTCTCGGCCTACCCCCACGGGAAAAAGGCGTGATAATATGTATGTATGTATGTATGTGTACTAATCAGAATACATTCAGTGGAATTTGTTTGAAGTAGGTTAAGTTGACATATAGCTTTTGCCCGCGGCTTCGCCTGCGTGAATTTCCCACGGGAACAGTGTTTATTCCCGGGATGACAGGTAATGAACAAACACACTCACTTTCGCATTTATCTAATATCATAAATGCGAAAGTGAGTGTGTTTGTTTATTTGTTTGTCTTTTCACGTTTTATCTACTGAACCAATCTTCCTGAAATTTCGCATACACATAGAAGTACTTTATTTATTATTTATATTTATTTATTTACTGAGAAGGACGTAGGGTATCTGTTATCCCGGGAATAAGCACTGTTCCCGTGGGAAATTTACGCAGGATTTAGGATGATACTCAGAGTTATTACGCAGGTATATACCTATTAATGGTAATTATGACCATAGATTTCCACCTTTTAAGCTGTTGACCGTTCTTTTTTGCCAAGTAGGAGCCTATTTAGATAAGAAGATACCAACCATAGAGCTAGATTTTTTTTTACTTTTACTTAGAGACACCATTATGACAAGTCTATGAGAGACACAGACAGCTGAGGAAGCGGGATGTCAGATATGGTTTTTGCCTATGTTGGTGAAGGACAGGTAACTTCTGTGAGGCTCCTTTTTTTTCAAGTTTGTCATTTTTGGTGTGTTTTGGTTCCATAGGATTTGTGAACAATCTGTATAAAAAATTGAATTTGGAGCACACTATTATGAACGTTTTTGGGCTTCATTTGACAATCAAGTTATGTCTATTAAAGAATGGTTTTTTTTCTATTATGGTACCTCTCTCTCTCTCTCTCTCAGCCGAAAGACGTCCTCTGCTGGACAAAGGCCTCCCCCAAGGATTTCCATAACGACCGGTCCATTTCCATATTATGGTACCTACAGAAAAATATTTTAAAAATCTTTAAATGAGTGTAATCTGCAATCAAACAAATAAAACACCATTTTAACAACACACGTTCATTTAAAAAAGAATCTACCCTAGTTCCGGCATCTTAACTCACTAAATCATTTTTACAAAATAAAAGACACGCTTTAAGAAATAAATTATAGCTTTTCATATAACTATACAATAAATATAACATTTATTTTAATAATATTTCGTCATAATTATTTTTATTAACCCTACGCGACTATTGAGGTGATTAATACCGCACCTAATACTTTCGTATTACATGCAAGTATTAGGTACCTAAGTACCTAGTATCAAAAATAATTATCACGACTACAATGTCACAAAATTAAATTAAAACTACGATATTTTGGTTCCTTAACAATTATATGACTTAATTACAAATTTGATTTATTTTTATGTATTATTACAAGGAAATTACTAAACCTTTAACTGCAAAATTGCTTAAAATATTGCAAAATTAATTTTATTTATTGTATATTTTACAAAACATTAAATATAGGTAAGGAAATATTGTTATATATTTTTTAACACTATTCATAGGTAGTTAAAATTAATTTTGCAATCACGCTTATGATTCAAAATTAAAATTTTATTATTAAAAATGCACATTTTTACAATCAATTTTTGGCAGTTGCAAAAGAAATTTCTTAATTTAAATATACATAATTTTACAAGGAAGCAGGATTAGATCACAAAATCAGACTATATGACTAATACATTTTATCTGACTGATTATAACAACCAGACTTATTTTTCATTTATTCTCCGTTAATTAGAGCGAAAGAGACATAAGAGCTGTTTTAAGAGTGAGCGGGACGCAAATATACAAATTTCAAACAGCCCTCCAAAACATTCGCATCATCTGTATGCCAGAGCATAAAATTTATAGTTTCTTTTTAAATTAGGTTAGGTTTTTATAGGGTTATTATATGTATTTACACCTACATTGTCGATTTTTATAATCCCACTGTTTTTTTTTAATAAAAACTTACTTCTGGTTATTAAATATTAATTTGAAGAAGTTGGCTTATCTTTTTTATGCAAAATGGTGGAAAATTCCTTACATGTGGCTAAACTTCGATCATGTCTAAAGCATAACTTGTGATGTTAGATATTTTTTGTACTATTTTCCTTTATAAAAATTAAAACCGTTTGATTTTTACAAGGCAATTTATGTTTTACATTTAAAATTTAATTCATTTTACCTTAATTATTTATATAAGAATTCATATACAAATTGAATTAATTCCATCGGACGAAGAGAAAAAATATTCAAAATAAAATTTATATCAAAAATGATAATTAATTTGCTTTCATATTGAGATGAGATTGACTGACATAAGTTTGAAAATAAATAGGTAGTGGAAATATTTATAACACATAAATTTATCATAATATATTAATTAAGAAATCTGGTTTTGATGAGTCATACATTTAAACTCATGTTTTTTATAAATAATTATGAAGTATAATCTTGAAAACTTGAAGTTAATAAACTCATAAATACGTAAGTATAATTAATTTTTACAGATATATAATTCATAATCAAATTGATACGCAATATAGATAGCAAAGACATTGTTATTGTGCCAAAATTAATAACTCCATTTTGACGTGATTTTTATTAAGTAGGATATTAAAGATGATGACGTTATAAATAAATAGGTACCTCATTCAGATGTACAGTCGACCGCACCTCAAGTTACCCTGCATGATCTCTTATGCCGCGGCCGCAGAGTCGAATTTGCAATGAATTTGAGTAGGTTGATGTGCTGTTGACTGTACATAATATTAGTGTTGATTTAACATATTGGACACGTCTACAATTAAAAATAATGAAACTTGACTTTGGATTATTTGATGTTTAGTTTACGAAAAAGACCATAAATTACTCAGAAAAGTAGGGTCACGTATGGTGATACTGCAAATGTGCTAGGGGGTGTTCGTAGAGGGGGTATAGGGGTTGGGGGGCATGCGCGGGGGGAACGTGCGACGCTTGGTGGGGGGCGTCGCTGTCGTCGTCCGTCGAAGAATCCAGCTGTTTATCGCCACTGCCACCGCTGAAAAAAAAATGTCATTTTTCACATATTCTTTTCTTCAAAACGTCACGGGCTATAAATATTCCTAAATCTTATTCATGCGAGCTCAGCCATTGCTCAGCCAGCCCTCAATGTTTTTTTCTTCTTAAATTAAACTAAGTAAGTAGGTATTCTAAGTATACCTTAAAGACCTTATCACATAAAATCACAGATTTTTAAGTAATTTTTATACAAAATATTTATTTAGCATAAAAATTTGCCAAAAATGGCTAGTTATTCAATTTCGTAAATAAAAGTCGTAAAAAGGACAAAGTCAGAGTCCCTACAGTGGTACAATTTCCATTTTGGGACAAAGTTGACCAACGCAATGCGGGTTAACCCGTACACTGTCTAAAAATATTATGATGATCTAACGAACGAATTTGTGATATTATAAATTCTGTCCTATATTAAACACTGTAGTAGTTGGAGGTTCGTTTAATTTTGTTAGAAAAAATGAGAATCTATATAGTGACTTATTAGGTAGGTACTTTAGTCTATTCTTCTACCTTACTACTACCTACTATTCTTGCAACCCCATTATTAGAAAAAATAGGGAGTGAAAAGCATAGGAAAATAAAGATATATGAATCAACATAGTTTTATTATACATTTTGGAGAATTAAAAGTAAGTAATTATTGAAAAAATAAGAATCTTTGGCGTAACATTACAGCATAGATTTCATAATCATGTAAGTTTAACAGTCATATGGATCTCTTCAAATGGACGGGCGATAAACACATTTGTAAACGGTTTATTTTTAGCATCCTTGTTCATGTTGATGTGAAATTCACTGACCTCTTCTTACTTTTTCTTAAAAAAAACAAGTGCCTTTTAAAAATAAACTAGTCGTTCGAACTTAGACCTCGCGTAAATAATAAAAATGCGTATATCTCAAAAACGACTGAACCGATTTTATTGCGCAACGAACTTAAAACTTCTATGGATAGTCAAAGTCAAAAATTCTTGAAACTTGGCCTTCAAAGAAGGCTCTTTAGTTTACAATTTTTTTATTTTTTTTTTGTACCCTCAAAGCTACTAGGTTTTTTTGATAGACCTGTATGTGTGGAATATAGGTCTAATAATAAATTTCCTCCATCACGTAAGATTACAATTTTTATTCCCTGCATAAACATTTTTCGAAAGTTGTGTTTCGAAAAAATGTTTATGCAGAAAATAAAAATTGTAAAATTTAAAATTGAATTGCTTTATATTATTAAAGAGTGTTATAACATTTATAGCTATAAAACATTGTTGCGGACAGCGCGCAACAAATCCAGACCATTCAGCGCGTCCCTCTATACCCGACGCGCCCTTGCTGAGTTGTGTGGCTCCCCTGCTGCCAAGCCACTGGCTTCACGACGACACGGACTGTAATCTTAGGTGGTGCGCCTCACTGACAGGACCACAGAACCAGGAAACTTTACCACGGCACTCAAATAAGAACACTTTTTTCCTTTTCTTCCTTTTATTGCACTTCACAACACACGAACGACAAAGCCATATAAACATGCCCTGCTTATATAGCCTCGTCGGCCGGCCAGTGGTGGGAGATATCAAAACCCCTCCCCCCACTACTCGGCTTACATTTTCACAACTACCCTCTATATACAATATTTGGCCACGACCCCGTTCTTTGTTTACATACATTAACTTCTTCCTGTTTCAGACCGGGATACTTAATTATCCCAGTCCCAAACCGGGATAGCACATACTCTTAACCGGCTGGGGAATAAAAGTCACCAAAATCCAAACTTTTATTTGTAAACATTACATATTATATACATTTCATAGGGGCGGGCCATTCTATATTCAGTTAAATATGTTTTATATATGTGCTTAACTAGCCTAATAACATGATCTAGCTAACCTAATTTGGGCAAAGCCTTTATTTACATTAAAAAACATAAGAAAAACTCTAAGTTTAAAGGCACCCTATTAGAAGTTTACCGTAACGTGACCGCGGGTAGTTAAACATTAGCTACATTAAAATTATTAATTCGGCTGTCCGTAACAGTCTCTCCCCGTCGAAGGCTCCCTGCCGCAGATCTCATCAGCAATCGGCAGGACAGCCAGGTTTCCCGCAGGACGCCGGAACACGCCGCTTGCCGTCCTCACTGTGCAATTGCGAACCTCACCATCGGGGCCGGGATGAACTGCTATGACAATCCCTCTTGGCCAAAGATTCCGGGGTAGACTCTTGTCTACCACCACCACCAAATCGTCCACCGCTATTTTCCTCTGTTGTCTGTTGGGTGCATCATTGCGGGGTACTAGTAGGGGTAAGTACTCGCGCACCCATCGCCGCCAAAACTCATCCGCCAGGCCTTGGGCAGCCCGCCATGTCTTGCGGTCCGCCGGCTCACACGGGCCTAGTGTAGGCAGACCCATGGAGCTTCCCAGTAGAAAATGATTAGGTGTTAGCGCTTCGGGGTCGTCTCTCGTTACAGGCACGTGGGTCAGGGGACGTGCGTTCACCGTGAACTCTACCTCGGCAAGCAAAGTTTGTAGAACTTCTTCTTTAGGATGTTTCTCCGTTAATACTATTTTCAGAGCTCGCTTTACTGTCTGAATCATCCTTTCCCATGCTCCCCCTTGCCAAGCTGCTCCCGGACTTATCGTTCGCCAAATTAGCTGGTGTATCGCCGTGTAATCTCTTAGCGCGGGTTCCCACTCCTTCATGGCAGACCTCAGTTCTTGATCCGCTCCCTTAAAATTAGTTCCATTATCCGAGTACATGACGCGCGGCCATCCGCGTCGCGACGCCATCCTTCTCATAGCCATTATAGCTGAGTCCGTACTGAGTGAAGCGACTAATTCGATATGTATCGCTCTCGTCGTCAAACAAGTAAATAGCGCGCCCCATCGTTTTTCATGACGTCGTCCTATTGTCACCGTCATAGGGCCAAAATAATCTATACCACAGTATGAAAAAGGTCGAGCGTAGGGTTCCATTCTGGCCTTAGGTAAGTCTCCTTTTACTGGTCGCACGGCGGCTGCCTTTCTTATGCGACACAGCGCGCAACTTTTTGCCACTGCCCGTACAGTCGGTCTTATTCTGTATATGAAGTACTGCTGTCTCAAATCGTTCACCACTCTTTCGTTGTGGCCGTGGTGTGATAACCGGTGTGCGCGAGCCACCAGCAACCGCGTATATGGATGCCTTCCGCTTAAGATGATGGGATAATTCGTTGATAGTTTTATGGCATCCGCGGCACTGGCGCGGCCGGAGGCTCGAAGCAAGCCCTTTGCGTCGAGAAAGGGTGTGAGCCTCCGCGCCGGGCATCGCGCGGGAATCGGGCTTCCCTTTTCTAACGCTTCTATCTCTTCCCTGAAGTCTTCCTGCTGGGCTTGTTGTATCAACCACGTCTCTGCTTGTGCGATATGTTCCGACGACAACGGCCTGCGAGTTTTTGTCTGCAATTACTTATAAACAGAAATACGCGTCCCATAGTTCTCAGTAGGCGTTCATACTTTGAAAATCGGTTCATATCTATGATGCACAATGCAACCTTCTTGGCATGTAGCACGTACTCATCTGTGATATTCATTACTTGTTCATCTTCCTGCGGCCACTCAGACTCTGGCTTGTATAAAAAATGCGGACCAATAAACCATCTATCATCTGAGGTCTTCATATCAAAATTCAATCTTGTGGCGTCATCAGCCACATTATCTTCCGTAGACACCCATCTCCATTGTGACACTTCCGTACTCTCGTTAATTTCTGTCACTCTATTTGCCACAAAAGGTGTATACTTAATCTCTGGATTTCTTATCCATTGTAAAACTGTCCTAGAGTCGGACCAGTACGTTATGTTTTCCGGCTTCCATCTATGTTCTTCTAACACGGACTTTGTGAGGCGCGTACCTATAAGCGCCCCCTGCAACTCTAATTTCGGGATAGTTTGCGACATCATAGGGCTCACTTTAGCTTTTGCGGCGGCCAGAGATACATGAATTCTCCCAGCGTCGTCTTCAATTCGCCAAAATACGATCGCGGCGACCGCCGATTCACTCGCATCTACAAAGGTGTGCAACTGTCTGTTCCTCACTCTCCCCGTAAAATAACTTCGGGGCAGACGCAATTCGCTTATCTCTCTCATTCCCTGCAGCCATCTCTGAAATAATTCAGCTTCTTCATGCGGTAGAGGGTCATCCCAATCCAACTTCATACGCCATAGACTCTGTAGTATGATTTTCGCGGTGATGACGTAATAACTTAAAAGGCCCAACGGGTCGAACGTCGACATTACTGCGCTCAATGCTTCTCTCTTAGTAGGTGGGCGCAAACATCTCTTGACGTCCTCTGGGACTCGGTTCATGGTAGTATTGAATCCCATTAAGTCGCTGCTCGATTCATAGCATAGCCCAAGCGTGCGCTCTTGCTCAGCGGACTCCGTCAGGGTTTCATAGTAGTCGCATCACAGTTATCCTGTCGCATTCTGTCTCGAATCTTCAGGCTATTTGTAGCGCAGCCTGTCAACTCGAAACCTGCTAAACTGTGTATTCGTACCACATCTGTCACGACTCTCATAGCCTCATCCTCGTCGTCGAAGCTCTCTACGTAATCGTCCATGAAAAATGACTGCGTTATGCTCTGTGCTGCGCGTGGGCATTTTTCTCTGTGTTGTAAGGCGTTGTAATCCCTCACGCTATGCGCTAGGAACGGCGAGCTTTTCGCACCAAATATCATTGAAATCATCTTATACTTTGTGGGCGGTCCCTCTCTATCCTGTCCACGCCATAAGAACATTTGAGCCGCCCTGTCGTCGAGCTCAATCTTTATCCGTAAAAACATCTCTTTTATATCGAAGTGTACGGCGATTCTTCCTTCTCGAAACCGCCATAGAATTCCTGCCAAATTCCTTAGTAAGTCGGGGCCTTCCAATAATTCCGAATTCAAGCTTGTCTCGCCTGACAGTTTCGCTCGCGCGTCAAATACGAGGCGAATTTTCCCCGGCTTATTTGGGTTGATTACAGCGAAGTGTGGCAGGAACCACTGCTTAGGGTTTCCTTCTTCTGACCCATCTGCAGGTACAGCGTAACCTTTCTCCAGTAGGTTTTCGATCTGCGCCGTATACTTGTCTCGAAAATCGCTAGATTTATCCATTTTTCTTTCTATCGTCTGCAGTCTCTTGAACGCCTGCGTGAAACTAGGCGGCATCTTAACATCGTCTCGTCGCCATGGCAATGCGACTTGGTATCGCCCATCTGTCAATTTCACACTCTTCTGGAAGCATTCAACTGCTCTCTGCTCTGATTGCGTCATAGGTTTTTCACATTTCCTAATACCTATCGCATCAATCGCGAAATGTTCGCGCACTAAATCATGTAGCGTGTCATCTATCTTTCTCACGCTCTGTATATGGCATACAATCTCGCCATCTCGCTCCCTGTTTCGCGGAGCCGAGCCATGGATTATCCATCCCAGTTTAGTCAGGGACGCAACCGGTTGTCCCCGACTTCCTTCGCGTAACCTCCTGGTCACGATCAATTCCCAAAAATCTGATCCTATTAAGATTTTCGGCTTCATTTTTCCTGTACATATTTCCTGAGCAATGTCCTGTAGGTGCGGACATTGCAAATGTCTCATCTCAATCTTTTGAGTATTCAACGATAAATCTTTCATCGTTCTTGCTCGTATGTTGTGTGCGCCCTCCGTGGTGAGTATCTGTAGACTTACATATCGGCTGCCTGTTATCTCTGAGTGCGCATTTATGCTTCGCACCGCGAACGGGGCCGGCGGGCCATCCGCTCCCAAATTATCAGCCAAATCCTCATCTATTATTGTAGTTGAGCTTCCTTCGTCGCACAGGGCGTACGTCTGAATAACTCCCTTGGGACCCTTTAGTTGCACGGGACATATCTTCAATAATATTTGCTTATCTTCCGTGTTGAGCGATGCGACTGTCTCGGTATTGTCTGTGTTTGCCGTCTCGCGCTCACTGGGCAATCTGTGCAATAACTGGTGGTGGGGATATCTACACCCATTCATTCCGCATGCCTTTTGACTGCACTTGAAGCGCCTGTGTTTACTGTTGAAACACCTAAAACATATTCCTTCTTGTTTGGCCCACTTCCATCTTTCGTTTACATCCATAGCCTTTATTTTTGGACAGCTAGGCGTTGCATGTTTCTCATTGCAGCTCAAACACTCGACGTCTGTGTTGTATACGGTGGCCTCTTTCTTAGGTCCTCTGTATGGTGGTTTGAATTTCTTTGTCTCTGTGTTGGACGTCGTTGTACTCGTCTTCGGCGCGTTGTAAGCGTGTCGAAGTGCCCTGTCTGCCTCCTGCATTAAGAATCGAGCCAAAACTTCCATCTCGGAATCTGTAGTACTATTCGCTTCGGCATAGTCGCACCATCTCGCCTTTACGTGCGGGCTCAGTTTATCTACAATCTCTCGTGCCAACATCGGATTTTTTAAGTATCCCTTGTTGTCTATAGTACTCAATGTGCACACAATATTGTTTACTTTGATGGCGAAGCTGTTGAATTCGCTGGCCGTCGCGCCTGGGTTGCGCAACTTCCTTATCTCATCCAGCGTTCTGTCTATAATCACCTCTGGCCGCCCAAAACATTGCTCCAGCGTATTCATAATTACATCTGGATCCGTTGCGGTAAACAGCAGTGACGAAACAGCTTCCTTTGCCTCTCCCCGCAAGCTAATCCGTAGCCTTGCGAGGTTCTCAGCTCTCGTGAACTTGAATAACTCTGTTGAGTCTCTCATAGCCGCCTTGTACGCCAACCAATCTAACGGTGCTCCGCTGAAGATCGGTAAGTCATGTGCCTGTCTGGGGACAGGCCGTTGTCGCGTCATCTTTTCCAAAACATCTGCCAATCGATCTATTCCCTTTTCACGGTGAGGCGTCGACCCTCTTTGTCTAACCTCTGTTTCATCCTTATCCCCCTCCTTGGTGAGGGCGGGCATGGCTCCCGTCTTTGAGAATCTTCCCTCACAGCCCCTCGTTCCAGATCCTCCCGTCCCGTCTGACGGACGTCTGACATGTACTGTGAAGTTGATGGCACGTCTGTATGGCCCTTTGGCTGCCCGATCATACTCCGATGCAGCCACTCATCGATGCGCGCTTGCACGTTGCCCGCAGGTTCCGCAGGTAACGCCTGTTCTTCCTCCTCTCTTATTGAGATTACTTCCACGGCTAATCTTTTCTTCACGAACTCTGCTTCAATCTCTAATTCCTTTTTCTTTAGCATCGCTAGACGCTCTTGCGCCTGTAACTCTGCTTGCGCGATGCGAGACACGATGCTCGACGCCCCTGACCGAATTGATGGTGCCCGAAGTGTCGTCGTGCCTCCTTGCCTTGTGTCTTCTTGTTGGGTTTGTTCTATCCCGCTTTCTGCGGGTAGCGGTAACTCTCTGGTGGTGGGGTGGATGTTAACATCCGTAACTGCCGATGGTGATGCTGGTGGTTCATCAAAGGTTAACCTCCTGGTCACTTCACTGTGGCTCTCCCGGCTCCTCCCGGCTTGCTGCTTCCTGGTTGTTGGCATCTTCGCACTTGCAAGCCCTAACACTAACACGCAGCCCTAACACTAACAATCCCAGTCGGGTATACTACCGCGGTGAACCCAACCGAGGATGGATGGTCGTGCAGGAAAGGAAAGGGAGGGACTACCCAATAGAGGGAATCACGCTGCTTCGGGTGCTCGGGTTACTGGAGGAACGCCAGTAACCTTCCGCAGTGCCCACTATGAGGCCCCGTCACGAACGCAACTCCTTATTGACGTAGCGGGCTATTTCAATTCACCCCCCTGGTGGGAGATGATTGGCAGTGTCGCCCGGTCCACTACACCACCGCCCGGTGTTAAGTCGAGAGGCCTTGGGTTTGACACCGTTAGGTCCAAGTCCCCTCGAGCCCGCAGGGGATCCCGCAGTTAAAAGCCAAGTCCACGCTCCAAAAACCCCAACGAAAAGAAACCCACCCGCACCGGTCAAAGAAACAGGATATAATGTATCAAAGAAACAATATACACACGGTTGGTGCGGGTTGGTCGTTCGTTTGTTGTGCCCCGGCCCTCTTCTTTGTCCAAACTGCTTAGCCGCGCCTCTTCTGTGACCTTGAACAGCAATGCGCCAGCTTCTTCACAGGACCCTAGCCAGAAAAATCCGGCTCCGAAGGAACAAGGGAAATGTTGCGGACAGCGCGCAACAAATCCAGACCATTCAGCGCGTCCCTCTATACCCGACGCGCCCTTGCTGAGTTGTGTGGCTCCCCTGCTGCCAAGCCACTGGCTTCACGACGACACGGACTGTAATCTTAGGTGGTGCGCCTCACTGACAGGACCACAGAACCAGGAAACTTTACCACGGCACTCAAATAAGAACACTTTTTTCCTTTTCTTCCTTTTATTGCACTTCACAACACACGAACGACAAAGCCATATAAACATGCCCTGCTTATATAGCCTCGTCGGCCGGCCAGTGGTGGGAGATATCAAAACCCCTCCCCCCACTACTCGGCTTACATTTTCACAACTACCCTCTATATACAATATTTGGCCACGACCCCGTTCTTTGTTTACATACATTAACTTCTTCCTGTTTCAGACCGGGATACTTAATTATCCCAGTCCCAAACCGGGATAGCACATACTCTTAACCGGCTGGGGAATAAAAGTCACCAAAATCCAAACTTTTATTTGTAAACATTACATATTATATACATTTCATAGGGGCGGGCCATTCTATATTCAGTTAAATATGTTTTATATATGTGCTTAACTAGCCTAATAACATGATCTAGCTAACCTAATTTGGGCAAAGCCTTTATTTACATTAAAAAACATAAGAAAAACTCTAAGTTTAAAGGCACCCTATTAGAAGTTTACCGTAACGTGACCGCGGGTAGTTAAACATTAGCTACATTAAAATTATTAATTCGGCTGTCCGTAACAAACATGTTAAAAATTTTAGAACCACTTATTTTAATACTGTCTCAAAATATTAGCGAAAAATATTTTTTTTTAATTTTTGACACATTTTTTTTCGCAACTCTTACGTGATGGGGAAAATTTATAATCAGACCTATATTCCACATATTTAGATCTATCAAAAAAACCTAGTAGCTTTGTGGGTACACAAATTATGTAAACTAGTGTAATTAGACCTTATTATGTCGCATTAGTACCTAGTCTCACGGGTTTAATTACGTTTGTAATTAATTATGCATTTCATTTATTTTGAGGAACTCCAGGTCCATAAAGCATGAATAAAACTAAAACTCAGAACAAAAACCATCACGTCTAAGCCTAGAAAAGTCGTGAAAAAATAAAAATTAAAAAGAAAAAGGCGGCCATCTTGCTCCGGTGTCGGATTTCGTGGGGCGGGCTGTCAGAATGAGTTCGTCAGTTTGCGCAAGTGCTGTTCGAACGAACTATTTCTCTGGAAAAAGTATGGGATTATTCGCCCATTGTTTATTATCCTTATGCCATCAATGCATTATACCTGGCGTCTTCATTTTACGCTATTGTGATGCTCAATGTCCGTAAATAAGTTTGTTTTTAACTTGATTTTTTGTTTTGATTTGTCTATGGTTTTTAAAATCGAATCACTCTAATCTTCAGGTAAATCATTTTTATTTTTGCCCATAATTTCCTAAGCTATAAATTTTTCATTGAACTGATAAACCATAAGAGAATGACTAATTTTTTATATCTTGATGGATACTAGACGAGACACATAAAAATATTTATTGTAATAATATAACTGCTATCTGAGACTACTATAGATGTCTAGGCCATTAAAATGTTAAGAACAAACCGTGTCCAAAACAAAAAAAAAATGGTAGGCCAATTTATTTTTAATTTTTTATATTCGTACACATAATCGTCTTAATTTTTTTCTTGTTTTATCTGTTCATTCAGAATAACAAAATGTTTAAGTACCTTTCAGGAACACTACATTTCATTTATGTCGTATTAGACAATGAATTCATAGATTAATATGCTTAATTATTTTTAATAAATGACAAAATAAGTACATAACGTAAGTTTTACGCATTATTCAAACTTCATAAGTGGTTTAGCTCATTTAAAAATTAATCCATATTGTATTTCGAAATCCAACAATGCTAATTTTTTGTCACCGATGCCTCTATAAATAAATAAATTCTATGAAGAGCCAATCAGGTGGAAATGATCGCATGAATGGATTTCCTTCGACCGATGACGCCGCCGGCAAAAAAGCAAACAGATCTTTTTTTCAAAAATCTAATAAAGTTTTGTTATTTTAAAAGCAGGCAGAATTTTATTTACTTGATACGCCGCTCAGAACTTTCAGTATTATATATTTTTCTTTGCGTAGTGATTTTTTTCTTTGCCAATAGTAAAATAAGTCGCCTAGTCCAACCCAAGCGAATGAAGGATTGTCCGAGACCCAAATTTAAAAAAATAATAGTTCCAGATGACTTCATAGATGGCGCTTAAGCAAAGGCGAGAGAAAAAGTTCCATACAAAAATTCACGGGATTGGCATTTAAATAACATAAAAAAAACATCTAAAAAGTATCAATAGGTATTGTGATTTGTGCAACTGTCAAACTGTTAGGTGATTTTTTTTCTGCCTCTGGTTGACAAGAATAAGCGCACCAGGTTTAGCCATTATTACGACTCGGCTTTCATAAAACGCTATCTGTTGAGACTTTTTTATACTGATTTTTTTTTCTTAATAAAGCTGTCAGAAAATCGCTCATTGATTAATAAAGTACAATGAGAAAAGATCTTAGTACGTACATAATATCTCGATGAGTCAATCACGTTTTTTATGCTTCGTTTCACATATCTAATAATTAATTATGAAAAATACATGACTAACTAAACAAGATATTATTTAGAGCATCCATTCTTTTACTAGGTATTTGCACAAGAATAGAAACAGCTTTACATATCTATAGGAATAAAAAAAAAAACAATAAACATCATCGAAATAATAAACATTCATTTCAGTCATGAAAATGCCAAGTGACGTTTTACGTGGAAACGAGACGGTGTACACAAGTGCGAGTGAGACGGCAATATGTAACCTGACACCGCCACATCTGCTAACTAAAAGCCAGGGACGCACTTGGAATATTATAGTTACATCGTTATAACTTGTTATAGTGATAAATGTTTGTAACTGGCCTATGGTATGTTGATGGTCATAATCATAAGATTATTCGTTTGTTACTAAGATCAAATTTAATTTCAAAGACCCATTTTCTCGCCAATTTACTAAAAACATAAAAATATTAATAAACAGCATTATTATAATATATTACTTTCAAGTATGTACTTAGGTAGTTATTTTCAAATGTATTGATATTAAGAAACTCTGTTTTCATTTTAACTTGGTTATTAAATTATGTCACTTGTAAGAATGGAGTCCCTGAAACACAAATTCTTACTTAGCACAGGGCTCCAGCACCTATCTATGTAAATATCTTTTTGTGAATAAATGATTTATTTATTTATTTGTTATTTTCTAACGACTTTACCGAACGAAATTTCATTTGAATTTAAATTACCTATTTAGCACTTTTTCCTATCATTTCCAATAACTTTTTTCTTGTGTAAGTATTGATTCCTATTTGGTTTTCTTCTAAGTACATTTTTATCATTAACCTCTCTTCGAAAATTAACAAGTTTTGCCGGCTAATCCTTCATAGATATATTGTTATTGTTAAACATAAATAGATAAATTATTTATCTGTTCAGCATGAACCAAAGATTTAGTCTATGCTGTTCAGAATAATTATGATCTGTCACCACCTGAATAGTCTATCACATCCATGGAAGTAGTAAGTACTTTGTACAACTTATTACTTCCATGATCACATCACATCAGCTATCGACACATGCATGGTCCTTCGGAATGTTTAGGCTACAAACTAAAATTGTTTATGTCAACGAACTATTCTTAGAACGATGCAATGCATTAATTTTGAGGACTCTTTTATTATTGCTCTATTATGTACTTTGTTTACATAAACTCACGTTAAGATTAGACCTACCTATTAGAATTCCCTATTTTTTACACGACTGACCATAAAAGGAGTGTTATGTTTTCAGGGTTCATGTATACCACCACCACCATCATGTATACACCATAAGTCCTGAACGGCTGAACAGATATTGATGAGAGAGGTATTTTTAGATTCCTTGCATTGATCCGAGTGACATAGGCTATGTGAATTGTCAGGCTTGTTTATCTACTACTAAAACACCACATTATAATTAATTAGGTACACATATCTGAATCTCCATTCCATCAGAAAGCCCACTATTAAGCTAAGCGTGGCCTTCGCTTCGAGTCAGTTATATCATGGTGGCGAGAATAAAATTCACAATTCAAAGTGTAATTGTAAATAATTTCAAGAATATTTTATTCCACTCTGAAATACGCCCTTTTGCGTTGAAATAATTATAACAAAAACAATAATATCCACAGACAACCGAACATCCGCAAATTTCGAAATTCGAATTGCTTCCGATATTCTGCCATGGCAACGGTCCATCGTATATTCCAATTTATACCTTAACCCAATTGAATTTAAGTTGATATTTCGTTGTTTCTGTAAAACCAGCCAGTGATGTACTTCATGGAGTATCAGGTTTCTTCGAAGCCAGCCAAATGGGTAGGCAAACGTCTGTACTCCCCCTTTGTTATATTTTACACATATTTATATGCATATAACGTGGTTATTTTTAGCTTGTTATTGAACTTTCGACGAGAAATTAACGATTTTGCACGAAACAAGAACAAAATCTTTATTGAACAAGAGCGCACATTTCGCAGCGGCCAAAACGAAACTGAAACTTTTTTTAAATCGTATTGGCAACACCGAAATTGTCTTATTAGTGGATTGCTAAATTGCTTGCTTGCAAGCAAATGGCAAAGTCAATCGAGTCGAAATTTCGAAAACCCTGGTTACTGGTTTCGAAAGAGTAGGTAAGTAAGTAAAAACTCTTTATTGCACCAAACATTATTACATTATAAACTGTAGGTAACACAAAATTTCACTTAGCGCAGGGCTCTAGTTCTTGTAATTTGTAACTTTTCTTGGTAATATATAAATGATTTGATATAATGACGTGGCGTTGAGTCTCATGACTTTTGACTCTGTCTAATTCGTAAGGATCCTTCCTAAAGACGTCGAATTACACCATTGCTATCTACTTACATAAACTATGCAATATATTTCGGCGCGCATGTAAACGTACCATTACAGACAGATGTTAGGCGTCCAAGACTGTTTCATGAGTTTCTTTCGGCATTTCTTATCAGCAGTAGTCGTTCCAAAGTAGTTTGTAGCTTTGAGACATAATAATTATCGTTGTAATGTATCGTTTTTATCACAATAAATAATTAAACAATTAAACAATATTATATATAATAAAATATACTATGATTAAATAATTAGTTTTCGACGTGAAAATGAGCCTTCTTTGAAGGCCTAGTGTTCAATGAAGAATTTTTGATTTTGATTTTTTGATTGACAAACTAACAGACATACTCTTTCCACAACGTCATGACACGGCCACCCACAATCACACACCGTTTCATTCATCCAGTAGGTCTGGTTGATCAACTGTTTAGGGTTACTTACGGTGTGTGTGAGAACCATAGGACATGAAATGAAATGAAAATTGTTTTATTTAAATAGACTTAAAAATAGCACTTTTAAATCGTCAGAAAATTACTTAAAGCTAAGGTTACTACACCGCCTCTAAAGCGCAAGTGGAGAAGAGGCGGCGCAACAAACTCTACTGCAGCATTTTCTCCAAAGACGTCACTTTACAAAATACTCGTCCATAAAGATTCCGTTTTTTATACATCTTTTGTTTACAGTATTTTTCTATAGTAGGTACATCAATACCCCTTTCAATAAATTTCAAAAGACAGAAAAAAAACAAAAAAAATTCTTCAACTTTATGGATCAGATCAGACCCACGAATCAGACCAGATATACGGAACCAATAAGTACTAAAATTAATTATTTAAAAGATTAAAATCCAAAAACTAACGATTCCCAAAGAAACGCTCGGACTTCTACTCCAGTGAGCCAGAACAAAGTGGGTTTGTTTGTGCAGGCGTGCCGTCTGAACTTTTTGTGATATGCTCTGGAGGAAGGTAAACGACCTTCGTTTTAAATCTCCAAATTAAAATAAAAAAAAGGTACCTACTTACAGAAATTATTATTTTTTGCAGAAAATATGTAACTATTCGTCTTAACTCTAAAGACGCAAGCATAAGGAAGTTTTTAACTAATCTAAAACCCTAAAGAATTATTAGAACTGTCAGAAAGAATCAATCATTAAAATCGGTTTTTGAGTTTAGTACCTAGGTATTGTACTTATTAAACGTAGTGATTATTTTCTCTATGGTACTTATTTAGAGTTTGTCAAAGGCTGACCGTTTATTTTTATCCCTATTTTTAGGGACAAAAACAAAATTTAACTCACGTCAGAATTTTGATGCGCTCTTGTATGAGATACTCCTGGCACAAAATATTCACGTCTCAAGATATCAATCATCAATCAATCAATATCATCAATACCTGGTCTGTGTCTTTACATAGGAGATATTTAAGAAAAAAACATTATGGGGTCTTTATAGTGCCAACAGAAGCCAAAACAATTTGTTTTAGAATTTTTGTCTGTCTGTCTGTATGTTTGTACGCGCATCACGCAAAAACTACTGGACAAAATTTGATGCGGTTTTCACATTTGTATTGTTGAAGTTCTAACTTAAAATCTGTCGTAGGTTACATCTTGATACGTTACTTCGAACCTTAGATAATAACAATAGTAAGTTACGCGCGGACGAAGTTCGCGGGCACCAGCTATAGTTATTAATAACTAGCTTTTGCCCGCGGCTTCGCCCGCGTGAGTTTCCCACGGGAGCAGTGCTTTTTCCCGGGATAAAAAGTAGCCTATGTGCTATTCCAGGTCATTATCTACCTCTGTACCAAATTTCATCGAAATCCGTCCAGTAGATTTTGCGTGATTGAGTAACAAACATCCTCACAAACTCACATCCAAACTTTCACATTTATAATATTAGTATGGATTTCTTATAACTACTATGTCGACATTAGCAGTGTAAAACGAGCTGAAGTATTGTTATTTGACCGTGTATTTTACGATGTCAACGAAATGTGATATTGTGACGAGTGTGCGAATGGCAATGTTTAGAAACCTAATACGCTTTCTTTGCACTTGTGAACTGATTGATAAATATTTGTTAGTTTTATATTTAACTGCCTCTGTGGTCTAGCCACCCACATATGTTAACACATATGTCAAAGACATATATGTTGTAAAGTGACGTCTTGGGTGAAAATGCCACAGTGGAGTTTGTTGCGCCGCCTCTTCTCCACTTGCGCTTTGGAGGCGGTAGTAACCTTAGCTTTAAGTAATTTTCTTAAGTCAACTAAGTATATATTGACGATTTAAAAGCTATTTTTAAGCTTATTACACGACTGACCAAAAAAGGAGTGTTATGTTTTCAGAGTTTATGTATGTAAGTTTCTTTATTCCACCATAAGTCCTGAACGGCTGAACAGATTTTGGTGTGAGAGGTATTTTTAGCTTCCTTGCATTCCTCCGAGTGAGAAAGGCTATGTGAGAAGTTAGTCGTGTTTTTAATTTGTAATAATTAGATTGTTTAAATAAAACAATTTTCATTCAATTTCACCCATAAAAATTCAATATTTCACAAAATAAATACATACGAATGCAAAAGATAACTCTCCTAATAATATTGAGGTATTTGCTGTTCGATTGAACCCGCATTATTAAAAAAAAAAAGGAAATTCCACTGCGCTGGTCAGTTATAATCATCAGTTAAATTAAGGACTCAGGACACAAGTTCAAAAACTCCTGATAATTAAAAAACACATTTTATTTGTCTGAAATAAAGAACACTTTTTAAAAACCCCGCCCGGACGCTCCCTGGACGCCCTCCAAACCAGGGTTGCCAAGTGTTCGGGGTTTTTAGGAAAATTTCCCGTTCTCGAGAAATTTCCAAGAATCTTTCGGATGTTTCTTTGTAAATTTCGAGAACGAAACATCACTAATGGCAACCCTTTGTCAACAAAGTTTTTTGACTTTTTTTCATGTCCTTTTTTAAAAAAAGGACATGTACAAGGCCAATAAATGCTCAAGGTATAATAATGATATGTATATACATGATATTTATGTAGGTTAATGACCAAGACTTACCTATCTTTGTGTTCGGCTTGTCTGTCCCTTTGTCTTCTGTTTTTGAACCAATTTGAAACCTGCAACATACAACCACAATTTATTTTAATTTCCAATCATGCAAAAATGAACGCCGTTTGGTAACATGAAAAAAAATTTTTTCCATAGAAATTCGGTTAAGAAGATGGCACATCGGAAAAAAATACATTGCTTTTTAATTTCATTCTTAAAAATTCAATTTGATTTTCAAACATCAACGAATTTGTACGGAGTTTGTCTATGACAATAGCTCGGTTATTCTATTCAGGTTTTAAATCCAGCAGAGGTACCAATCTAAGAAACCCAACACGCAAGGAAGTCTGGTGTTGGGTTACACCGCAAGTTTTGCTCGACTGATCCACGTTTTTTAACATGGCAACATTGTTGTAAACCTA
Organism: Ephestia elutella; assembly: GCA_018467065.1. Classification (NCBI taxonomy): domain Eukaryota; kingdom Metazoa; phylum Arthropoda; class Insecta; order Lepidoptera; family Pyralidae; genus Ephestia; species Ephestia elutella. Next base: position 2,772,578 of record CM031594.1, read on the forward strand.
TATATGAAAAATTAAAATTTACTTTTAAAATAAATCTTTTTGCTAAAACTTCCAAGTTATAATGAGTGCTGGGAGATCCTTAAAACTAGCTTTTGCCCGCGGCTTCGCCCGCGTGAATTTCCCACAAGAAGAGTGCTTTTTTCCGGGATGAAAGGTACCCTGTGTCCTTCACAGCACTTCTAACTATATGTATGAGAAATTTCAGAATGATTGGTTCAGTAGATAAAGCTTGAAGAGGTAACAAATAAACAAACTCATTTTTGCATTTATATATTACTTAGTTAGGAGTTAGGATAGTTAGGATTACATACAAAACAAATTTTGATCACAAATCTAAGGGGCAACACAAACGTAGGTACTTTATCTAACAAAGGAAGAAGCTTTCAAACAAAATCTGTTTATCTGTTTGGAACTATGGCACAGACATACATATAGATTTACAAATCCACGTCAAACTTAAATCTTGTGGTTTGCGGTCAAAAATAAGCAGTCAAAGTTCTTAGGTACCCACGGAAGACCAGCATCGTTGGTTAACACCACGACAGATGCTGAGTGGGGACCAATTTGGTACATGTACACTTAATAATCCTATCCTAATCCTAACTATCCTAACTATTTATATTATATATATTTTGTATGTATTTATGTATACTTTGGTGTATGTATTTTCGTGTTCTTCTATTCTTTTTCTGATTTTTGCCTTACGCTTCCCTTCTTATTTCATTCAAAAATTCCTTTCAAACACTTGGTTGTCTGGAAGAAATCCCTTTTTGGGATAAGTCCGCCATTGTACGCCTCTCTTTTTGTTTCACTATGTTTTGTATTTTTCTTGTGTGTATGTGCTATAAAGAGTTTACAAACAAACAAACAAACTATTATTATAAATGCGAAAGTGAGTTTGTTTGTTTATTTATTTGTTTGTTTGTTTGTAACCTCTTCACGCTTTATCTCCTGAACCAATCTTTCTGAAATTTCACATAAACATAGTTAGAAGTACAGAGAAGGACATAGGGTACCTTTCAACCCTGGAAAAAGCACTGTTCCCGTGGGAAATTCACGCGGGCGAAGCCGCGAGTAATAGTTAGTACACTGTACAACATACTTAATAACACTTAATAATTGTACTATACCAAATAAACAGTTTTTTTTTCTTTCATTCTTTCGTTCTTTAGCTAGGCAACATGCTTAGGTCTTAATAAAGGCTTACTTGAACGGTGGTGAGTCCAGTGGTCTCCGCCAATTCTCGTTTTTCCCGCGGCGACGGGTATGGGTTGTGGAGGTACCAGTCTCGGAGTACTGACCGGGACTTTTCCTGGATAAATAATTAAGCTGTTAAATCAACAAATATACAGAATCTTTGTGTGTGTATAAAGTAAGTTTAATTAAATCGCTGCGACATCTTGGCGACTAGCAGTGTGTGAGCGGCGCGCGGCGCGAGATTATTATATTGCCCATAGACTTATAATATACTCACACAATAATGCTATTCTTTTGACTATTGTCGCATCGCTTACACACTATATCGTAGCATTCGCCACGATATCGTAGCGACTTTTAATACGAGAATAGGCCACTGGAGGCCTATTCTCGCGTTTGCGATATTTTATCGAATTTGATAATATATCAAACTTCTTTTATCGAACAAAATTATCACAAAATCCTCCAAAATGGTATTCTCGAACCTATTCGACATAAAACTCGATATTATATCGAAAACTAGGGCTTCTCTAATTGAAAACACGTTCCTTTTTCTCGATTGTACTTAACTACAATCGAGAAATTTATGTTTTACTTGTTTCATTAAATATTTTATATAGAACCAATGTTTTAATAGTGAATTTATGTAAAAATAGTTATAATACTTTATTTTATGTAACTTAATAAGCTCCAATGCAAATTTATAAAATGCAAAGAAAATGAAATATTTTAGAGTTGATGGAGAGAACGGAACGCGAGGTTACTTGTCATTGTTTGTTTATTGTGTGTGTGAGGTTATGTGATATTTGTTATCGGAGTATCAATTATATTCTTATGTATGATATTGTTTCTTTACGAAATTGAATCGAGAAACAAATAAGGTATGGTACTCGAGGCGGAAAAAAGCAAAGTATGTATCTATCCAAACGTCTATATTAGGCTTCAATAAAATAATTTTATGTAAATAAACAACGATTTCCAATAAAATTGAATACAAAATCGTCAGCATTCATATTTTACTAAACCATAGCTGAAGAAAAATACAAAGCGTCTTGTAAAGTACGAATATTACGTTATTCAATAGCTTTGAAGCAACAAATATCACACACGATATGGTTCTCGGCCACGCTCGACCACTCGATGCGTATCGAGGGCTGACGCTGGATAAATGTCACATTTGAAATCACGAGAATACGCAATTTCGATATTTATCGATATCCGCCATGTTTTTTCGATAAATGTCGAAATTGATATTATATCGCAGACCCCAGAATTGCCTCCCTGGTGTGTATTTTGCGTTAGTGAGCTCGTTTTTTTCCTCCCACCGAAAGTGGCAGACTTTTTTTGCATAAAAATTTGCGCTTGCACCTTGTTGGTTAAAGCCAATGTATGGAAAAGTAAAAAGCTATGATTTTGATTGGAATGTACCTTAAAACAGTATGAAGTCTCCTCTCCGTCCCAAATCGTCCTTGGAAGGGGAAACTTGCGTCGAACCCTGTACTTCCCGACGGCTCCCAACGGCCGCCCTCGTAACCTCTCCGCCTCCATGTAGTGTGCTGGACCGAGAACAATTTTTTTTTATTACATAGGGCGGCAAACGAGCAAGCGGGTCACCTAATGGTAAACAATCACCGCTGCCCATGGACAACTGCAACACCAGGGGTATCACAGGAGTGTTGCCGGCCTTTGAAGGAGACGTATAAATGTGAGTTGGGGTAACATCTGACATGGATATTTCCATGTCAGATGTTACGTTAACGTTAGAATCAAATGTCTCTGCCTCTGCTATTTTCAATCTTCATTATTATCTGTGCTTCCGGGCCTTTGAAACAGGGTTGACAGAGCCAAGAGTCGTAAGACTCGAAGGCCACGCTATCAAATCCTTCAAATCCTTTTCATTCAACCAGTAGGAGAAATGAAGACTATCAAAGTCTTTGTTAGACCTTTTGGTAGACCTTGGGGATTCTTCAAAACTTAGATGATAAAATTTCCTTGGTTATTTGTCAAATTCCTGCATCTACTGAGATGCAGGGGTCTATAAAAAGTAATAGTTTAAAGTAAAATTTACTTTGCCAATATTAACTTCCTTGATATTGAATAGTGTTTGGCTCACCACGTGATTCTAAAGGATCTAGCCTGTAGATTGACATGAGTAGCTCTCACGTGCTGATTCCCTGATAGACACTGGCGATTCTTTTGCATGTAGCCTAAAAAGAAGATATATAACAATTACCTTTTAACCACAAACCCTGGAGATTCGCATGGTTATGTGGACTAAACGTGTGTGACTCCAACAGCCTGTACAGCACAGACTCGTGCGCGTGGAGCCTCTCGCACGCTGGCAGGACGATACAGATACAGTATCACGTCTGTTTACCTTACGGGGTAGTCAGAGCCAAGAGTCGTGAGACTATACCTTCATATCCTTTTCATTCAACCAGGAGAAGAAGTGAAGACTATCATTTGGTAGACCTTGGGGTTTCGCTTGGTCCTCTTCAGTGTAGAATAAGTTGGTAACGTTTGCGTTACACAGGCAGATTTGTCAAATTCCTGCGTCTGCTGAAGACTATCTAAAGAAACTCAAGGAAGCACCATATAGAGATGATAATCTCACCTTTCAACAACAAATCTTGTAGATTCGCATGGTTATGAGGACTAAACGTGTGTGACTCCAGCAGCCCGTACAGCTCCTTGAAGTTCCCTCTGTGGAAGGCGACCAATGCCTTCGCTTTCAGCAAAGACTCGTGCGAGTGGAGCCTCTTGCACGCTGGCAGGACGATACAGATACAGTATCACGTCTGTATACCTTACGGGGTAATCAGAGCCAAGAGTCTTGAGACTATACCTTCATATCCTTTTCATTCAGCCAGGAGGAGAAATGAAGACTTCCTTATGGTAGACCTTGGAGATTCGCTTGGTCCTAAGAGTGTAGAATGTTGATAAAGTTTGTGATTCACAGGCATTAAATTTGTGAAACTTCTGCGTCTACTGAAGACTATCTAAAGAAACTCAAGGAGGCACCATATAGAGATGATAATCTCACCTTTCAACCACAAATCCTGTAGATTTGCATGGTTATGAGGACTAAACGTGTGTGATTCTAACAGCCTGTACAGCTCTTTGAAGTTCCCTCTGTGGAAGGCGACCAAGGCCTTCGCTTTCAGCACCGACTCGTGCGCGTGGAGCCTCTCGCACGCTGGGAGGGACCAGAGGAAGCGGCCGAGACGCTCGATGTTGCCAGCTTGTTGGAGGACCTGAGGAGATGGGGAGAATTTTCACTTAGAATCTTCTGTGTGGAATCCAGTGGTAGGGATGCTAACCGTCCAGTTTTCTGCGGATTTATCCTAGTTAAGAGGACATGTGGGGATTTTTTTTGGAGATTTTTGGAGTAGGTAATTAAAAGAGCAATAACACTGAATAAAGAGAAAGTGTTTGTAAGTAAATTTGTGAGTTTGTTTGAAGGGGGTAATCTAAGGAACTAGGTACCTACTGAAACGATTTCAAAAATTCTTTCACCAATAGAAAGCTACATTATACCTTAGTGACATGGGCAAGAATTTAAATATGTACCTCCCGAGCGAAGCCGGAGCGGAGCGCTAATTCGAGAAAGTCCGGGGAAAAATCTTTATTTCGCACATATGTCGGGGTTTTTGAAGTTTTTGTTCGGGGTCCGTAATTTTGATGGCAGACCATTTAGTGGTAACAACTTCGTTTTGGTGTCAAGTCGGCACACAAACATGAATGAATTTTCATGCGGTTTTCACCAATCGATATGAATTTGGTGTAAATTCACGCGGGCGAAGCCGCGAGCTAAAGCTACTAATACATAATGTAAATACTTTCACCACGTGCGATTCCTTTTAAAGTGTAGAAAGCCAACAAAAAGCTGTTTGTTTTAAGGTTTATTGACACAGGCATCAGCAGAGGACATGTGCAAAAATGGTAACTGTTTGGGACCACCCTCGGGCAACGTCGGGTAAACGTTTATCTAGGATTCTTGGATTCTGCTAACGTTAAGAAATGCTTTTATTAATTCCATCAGAGAGTCCACTATTCAGCTAAGCGTGGCCTTCGAATCTCACGACTCTTGGCTCTGTCTACCCCGTTAAAGATAAGGACGTGATTATATGTATGTATGTAAAGTAATACTTAATAACGTCTTAATGTTTTTATACAGAACTGGCTTTTGCTCGCGGCTTCGCCCGCGTGAATTTCCCACGGGAACACTGCTCTTTCCCGGGATGAAAGGTGCTCTATGTGCTTCTCAGTATTTCTAACTATGTGTATGCGAAAATTCAGGAATCTTGGTTCAGTAGATAAAGCGTGAAGAGGTAACAAATGAATAAATAAACTCACTTTCGCATTTATAATATTAGATAGGATCTTCTTGGTTTTGGAGAAAACGCCCACTTCATAAGAATCGTAAAAGACCCAATTAGCTAGTCAAAATAAAAATTCAGACACAAAAAATGCAACAATGCTTATAAATTCAGCGTGCGTAAGTGTCTTTGAGACAGTCAACCAAACCATCGATAAAATATTCCAAACGTAACTTTTTAGTAAGAGCACTTTCTTTGTTGACCAAAGCAACATTTACGATAATATCTCTTGATGGGTTTGATTATTTAGTACAGAAAGAGACGGTGGACCCAAGTTTTTGGTATGAGTTTCAATCACAGACATATAATAATAGTAAGCAGACTGAACATGTCATTTGAAATTGCATGGCAAAAACACACACTAAGATTATTATTCACACAACGACAGAATACAGGGTCGGATCTAAGATAATTAATTATATTCGGTACAGTGCACGGTGGTCCAAGCGCCCTACTAGCGCGGTCATAAATACCTTACTTCATTAAATTTGTTAAATGGGAATTTTCTGAAGGGTAAATAATAAAAAAATACTTCACTAATGTATATTGATGCTTTATATATAACAAACAGTACAATTTGCACTGTTTAATATAAATTTAAATAGTCAATATTTGAGATTTATTCACCCTCGTTCGGAAATACATCTGAACATAATATCAACGCTGTTCATGAAGGGGTTGTCATTAAATATGTATTCTTTTATACATATTATGTACAAAAGAAGGCAAGAAATCAAAAACTACAATTTATTTACAAACGTCATTATAACCACAACTAAGTTAAATAACTACAAACACCAACCTAATTTCAATTTAATCTAAATTCTTAATAAATCTAAAACCTGCCTCGACATAACGCTCTTTTTTTTACGGGGAAGTTTCTGAAGAGACCACTGATGAATGGGTCTGAGCTAAGTAGAAGTCTGTTAAGTAAGTCCGTATTCGTAAGTACTCGCGACATTTTTCTCGTGTGATCCCGTCTGAAGGCCATATAGTTTTTGTTGTTAGATTCTGCTGCCTCTTCGGATAATTCTTGATTTAGTTCTAGAGACAATTTTCCAAAATCTATCAAGACTCTTATATAAATTGAGTATCTTACTATCTAAGTTCCTAATGTCTACATTTTCGACCTTATCCAGTGAAGCTAAAATAGTTTCCAACACGTGTTAATATTTCTGAAGAACAGATCCAGTTATGGCAGACCAAATCTCAAAGAACTGCATCCTTGAGAACGAACATTTAATCAAAGTACCTACCTGAAAAAAATAAATAATAATTTACGCATGTTTCGTAGACCGTGCTACGCCAGAGCCTACGCAGTCGTAGAGGCTGTATAGCAACTAAATGTGCAAAAGGGGGCCATAAAACCTTTTATATTTTCAAAATAGACAGTCCATCCTTTAATATAAGATATATGAGAGAATTCGATTATGGTTGAATTTTTTTGTAGGTCTATGTCAAGTCAACTTTAAGATACATATTTGGTAAAAATACTGTGTGGCGTAGCACGTAAAAATACGTGATCAAAAGTAAAATAAAACTTTAAAATATAACTAATTAGTAATAACATACCTTGATCTTGGAAATCAATGTCACAAACACCACTCAAAAACAATGCAATTCTGAGTATTCATAGTTACACAAACAGTAGTGCTAATAAGTTACTGATAAGGCGAGCGCAATGTAATAATGTGTTCACTTCGGAGGTAGAAAAATAAGTGATAATTAAGTAAAATTGATGACATATGTATACTTTAGGGTAGCTTGTTTATCTGTTAATCATTATAGATAACTGAATTGGGGGTAATTGAAGATGAAATTTTAACATTTATGACCTATGGCGGGACCACCGTGCAGTGTAGCAAAACCAAAAATTTTGAGACGCTGAATCTTAAGCCGTGCGCGGTAGGCGGACGGATCTGCATCAGCTTTTTACGATGGGAAATTCTATCCCTTTTGGGAAAAAATACAAAAAAAAAATCAATAAATCATTAAATCAATAAAATTTATTTTAAATTATTAAAAATCACGTGCAATGAAACATTGCAATGATGTTAATGGTTGCTGGCGTCCATTCACTGTCCTGGTACTCGTAGTACGTAAGAGAAATACTCCCCATAACAGTTCTCTTTCTTGAGGTATTATTTTCTGGCATATTTTCCTTGTCCTGAAATAAAATTCATTGTCAGTATTTTTATAAAATGTGCATTTTAATCTTCAAGAAAGAATTCCTGAGATTTTTATAGAATAGGTACTAAATTCGTATATTTGCCTTGATTCGGCCCAGCCATAGTAAACAAAACTGGATCCGTCAAATGATCTATGCTATTTACGAAATTATTAAATTACTTGTAGTATTTCTTATGAAATGGTTATAATTAATACACTACTTTATAAAATAAATAATGACATTGCTGATAAATAGCATTCAAAAGTCTAATAATGGTTATTGTTTCAAAAATAACACGAAATTGTATATTATCATTGGGCACGTCAAAAAAACATGTATTGCTTACCGAAGGAACGATATTCCACGAATATTTTTTTATGAAACACTTCCACATATTGTACACGTTGCATTTTATCATTTCTATTGAGTTTAAAAGTACAAAACAGTAAAAAATAATTTTAAATATTTATGACAACTGTGACAACACAACAAATATGACAGTTAAGGATCATTTCGCATGAAAAATCCGGCTTGGATGATAAATCTTTCAGTGTAGTGGTTCGTGTTGCAATACATTGCAATGCTAAGGAAGGAAAGGGACAGAGTTATGTGACAGTCCTTATCATGAACAGGATGCAAATATTGTCAAATATTATCAGTGTGTGTGTGAAATTTGTGTTCCTTCTGCTTATATTTAAAAAAAATTTTACTTCTGTGGTTTCAATTTTACTTCTGTGGTTTCAATATAATTCAAGATTTGTGCCGTTTCTCAAAAAAAATAACTTGACAGACCGACGGACAACAAGTAATCCTACTTATAAGGGCTTATAATAGTCCTTTTTTACGTTTTGTGGCACGGAGCCCTAAAAATCATAGATATTTATTTTTTCTATGTCCATTCACACACATCAGTCCTCCCTCCACTTACTTTTACTTAAAATAACAAGATTACGACCATAACATAATATTACTACCGTAATCCAAATTATAATATCTCTCACAATAACTACCCCTGTGGACACCCCGCTGGGTACTTGAGGGGTGGTAACGTGTAGTAATTGATTGTTTTTAGGGTTCCGTACCACAAAAGACAAAAGGAACCCTTATTAGCGCAAAAGTGATTTTGCGAATTTTCGCATATTTTGCGATTTCAGACAGCAATCAAAACAAACTTCAAACTTCCCGTTGACCTTAAATTTGGCAAAAAGCAAGGTCTAACGGTAATTATACAGGAACTGAAAATTGTAAATATGTTGTTGGAACCAAGTCTAAAAAAAAGTGTCACAAACTTATTTTTGCGCTTGATACAGTATGAATCCTAGGGATGAAACTGCAAAGTTAATTATTTTTCAAACTAGTTGATCTTTTAGTTAAGAGCTATAATGTAAGCATGAGAAATGGTCAAAGGAGGTTCTGGAGTGGTGTCCAAAATACAATAAGAGACGGAGAGGAAGACCGAACTACAGATGGGAGGATGATGTCAAACAAGTAGCAGGTGCAACATGGATGAGGAAGGCAAGGGACCGGTCAATATGGAAATCTCTAGGGGAGGCCTATGCTGAAGAGCAAGACAATTAAAATAAAATTACCAGTGTCAATATTATTATATTCCTAATTCAATTCAATTAAATTCTAATAAAATGTAATTATTGTAATATTTTATATCTAATAAAATTTATAATTTCTATGTCAATCCATTGGCACTATTTAAAAAAAAAACAAAATATGTACCTAATAGTTCAATTAATTGTCAATAAAGGCTATTTTTTTTTATAATGTGAGATGCATTGTGTGAACGGAACCCTCGGTGCGCGAGTTTAACTCGCACTTGACGGTTTTTTTTTTAATAATAGGCTTCTGAATTAATTTATGCATCATCCACCTCATCCCTATTTGATTTTTACAAAATGTGCAAGCTTAATTTACTGGCTTTTGCCTTCGGATTCGCTCGTGTGAATTTAATATTTGAGCCATTTTATCCTCTTAAGGGTACAATTTCCGAAATTATTTCAACTTAGTGCTCATTAACGCTATAAAAAAATCTACTTGACGGATTTCGATGAAAAATGCACAGGTAGAAAAATACCGGAGACAGCACAGGATACTTTTCATCCCGAAATTACCACTGGAGCGAATCCCCGAGTTGCAATTTTCTATTTTTCAGTTCACTTCCTTAGGGGAGGAATTTCCAAAATTACCTAATTTCTTAATTCACTTACGTATATAAAGAGAGGTTCTTTACATGTGTTACTGAGAATGAGGGATTTTCCGAGACCCAAGTTAAAAAAAAAGTGGTTCCCGATGAATTCATAGGTGGCGCTTAGTAAAAGGCGAGACCATTCAAAAAGCAAAAATGCACGGGATTGGCATTAAAAAAAAAATTAAACCTAATAAAAAACATCTAAAAAGTATCAATATTGTGATTTGAGCAACTGTCAAACTGTTATGTGATTTCTTTTCTGCCTCTGGCTGACAATATAAAGCGCACAATATAGGTACAGCCATTATTACAACTCGGCTTTCAAGAAAACTCCATCTGTTGAGATATTTTTATACTGATTTCTTTTTCTTAATTAGCTGTCAGAAAAATCCCTCATTAAGACACTTAAGCAGCATCCAATCCAAATATATCTTAAATCGTTTTGTTGCGAGTGATCTGTTACCTCTCCACGCTTTATCTACTGAACCAATCTTCCTGAAATTTCGCATACACATAGTTGGAAGTACGGAAAAGGACATAGGGTACCTTTCATCCCGGAAAAAAGCACAGTTCCCGTGGGAAATTCACGCGGGCGAAGCCGCGTAAATAATACTATGAAAGAATGTAACAGCTATATACGAATCTCAGTAAGAAAGATAAAGAGATACTTAATATTTTTTATCTTTGTCATAATTTCACTTATTTTCGTTTTACCGATTTGAGTTCTAAGCAATTTATTCTGTTTGCCTGGTATGAGATATAAGTAGAGATGGGCATTTACCCGATAAATTTCCGAGACTCGGAAATTTATCCATTTATACCCATTTTTTTCCAGGAATTTTGAATTTATACCGGGTAAAAATTAAAATCAATTAAAATGTTTGTAATTACGATATTTTATAATATATCGTTAAGATTTATTTGGTATGGGTATAAATTATAGGCTTGCTACTTTTTTATGCATCTCCATCTATGTATTGTATATTTACCCTATTTTATGCAAATAAATGAATACTATGAATATTAATTTTTACCCATTCTTTCCCATTTTTACCTTCCCGAAATTTATCCAAGCCATTGTTATTGTATTGTGTTTTCAATTTAGTAGTATTACATTGAGTCTGTCCCGTACGGGTATACGCAGATGACATCTCTATAGGATTCTTCCTTTAAGGATAACCAACATTACACCCCACCCATCACCAATTACCCAAATGAACCGTTACCAGTTACGCATTTACCCGCGCCCCTCAAATGTACCTACATTTTACCTACCCCATTACAAGTGCAAACCGCCAGTGTAACTGATATGCCATTAGCGTAAAAAGATTATTTTAATACTGTTTCAAACCTTCAATATTGCATCTGTATATTGTTCTAGCTTTAGCCGGCGACTTCACCCGCGTTAATGTCATTTTACACTCTTAAAATTATGTCTTATCGAGTGTGAAAATGAATGCAAATTAAAATATGCTATTTAGTCTAAATAAAGAAGTTTGTTTGTTTGTTACCTCTTTACACTTTATCTACTGAACCAATCTTTCTGAAATTTCGCATATACATAGTTAGAAGTACTGAGAAGGACATAGGGTACCTGTCATCCCGGGAAAGAGGACTATTCTCGTGGAAAATCCACGCCTGCGAAACCGCGGGCAACAGCTAGTAATATATATTCCTTTCTAGATTTTGTACTTCCTCAGTACAAATTATGTACTGACCATGGAAGTAATAAGTACCTTTGTACAAAGTACTTATTACTTCCATGGTACTGACTGATAAAGTATTGAAGTATGAATTAAATGAGCGATTTTCTGACAGCTAAATTAAGAAAAAAAAATCAGTATAAAAAAGTCTCAACAGATAGCGTTTTATGAAAGCCGAGTCGTAATAATAGCTGAACCTATATGGTGCGCTTTTTCTTGTCAACCAGAGACAGAAAAAAACACCTAACAGTTTGACAGTTGCACAAATCACAATATTGATACTTTTTAGATGTTTTTTTGCTAAGTTTTATTTTTTTTAAATGCCAATCACGTGAATTTTTGCTTTTTGTATGGAACTTTTTCTCTCGCCTTTTACTTAATCTATGAAGTCATCTGAAACATTTTTTTTTAATCTGGGTCTCGGAAAATCCCTTATTGAAAACAACAACATAGACAAAATGTACAGAAATATATCTTTAGTAAGACATTAATGTATTTGAATTTAGCGTAGTTTTCCCGAAAATTTGATTGACTTGGTTAGATTTTTCAAGAGTTTTTTTGTTTATTTTGAAGTTCTATTTTAGCTGTGCTACCAATGTGCGACAAGATTTTCTTAGAGAAGTTATGTCTCTGCTTCAGAAATGTCGATATCGATAAGTAAACACGACCCCCAAGCGTTGCTAAACAAACGGTCGCCTAGCAACCCGGATATCCGGTATCAGAGGGCGTGGCTAGGTGGGCCGGGTTATAAGGTAGTATAGATAAACTTAACCAATTTACTTACTTAGTAAATGCCTTAAGAGAAATCAATAAACTCAAAGTAGGATATGTATATGTATATTTTTTCAGTTTTAACGAAGTAAACACAAATTCAATGAATTGACGTAGGTGTACAAATACACCATTAATTTTATGTGAGAATTTAAAGATAAAAAGTACTTAATAAAAAAAAAAGTTTATCAAAATCCGTGCAGGAGTTTTTAAGTGAATGATCGTATCAAAACGAACATCCTCATATCACAAACTTTCTTAGGTGGTCTGTGTTCTTATCCTACTTATTTAAAATGCAAAGGTATAATAATGTTTGTTGGTTTATTCGTTGTTACTAAATCACACAAGGAGCAATATCCAAGATTAGCTCCAATGAGGGAAATTATTCAGAGCTTAGATACAAAATTCATATTCATCTTGATATGTTTATTTGCAGTTCATAGTCATACTATCATCTCTCTCTTTAGTCGTATTTTCTCATGACTGAGGGTCGTGGTCATTATATGGAATGAAACACACACAACGACTCTCTTGGCAATATTAATGGAGTGGTTTGCCATTGCCTTCTCCATTTCACACACTAGCTGATAATCATCAACCAGAGTGCAGGTTTCCTCACGATGTTTTCCTTCACCGGAAGCAAGTGGTGGTCGATGAAAACTATCATGAGTCAGATTGGTATACAAACTCATGTAGCCCGGACAGGATTTGAACCTGGGATTTTGCATCCACAGGCGGGCGCCCTACCTCTCGGCCACCACCACCGCTTCCATACTATCATACTAAATACATATTATAAAGAGGAAGTGTTTGTGAGTTTGTTTATACGGGGTGATCTTCGGAACTACTGAACCGATTTCAAAAATTCTTTCACCAATAGAAAGCTACTTTATGCCTGAATGACATAGGCTACAATTTATATATGTACCTGCCATATGAGACCGGAGCGGGGTGCTAGTATAAAATAAAATCACTTCCCGCTTCTGTAGATACGCTTACAACGCGACTGATTTTGATTCGATTTCCACTATCATTCAGATATTTTTTTATACTTAATCTGATGAATTCTTTTTGAATAATATACCTACTTATGATAGTTATGAAAAAAAATATATAATACATTCATTCATTTTGAAAAAGAGGGCAGGCGTCGTGTCGTATCAAGACCTTAAACGTAAAGCCGAGAATAGAGAAGTGTGACGTATACTTCTACTTAAATAAGAAGAAGAATAAATTCATCCCAAGATCATGACTCCATGACAGTTCACTCACCTCACAAACGCACGCGACCTGCTCCTGTGTGAAGCCAAAACTCGGCAGGGGAGCGTCTCTAGGGGGGGTCGCTTCCCGCTGCCCCCATTCGGGGCCCCCCAACATGTCCAGATGCTCGTCCCCTGCCACTTTGACACAGCACTAACGGCACAGATTAAAAAACAATCGATCACTTGAACACTGCACGTCACTAACTTTTACTTTTTATATTTTTAAACATTCGAATTTTAGAATGTCACTTTTCACTGACAGGTTTCTTCTTAATTTGTTTAAAAACGCGGTTTGTATTTACGATTACATTACAGTTCTTCTTAATTTAAGTGGTAGTCTTCACGGTAAATGCTATCAGGTTATGTTTTCTTTCACTGTTTTGTTTTCCGAATGCCCTTTGGGGGCAGCTAAATAAACAGAAAAGGCGGCAGTCCCAAAATGTTTAAATAAAAGCGATCACCTTAAACGCAGATTAATTATTTGTTTTTCGATTTTAAAAGGCCCGAAGTTTGTTTTCCGTTCGGGTAAGATGTTTTTGTCGTTCACTCAACTTCTTTTTTTTCTTTTTTTTTAATCTAAAATGCCAAGGTACTATGGTGATTGTTCATTTCATTATACTTTATCCAGTCTCTACCTGGTAGTGATGCACTGTACAATTTTAATTCGATGGATTAACATTGATATTTTCATACTCGGCGTATAATTACATTTTTTAATTGCTTTTCTCTTTTTTCGCATTTTAAGAGGTCCAATTTGAGCAGCTTTTTACCTGGAACAATCAAATATAAAATTTTATATAGGCAATTAATAGTTATCATAAAAGTATACAAATTAAGCCTTAATTAAACTAAACGAAAGAAATTATATGAATGAAACTAAACTCTCTAACTCTCATACTGGCAATTAATATTAACATAGCTGTTCAAAAAAGAATTTCACCGAAATAAATAAAAAAAAAACTTAGTAGAACCACAGATTAACGCGTATGAGATATGACAACCATGAAAAAAGGACTTGACATAAAAACAAACGTAAATTTGAGTCATTTACAGTCACCATGGGGACAGCCTAAATCAATTTGGACACAATCTGTATCAAAATCTCAAAATACGTGGCACAATCAATTATACAATATTTTTATCACCAAAATAACCTCACGTACTTTGAAAAATTGTCAAGATCGTGAGATTTTAAACGAAACAATACGAAATGAACTTTAACATTCTTGTAACTGGGTTTGTTGTTTGAAATTAATTATGGTTGTCTCTTTTTGGCGTATTGGGCATATGGTGTGGGAAAGGGATGGGTTGAGGGCAATATGTTAAATGTTTGGTGTTTTAAGTAATTTTTATCATCGACACCATCTCAAGGGAGGTAGGGTGATGTATGCAGCTGACGGGTTAACAGTGATGGGATTTGTCGATAAATCTGACATTATGAATGTAACTTTATTTCGGATACTTATGAATAATAGTTGACAATAAACTAACATACATTTGGCATGTATGATTTATTTTTAGTCATTTGTTCGCAACAACAAAATAATGTCATCTTTAAATTCTGTATTTCTATTCCTGAACACTAACGAACCGACACCAAAAAAATATACGCCTACACGAAAACCATATTAATAACTTGCAATAAATCATATCTTAAATATTACGAACTACTTTTATGTTTCAAATAAATATATTTTTTGGGAAAGGAACGATGCTCCAACCTATAACAAATAACATGAAATAACTTCAACCTATAACAAATGACTTTATAAAAGAGAAAAAAGTCTGTTAACTTTCACGGCTAAATCTCTGTACCGAATTTTATTAAATTTGTCACAGTTAGATCTTTAGCTATAATCACATTATCACACTTTTATAAAGAGGAAGTGTTTGTATGTTTGTGAGTTTGTTTGTAGAGGGTAATCTTCGAAACTACTGAACCGATTTCAAAAATTCTTACACTAATAGAAAGCTACATTATACCTGAGTGACATAGGCTACAATTTATGTATGTACCTCCGGAGCGAAGCCGGGTCGGGGCGCTTGTTCATTATCCGTACTAATATTATAAATGCGAAAGTGAGTTTGTTTGTTTATTTATTTGTTTGTTTGTTACCTCTTCACGCTTTATCTACTGAATCAATCTTCCTGAAATTTCGCATACACATAGCTGGAAGTACGGAGAAGGACATAGGGTACCTTTCATCCCGGGAAAAAGCACTGTTCTCGTGGGAAATTCACGCGGGCGAAGCCGCGGGCGAAAGCTAGTATTTTCTTAAAATCAAGATGCTGAAATCGAGGTTGTTCGAATTAGATACACACAATACACATTTTTTCGGGTGGACACACGAGCAACAGCTAGTCCAGTATATTTCCACAGACTCATAAATTCCATCTAAAAATGATACTCGTAGTTGATGACGGAGAGAGTCATCTAAATACGTCAAGTGTTTGGTGAATTTATGTGCATAATGTCTCGTATTTTTCTGCATTTTTGAATAAAAAAAGAGATCAAAGTTTTCATTAATAAGATAGTCTCAGTGATATAATATGAAATCGCTAAAAATAACTAGTAAGTATATTTATATCTTGTGTCCAACTAGTGAATTTACTTAGGTAAGTATATTATGGTAAACTCATGTCGTTATAAATAAATCCTTTTTCCCTGGAGCATCATGACATTTTATTTTTTCTATGTCTACGGTTGACACCGTCATTAAAAGTTTAAAGCTATTTTTGAATATTCTTAACGTTAATCACATAAATTTGGCTAAAAAACAATGCCAACTCTAGGTAATGTCCTGTAAATGCGTAAGTTCTGACATTACGTGTCGCTTGTAATAAAATAGGTCGACTTTTTGTAACAATGCTGAGCACTGGCAGACATCCAAATAGGTTTCATCCGTCAACCGGCGGCGCTCGGAGTCCATTTTACAAATAATTCATTCATATTGCTGACTTTTCAGACATACATCCGAATCTAATAGTACTTAATTTTGTATTGATTGAGCTAACATTTTTGTAAAAATTGTTATATCCAAGCACTTAATTAAAGTTAATGTAGTTATTCGTATATTTTCGGGTAACCTTTTGTTTATTTAGCATTAAAAGATAACTAATTAAAATATTATCTTGTATTTTTTGACTGTAATATTATTTTTATGTGTATACATACATATAAATACACATATACATACACAATAAACCATCGCACTACTTTATCGCTAATAACAAATACTAATTAATTAAAATCCTACTTAATAAATTCAGTGTCAAACGCGTCGACACTTTTATCTTTGTGATGGGTGTCAGTGTCACAAAGATAAAAGTATCGACGCGTCCCAACCCTAGCGCCCCACGTGGCGCGATCTTATCGAGCAGCTGTAAAACACAAGATTTATCGACAGATTGCCGGCAGCGATACCCGGACAAATCACAGCACTATTAACGCTGAAGGGTCAAACAGAGAATTTGTGGGATGTTTTGCATTCTTTGTTTGAATTTGACATGGAAATTAGAGCATTTCGTCACAATCACAGTTAAATTATCTGTGAAAACTAGAATTAAAAATATTTGCTTGGTGCATTGCGCCAAGAAGGTAGGCTAAGAGCTCAGTGTTCTTTTTACAAACTTGTTTGTCAAACCTCTGTAATTAGTGATGCGCCGTTTCCGAAATTTTCAAAGAAAAAGCGGAAAGTTTCTTGGAAATTTCTCGGAAATATTCTCGAGAACTGAAAATTTTCCTAAAAACCCCAGAAATTTCTGAGAATTTTCGGAAATTTTCAAGGGACAAAATTTTCGGGAACAGAAAATTTCTCGGCGGCACATCGATATCTGTAATCAAATATTGCAATACATATTATGTCGTTGCACTTTATCGCACCACCTTACTACTCTCTGTTTCGTCTTGTGGTCTTGGTTGACTGGTAGAAAATGCCATTATTAAATCCACCATTTGTACATAATTTTTGTAATTTTGTGCAATAAAGTATTAAATAAATAAAATTAGACTCACTTCCCTGATTCCAAATAAACTGAACCATGAATAGCCGATACATGTAAATCCTTAGGGGATGCATATGTCCAGCAGTGGACTACCTGCGGCTGAGATGATGATGATGATACATGTATAAATTACAATGTATCCCACTAATATTATCAATGCGTAAGTTTAGATGTGTGTAAGTCAGAATATGCAGGTGTAACGCATAATCTACTGTATGGACTTCGATGAAATTTTGTACACGGGTAGAATATTATCTAGCTGTAATAGTAAATAGTAAATAGAGTATTTTTTATCCCGAAATTCTCACAGAGGTGTCAGGCGGAACTCAGTTGTGAGTTTAACAATTTCTACTTAATTAAAAATTATTATTATACCTACATTAATAAAAATATATCTCTCTCTCAGCCGAAAGACGTCCACTGCTGGACAAAGGCCTCCCCAAGGATTTCCATAACAACCGGTCCTGCGCTGCCCGCATCCATGCGCATCCCGCGACCTTCACCAGGTCGTCGGTCCACCGAGTGGGAGGCCTGCCAACACTACAATCCATCCAATAAAAATATATAAAAATGACCAATTATAATTACAACCGAAAAATTCTAGAAGCGATCATCAAATTCAATTTTATCGTACAATTAATTAGAATCACAAATAAAATTATCAAAAAACACATGTACGGGTTTGTAACCAAGTTTATTGGGTTCTTGAGGCCATAATTTTCATTGTGAAATGACCATACAAGATCATTAATTTACCTCCAACAGCGTTTTGTTTTTTCTTTAATGAACGGTGTAAGCAAATAAAAAAACTTTTACGGCTTGACGATACGATCGCACGGCAAATAGGCCTAACCACCTACTAATTGATAATATTTAATTAGATGCGACCATAAAATACTATGTATGTGTGTTCATTACTTTTTAGTGTATTTTTAGAAATCTCTGACTATTTTTATTGCATACTGGCTGTGCCCAGGGGTTTTGCTCGGAGTTTAGGCTCATTTGTTTTTTTTTAACAAAAACTCCTAGGGGCATAGACCTAGATATATGTACTTAAATATAGTAGCAAAGTAGTTCTTGTAGAATAATAGTTTCCTATATACATTTTAGTTTTTAATTTTGATTAATAGCTAGTATTTTTTGATTGTGTTAATTTTTAACTACATTTTTTATGAACTCAACTCCTTTCCCTGTTGTGTTTCAAATGGTTTGAATATTTGATTACATTTCGATCGATCAAAAAAAGTTTGATGTTTTTTTTTAACGGTTACCTACTCTTTTCCCGAAAATACCACATGAATGGTGCCCTGAAGATAAACATGTAAATTGCCTGAGACTTTCTATTAAATTAAATTTGTAAATAACTAGTGCCCCGCCCCGGCTGACCACCATTCTGAAGAAATGGTCTACTACATTTAGTTTTTACATTTAGTTTACATATATTTTAATGCGATTTTCAATATCATTATATTGAAAATCGTATTAAAATATATTGCATTTTCTTTAGGAGGTGTTGGAGGATGTTTTCTCTGTTAGATAGGAAATTTCTTGAGGAAAGCTTAAAAGTACCTATACATTTCCCGACGAAATCGTATAGTTCGATAGATTATAAAATAGAATTAAAAAAATCTGTAAAAGTTCTGAGTTTTATAGACTAAGAGCTCAGTTGCGGAAGTAGGTACTAAACTTCTAAATCGAAAAATCAAAACTGGAAGGGTCGCATAACTTTTTATTTTTTTAAATAAGTAACTAACATAAAAAATAGTGATGGAAATAATGTCGTAGGCTACTCTAATGAATAAGGTAGGTACCCCTAGGTATAGACAGCCTGTATCAAACAATATAACGTAAATAAAGACTTTTGGCCTCATCAAAGACATCTACATTAATGTCGTTTAGGAGTTATGGGGGAAAAACTTACATCACTTTGTATTTTTTTAAGTATTCAAGGTTGCAAGACATTAACTGCTTCATTTGAGTACCTACTGTAATATGAATTATATGTGTACAATACACAGATACAGACAATAGAGCACCTATATGATCATCAACAGAGCCACCAGAAATCCCTCAGAGAAATCCACTGCTGGACATAGGCCTCTCCCATAGACTTTATTGACCGGCGGATATAAGTACTTATTATGCTTCTTCCAACGAAATCCCGTCGGTTAACCAATTTTATATTAAACCATTCTGAAATCTTGTAATCTAATTGGTATAAATAATTATATTTGAATTTCGATTAAAATAAATAATTTGTGCTTATAGTCGCATTTTTAACAAAAATATTTTTCATATGAAACGAAAACCGTTAATTAATTCAACAACCGGAAATACCCACTTTTCAAACTTTGATGTGACCATAAACACTAATTAGAGAGTTGGGCAATCGTTTTAAAAGAGGAATTCTTTCACGGCGCTACATTCAAAGCATTTTCGCCGTCAAATGTGTTCTAGTATAAAAATAAGGAAGCAGCCCCGTGGCATACTCACACTGATGTGCATTGCTAAATTAAGACCAGTCGCACCAACTGACTTTAACAACTCTAAAAATAATACTCAAGCAATGACGAAACACAACCTAATTAGATTATCACACCGAAATCGTGCATAGACAATGGAGAATCCAGTCCGATCACTTCATAAATAACAACACTGGCCGGAAATTAAAATGAAAACTTCGCAATTTATATTTTTTACATCGCAACATTCCAAATTTGAAACGCGTGCGCGCCTGTCGAAAGCGAAAATGGAACTGGTTTAACTCGAACTTCCGTTCGGCCTTCTGATTGGTCGACAAGAAGTGTAGAGTTGTATTTGGCCAATGGAGGTTGTGCTGGATATTTTTTGGTGCCGCCTTCCATTGGTGGGTGCGTTGGCCATTTTTCAGTTAGTGAAACAATTGGGATTGTTATGTAGGCGGCTGGGTTCGCATTTTAGGAAAACTGCTGATATTTTCATCCGTTCCGCCCACGGGCATTGCAGCTGACATTATTAAATCATACGACGAAATGCTAGTAGATGTAATGGCATTAGGAAAGAGGACACTTTTTTATAAAACAGACTCATTAAACGGTCATCAACTCTCTTCGATGCCAGAATCCCAATCCACGTGTAATATGGTTTGTTATTAGGTTAATAGCGATTATTTAAAGATAAATGTGGGAGGTGTTTTATAAGCATAGATACAAACTCTATCTTGTAAATCCCGTGACGTGAGACATTGGCGACGGGGCGTAAAGAAGAATTGGCTTTAAAAGGTTTTCATTACAGAAACGATAAAGGCTGAAACAAATAATATAATTACATAAGTACCTACTTCAAGATGATTATATGCCAGGAAGGAGCATTTTATACGTAAAAGCTCATTGTCACAATTAAATAAGGATGATCATAGAGATACGTTTATTCTTCTTTACCATTTTCTATCTATTAGGGGTCGGCAGACTATGTTAACTCCTAATGATATATTTATTAGTGGCTGAAAATAATTGATCTCCCCACAGGATCTCCCTCTTATACTATAGCATTTCAACGCTTATTAGACTTAAGATGCGGTTGTTTTTTTTTTTATAAGAGCGTTTCGAATTCACAAAGCAACCCAAACAAATTCGGACAAATTCACACCAGATAAGATGTTCTGAAATTAAAATTGCATTTATTTTTTAAACAAAAATTAAGAAAATAAGAATTTCCATCATATTTTTGTGCAAGCAATGTTCCGATTTAATACCTACCAGTTTATGGAATGACCTATCAATATCAAAACTTTTCAACAAAAGTCTGTTTTAGAACACAATAAATACTCTCATCCATCACACAGTAAGTAGCTTGCAAACTAGCAAACCAACGGATGAAATCGTATTACACTCTAACACTTTGTTGTACTGATCGATTGACCTATCAGCCCAGTCAACAGATTATTGTAAGAAGCTGCACACCTCTCAGCACACAGTAACTGAACCCACAAGCAAACCAACCGTTGATTAAGTCGTCTTAATGAGCGGCTCCAATGACCACATGTACAAATATTCAGCTGTTTGCTTAAACAATTTGAACTCGCAGTCTGGGAGCTGGTGGTTTTGTTAACCCTTTCAATTGACTGGATGTTTACGATTTTCCAAAGATGGAATTTATTTTTACATGATTGACCAAAAACTAAGTGTGGTGTTTTCAGGGTTCATGTATGTAGGTATAGGTACGTAAGTTTCTTTATTCCACCATTAGTGCACACGACTGACCAAAAAAGGAGTGTTATGTTTTCAGGGTTCATGTATGTATGTAAGTTTCTTTATTTCACCATAAGTCCTGAACGGCTTAACAGATTTTGATGTGAGAGATATTTTTAGATTCCTTGCATTCCTCCAAGTGACAAAGGCTATATGAGTTGTCAGACATGTTTTTTATTTTTTAATAATAAGCTTGTTTACTAGCTGCACCGTGGATAGTTCGGTCAGGATAAAAATGCTCTATGTGCCATATATTCCAGGTATATATTCTACTAGCTTTTGCCCGCGGCTTCGCCCGCGTGAATTTCCCACGGGAACAGTGCTTTTTCCCGGGATAAAAAGTAGCCTATATGCTATTCCAGATCATTATCTACCTCTGTACCAAATTTCATCGAAATCCGTCCAGTAGATTTTGCGTGATTGAGTAACAAACATCCTCACAAACTCACAAATTCACAAACTCACAAACTCACATCCAAACATTCGCATTTATAATATTAGTATGGATTCGTATAAAATTTCATCGAAATCCGTCAGTATAATTTGTTTTATTGACATCAAACATCCACACAGCCAAACTTTTGTTCTTGTAACAGGATTTTCAATTTAAGTAAGTACCTAATTTATTTATTTGCCTCTTACTTGACCATAATTAACGGTAATACAGAAGTAAAAATAACCCTACGATAAAAGAACCCCTTCATTAGTCAATTTCATCGAAATAGAAATAGTTTCAAGAACTCAAAATTACTTACATAATTTCAAATAAGTAGGTCGATTAATGGTAAGAATAAATAGCAAAATCAATTTAAAAAAAGTACCTAACCATTTTTATTTTAAATCTATGAAGCTATCATAAATATAACGTGACATAAATCACAATCGTTAAAAAACCATAAACCTATCATCAAACAATTACTACATTACAAATTGATGTAGTCCCCTCGACTACAATGGGCATAAGTTTATCTAAAGCGGAACTCGAGTTTGCTCATTTCATTCCTTTCTTTGCATTAAAAAAACACCTTTTGAAAAAAAAAAGCCGAGCTGCTACCAAAAAAATCTGAAAAAATACTGGCCACTATGACAATGCCATAGAGTTTTAAATGCCGTATTGTTCGGATCGTAATAATGAATAGCAGTCATTATACGCTTATTTGCCGCGCTTTGTAGTTCGTCCTTTGAAAAGAGAATGGCTTTTGTTCGGTGACGTTTAGCGGTAGACATCTTGTTTTTAATGTCAGATAATATTATTATGGGGGTGATGGGTTAGGGTTCCGTATGAAAACAAATTTTAAGTCAGATGATGATGTAATAACTGATGTCTTTTATTTTTTCAAGAGACAAGAGAATCACCGTCCGCTACTAAATAAAGTCGGAAACTCACGACGAATATAACTCTGAAGCTGCTGCGATCACGGGCGACTGCAAAGTTCCCGAAACGTCAGCTACGATTTTTTTTATTAGCCTTTTGGGGTGTCCTACTGCTGAGCAAAAGCCTCCCCTTTTTTCTTTCATAATATGAACTGATAGATATATTATATCTATCAGTTTCAAATAAATAATAAAGGTTTGTGCTAAGTCCCATTAATATTATAGTTATGTATTTAAGCGCGAATGTTGGAAGACTGAAAGAAAATTTTTAACTTCAAACTCGTTTTTTTCGAAAATAAAATATCCAACTAACTCAAAACTGACGCACACATGTTCAAGATTTAAACCATTTATGGTAAATGTTAGAAATGAAAGATTGTCCAACCGCGTAATTGCGTTTTATTTGTCAGTAAACTCATAAATACAAATACAAGGAAACTTTTAGGAGGATTAGCCGTTTATAAACTAACACAGCGACACTTAAACACTACTACATCGCTTGATAAATTGTAGACAGAGAATGAGCCCGGGCGGTGAGGCGTGAAAATACTTATATATGCTCTGCAGGGGCGCGGGGCGCCTGTCGCGTGTTCGTTAAAATTGTACCAATCACAGCAGAGAGTCTCAAACATTACCAAATATGGTTACAAAATTCGCTCGGCGTTTAGAAGTACTTACACGCTTTTGCCCGCCATAGAGTATACATACAACAGATAGATTGCGCATAGAGTATAAATATAACAGATAGAATAAAGGTTGATGTGTCGGTAACATCTCTCCCGCCGTGTGAACGCAGTAAACATATAGGCAGTATTCCGCTACCGACACATGCGCCTTGTTGGTGACAAGTAAATAACTTAAGTTATCGGCTGACTAAATGAAATATAAACAAATTATAGAATCGGTTACAATGTCATTACTAAACTGTTGAACACTTGCCACCTCTGACTTAAAGTACTTATCGACAATTACTACTAAATCTATGGACTCTACATTTTAGAGAAAATATGTAATAAGATTTAGCTAATTCCGATCTCTATATAAAGCAAATAACCATATTAAATAGAGAAGTATAGTTTGATTCTATGAACATTAGCATACAATATTAGTTAAATTAAACTAAACTCTTTCCACAAGTAAACAAACGACTGTGCTATTTACTTGCAGAGAGGCCAAGAAATAAATAATACTTTTAAGGGTAGTTGTTATGTTGTCGGTACTCTGCAAAATAATTACACCGTAAAGGCCGGCAATACCTTCATCACAACAACGCCAACACAAATATACATAAAACCATGACAAATTTATAATATTGTAAACATCAATATGCAATATTAAATGACTTAAACTAAACTCTTTCCACAAGTAAACAAACGACTGTGTTGTTTACTTGCGGAGAGAGCAAGAAATAAATAATACTTTTAAGGGTAGTTGTTATGTTGTCGGTACTCTGCAAAATAATTACACCGTAAAGGCCGGCAATACCTCCATCATAACAACGCCAACACAAATACATAAAACAACGACAAACATAAACAAATCTGACTCTAAGGGTAGTTGTTATGGTCAGTATTCTGCAAAAATAATTACACCACAAAAGTCAGCAATACCTTCCATAACAACGCCAACAAAATATGCATAAGAAAAATGACAAACATAAACAAATCAGTTTAACATTCTACTGGTAGTATAACTAAACGTTTAGTCGGACGACGCATCAGGCCATTCTTTGTTTTGACGTCTACGACCCGTATCACTCCGTCCGTGCCTGGATAGACCTGCTCCACTCTGCCCTTCGGCCATACATTTCGTGGTAACGTCGAGTCCACTATGACGACTACATCACCCACTTTTATCGCCTCGCCGCGCCCATGCGGCTCTCGTCGATGATGAAGTAGAGGTAGGACTTCTCGCACCCAGCGCTGCCAGAATAGATCAGCCAGTCGTTGAGCTGCCTTCCAATGTGACCGTCCAAGCTCATCCACCTTGGAGAATGTCCCTGGCAATGGGACCTTCGAAGGTCCGCCTAATAAGAAGTGGTTAGGGGTTAAGGCGGTGTCGTCTTCTGGTGCGACCGACACATGTGACAGCGGTCGAGAATTGACTGTATGTTCGACTTCCGTAAGTAAAGTGTGAAGGACGTCTTCGTGAGGGTGACGTTCGTGCAATGTAGTTGTCAGTGCGGTTTTAACTGAGCGCACCAACCGCTCCCATGCTCCGCCCATGAACGGCGCCCCCGGTGGTATGTAGTGCCAGTTTATTTGTCGAACGTCTGCTTCCTGTAGCATAGAGGTTAGAGCCGCCTTTCGAAGTTCAGCATCAGCTCCATGAAAGTTAGAGCCATTGTCACTCCATATAGCGTCAGGGCAACCACGTCTAGCCATCATGCGACGTAATGCGAGCACGGCAGCATCAGCAGAGAGTGACGACGCTATTTCCAGATGAACTGCCCTTGTCGTCAAGCAGGTGAATAGGGCAACGTAGCGTTTCTCGTGGTGTCTCGCAATAGTGACTGTTAATGGCCCGAAATAATCCAGTCCCGTTTGTGTGAATGGCTGCTGATGATGGGCGAGGCGACATGGTGGCAGGTTCCCCGTCAACGGCTCAGTAGGCGTGGCACGACGTAGTCTGCATGGCTGGCATCGTCTGATGACTGTTCTTACTGTTGGTCTAATGCGTAGTATCCAATACCTTTGGCGTATCTCGTTGGTGACACATTCGACCCCGCTATGATGTAACTGTCGGTGGATCCAGTTGATATACAGTCGGCAATAGGCGTGGTTTCCATCTAATACTGCTGGGGACAGAGTTTCCTCGTTGATATCAGTAGCGACGGCCGTTCTAGAGCGTAACCTCAATACGCCATATTGATCTGTAGTCAAGGATAGGTGTCGAAGGCGACTGTCTTTGGATAATCTCCTCCCGCCGGTGATGTCACGCAGCTCAGAAGGAAAGCAGTCCTCCTGAAGGGCACGCGTCCATAAGAGTTCAGCTCGGCGTGTGTAACAAGCTGCGAGAGGCACGCAGGTGCGGGCTGCACTCGCATGGCTGTTGTCACGCTGTGGAGTCGCTCTGGTGCTAGCGCGGGCTGGCCGGGGCTGGGCGCCAGTCCAGTCCGGGTCCTCAGATGAAATGCGGCGTGTGCGTTTTCTACGCACGGCGGTGACAGTGTGAGTTTTGCAGCGGTCGATGAATTGTAGTACGCGTGCGGTCGATCTGATTAGACGGATCCACGACGAGAACCTCGACACGTCGGGTAGAGCTTCTTTGAGTTGCGGGTGAGTGGTAGTCATGGCAACACGTTCTTCGCCAGTTTTCGTGGAGTGGAGCGGGACGTTATCGCGCGGCCAGAGTTTTTCTTCTTTGTATAGAAATTCCGGGCCTCGAAACCATCGATGTGAAGCTGTGAACTCGGTCGGTACGCTGCGAGTAGCGTCGTCAGCGACGTTGTCGGCTGTGGGTACCCATCGCCACTCCGTGGTTGCCGTTGTCTCTTCCAGTTCGGCCACGCGGTGCGCTACGAACGGCTTGAAAGACCGCGCACCCGCGCGCAGCCACGACAGCACGGTGCGTGAGTCAGTCCACAGCACGCGGCGGTCCGGGCGACGCGAGTGTTGGAGCGAGACGGTGTGCGCCAGCCGACCACCCAGAACTGCCGCCTGTAATTCAAGTCTAGGTATAGAAACAATCTTAAGGGGGCCACACGTCCTTTTGCTGCCGCGAGTGAGATCTGTACCTCGCCTTTATTATTTACTGATCGCCAATAAGCCGCTGCGGCGTAGGCGACTTCGCTCGCGTCAACAAAAACGTGTAGCTCAAGTATCTCTGCCGAACTAAATAATGGGTAACTTCGTGGTAAAGCCACATCCTTCAAATTCTGTAAAGATATTAACCAAGTTAGCCAGGCTTGCTCTAATTTAAATGGTAAGGGATCATCCCACCCGACGTTACTACGCCATGCCTCTTGTAATATTTGTTTGCCTTGGATGGTTACTGGTGTTACTAAACCTAATGGATCATAGAGAGACATAGCTTCTTTCAATAGTTGACGTTTAGTAATTTTATCGTTAAAGGGAAATTTAGATAAATTAAAACCCAGGGTGTCGTCGGCTACTCGCCAAACGAGCCCCAATACTTTTTCCTCATTGTTGATGTTGACATTAGGAGTCATGGGCTCCACTGCGAGACCGGCGATGGCACTGCTGTCGTTCGATGCCCATTTCTGTAGCACGAAGTTGCCTCGGCGGTGCACGGCATCCACTGCTCGAGCCACACGATTCGCCTCGGCCGCGGTGTCAAAACTCTGTAAATAGTCATCCATATAGTGATTATTTATTATAGGATCCAAGGCTTCTGGAAACTCGTCTTGATGTAAAAGGGCATTATAGTTCTTAACGTAAATTGCCGTACTAGGTGATGATGTGGCGCCAAAGAGGAGAGATGTCATTCTGTACTCCATGGGTGCGTGGTCTGTCTCGTCACGCCACAGAAAACGTAAAGCGTCTCTATCTTCCTCTCTTATTTTTATGCGGAGAAACATGTCTTTTATGTCAGCCGCTATTGCAACTGGTTTTTCTCTAAATCGCATAAAGACACCTAGCAGAGATTGTAACAAATCAGGGCCAGTTAATAAATAATCATTAAGGCAAACACCATCGGTATGTGCAGCTGCGTCTTTAACTATACGAACTTTACCGGGTTTTGAGGGATTTAAAACCGGAAAATGAGGCAGGTACCAGGTGTGTCCAACAGGTGGCGCTGTTGGAGCGAGCTCAGCATATTTGTTTTCAAACAGGGAATTCATTTGATCCTTGTATTTTTGTTTTAGAGGTGGGTCTTTCGCCAGTCGTTTTTCTACGCCTACCAACCTTCCGAGAGTAGCCTGGTAATTATTTGGGAAGGGCTTACCGTTTTCCTTCCATAATAGTCCCGTTTCATAGCCACCCTCGGTCAGCGCTTTTGTCGTTTTTTGTAATATCTGCAGTGCGCGCGTGTCAGGGTCAGCTTGAGGTCGACGCGGTTCTACGCCCAACGCCTCTAAATCAAAGTGCTCCTTTACTAATTGTTCAAGGGCTTCGTCTTTCGTATGTGCATGGCTACAACGAAAACGTTCTTGTAGCATGTAGCCACCGCGACTTTTCTGTCCGTGTAATACCCAGCCAAGGGGTGTGTGTGACGCTACTGGTTGTTCCTGCTTACCTCGTCTTACCTCAGATGCAATGAGCAGGGACCAATTGTCTTGTCCTATTAATATGAGCGGTTCTGCAGTTGCATAGACGAGTTGGTCGCTAATGTCCTGTAGATGTTCACAATGAGCCAGAGCTTCGGTTGGCACAGACTGCGGGGATATGTTTAGGCTGTCAATGGTTCGCGCCTCGATGTTAATTTTATTATTTGTATACTTGCCTTTAATAGAGAACTTTACCCGTCGGGAACTGACAGCGTCGATGTGCGCTCCCGCTATGGCTTCTATGACAAAAGGTGCTGCTGGCCCCGTAACGCCAATCTTGTCTGCCAGTCTTGACGTCAGCAGCGTGATGGTGGACCCATCATCTAATAAAGCATAAGTATCTATCTTACCATGTGGTCCCGATATTTGAACAGGTAAAACTTTAAGGAAGGTCTGCACCGAGCGCGGCACTCCCGCCGCTGTTGTAGTTGCGTTGCTACACGACTCGAATACAGGTGCTGCCTCGGTGCTGTCGCCCTCCGCTCGCTGTCGTAGTGTAGTTGTGCTGCTGTCACTCTGCACTCGCTGTGCTGCGTCGTTGTGCAACAGCTTGTGGTGGTAGTACTCGCAGCCTCGCGCTTCGCACTTCTTTCGCTTTGCAACGGTGGTTCCATGTCCGTCTACCGAGGCATCTGAAACATAATTTATTTTTACGAGCTGTCTCCCACCTTTCTGAAACGGGTATGGATAAAAATTTAGAACATGCGGCTGGAGTGCTATGGCTTGTGGCGTTGCATATAGGGCACATACTGACTTTTGTGTTTGTGGTACCACAGTGATGGCGCTTGTAATCTTTTCGCTCTTCGACTATCTCACATTTGGCATGCCTTGAATTGAGGTCAGCCTCCCTGTCTAGGAAACGAGCGATGACAAGCAGCCTAGGTTCAGATGCGTCTGCCATAACCTCAAAGTCATACCAGCGGTGTCGTAAAACTGTCGTCAATTTATCGCATACAATGTTAGTAATTTCTGGATTATGTAGGTACTCGATTTTATTTAATGCATTTATAGTAGAAATAATATTATTTACTTTAGAAGCAAAAATACACACTTCCTTTGGACTATCTGTCAACTTTGGTAAGTGGCGTAACTTTTTCCAGCTCGTTTGTAACCAAAGCGTGTGGTCGACCGAAGCGTGCTTCTAACCTTTCCACTATTTTTTGTGCGTTTATACCGCCTACAAATAAACCCTTTACCGATTCTAAAGCTACTCCTTTTAAGCATTTGCGTAGCCAGTGCCATATTTTCTGCCTCCGTAAAAGCAGATTGTGACTCGTTAAATGCACTTTTAAAATATAACCAATCACCAGTATTTCCATTAAAATAAGGCAAGTCAGCATACCTGTGTGTCGCGGGGCGAGCCCCACGAACTACCTCTAATAAAGCCGCCGTTAGGTCTCTCAACGGTTGGCTGGTGTCGTTCAGCTGTGGTCCTCCCGTTGTGGTGGCGTGCGACCCACTGGGCGCAGTTGTGACGGGAGCGACGGGTGCCGAAGTGTCACCGGGTGTCAGCGGCGCTGCGGCCGTGTCGTGCAGCGCGCCATGCTCAAAGCTGCCGCCGGTGACTGTTGGTGTCGCTGGTCGAGGTGACTCCATGACCGAAGATGGCTCCTCCTGTTGTTCCCTCGCCGTGCTCCTTGTTCCCACCATTGTGGTGAAATTGAATTTCACTGGTAGGTACTAAAACACTTGACTAGAGTCCACATAAAACGCGGAACGCGACGCGGTTGAATTACTATTATCCGACTCGAATGGACCAGTTGTTAGAAATGAAAGATTGTCCAACCGCGTAATTGCGTTTTATTTGTCAGTAAACTCATAAATACAAATACAAGGAAACTTTTAGGAGGATTAGCCGTTTATAAACTAACACAGCGACACTTAAACACTACTACATCGCTTGATAAATTGTAGACAGAGAATGAGCCCGGGCGGTGAGGCGTGAAAATACTTATATATGCTCTGCAGGGGCGCGGGGCGCCTGTCGCGTGTTCGTTAAAATTGTACCAATCACAGCAGAGAGTCTCAAACATTACCAAATATGGTTACAAAATTCGCTCGGCGTTTAGAAGTACTTACACGCTTTTGCCCGCCATAGAGTATACATACAACAGATAGATTGCGCATAGAGTATAAATATAACAGATAGAATAAAGGTTGATGTGTCGGTAACAGTACAAAATATTTTTCTTATACGGAACCACTTGCATTGCCACAATTATTTCGTCCTTTACCTCTCCATAGAATTAGAAGCATACTCAACGCAGTCAAGTATCTCCATCAGATAAACTTGATAAAATTCATTGGGGTGATTATTTGAATACGTGCAAATCGCTGTTCCAGGCTAAAAGAACTATTTAAATTTCATTTATTTTTAACTTTTGGCTAACTTTGAGGTAGACCCTTATCTATTTTAACGGGGACAGTTATTAAACAAATGTTAAATTAAATAGATTTTGTTATATTTTCAATTATCTTTCGAAATTCACATTACCATCCGTGTCCCTTTTCCCGGATTTTGACACAAAATATTTTATTTCTCTAGTTGTATCATAAAGAACGTACTTTACGCAATAAATTCTTTAAATAGAATGTTGTTGTTAAGTCCACGTTAAAATAAAAATACTCAAAGATTAGTTTACAATTGTTAAAAATGAGGTTTAAAAATGTCCCAGCGTTACACACTCACTACCGTTCGAGAACGTTGTCACCTTAATTTCTTTGCTTCTAATTAACTTGCGCTTACCCTTAATACTTTGTCGGGCAGACTGCAGCATCGCTCGTCGATCGATCGGAGCAAACATGCCAAATAATGCTTCAGTGTCGAAAATTTTGTGGTCAAAGACTCCGAATTCGATTTTATTTTTTTCACGTTCTCTTTACAGTTTGTGTGTTTAGTGGTAAGTAGATGTATAACATTGCATTAATAAGGTTTTATTATAGACATTTAACGGTTTGTTTTAAGTATTTGTAGGTTTCAAAACAGTAAGTAGTACGAAACGTGATCAAAATGAACAAACATCTAAATTTCTAATTACCATTTTGCTATTTACCATATTATACCATTCACTGTTTACGAATATGGTGCGGTACGGTAATTAGCTAATATGAATGGTGATGAGAAATTATATTTTAATTTTATTTGCTCTGTTATGTTATTTTTATACGTTGTGAGTTATTATGACGACTAATATGCCAGCAGAACTAAAATAACAACTACCCCAGGAGGGTTACCAGTACCGGAGAATCCCCCTGAGCCTATAAGCTCAAGCAGCATTATGTATGCTGGGAGGGCACAGTGCCGCTCATTTCTCTAGCGATAAAGTACAGGCATCCCCTTCTACGCTTTCTATAAACTTCACTAATATTATTAGGGGACTCCATCTCCAATCATAACGTCGTCCACCATCACCTCGAGACGGCAAGGTCTGACCTGCTCTTTTTCTCTGAGACGAAAATATCCTTCCTAGCTGACACTTTGTATCTGTTATACACGGGTTATAATCTGGAACACAACTTTGTGCACTAAGCCGGAGTGTGCGTATACGTTGGTGAGGGTATTTGCTGTCATTGCCTAGTGAATCTTGATGATAGGGATCTGTCTATCATCTGGCTGCGAGTAGAATGCGTTGACCGCATTCTTTTTTATGCATGCCTGTATAGATCCCACAGCGGGGACCTCGAGACCGACCGGCTGATCGAGCACATTCAGACTGTAGCTGACACCCTTCTCGCACAGGTCCCTTCCGCCGAAATTGTGGTTCTGGGTGATTTCAACGCCCACCACATCGACTGGCTTGGATCAAATAGAACCGACCACGCGGAAAGATCTGTACGCTACTTCGCTTTGGCCTACAACTTAACGAAGCTTGTTTCCACGCCCATGCCCAGACGTGAACGACCAGTTCCCATCCTTGTTGGACCTCCTACTAACCTCGCATCCTGAGCACTACTGGAAAGGAGTATCGTGCCTATTACGCATGTCACACTTACCAGTTACTGGTTCTCGCTGCATATGCCACAACAGATCGGCAGATTAGGATGGTTTGTTTTTCGCTGGATGATCCCAGGGCCTATGCTGACGCTGTCGCCGATGTGATACTGCAGGGGATGGAATTATCCATTTCAAATTCTGCAGTGCCTATCGGTGGAGGGTCCAAGCTCTGGGTCTCTATTTGTTATTAATTCATCATTATAATTACTATATTAGATATTGATTTAAAGATTTTGCATGCCTAGATAGGTTAAAAGTGAGATTCACACAAATTATTTAACAACTGTATTTTCTTGTAACACTTTTACTGCAAATAAACATTCATTCATTCATTCATTCTGGTTTGGGGGCCTTGGCGTTCGGCATCTAGCCAGAAACAGGACTCTTACCAAGCCTGGGCTGCAGAGCGGGCTACCGCTGATCCAAATACGAATGAAAAAATATAACTCTGCCTCCAGGTCCTACAAAAGCCAAATGGCTGCTGTAAGGCACAGTTCATCGGCAGAGTTGGCGAGAGCCTATCCCGTCATCCCTTTGGAAGTCATGCGTTCTGGTCTCTCGCTGAATCTGTCCAGGGTAACTTCTGTCGGCCATCGCTCCAACCTCTACGCAGGGTTACGACTCTTTTTCCTACTCCCCGAAAGACAAAACCGACCTACTGACCTCTCTTTTCGCGGCGAACTCAACCCTTGATGACCAGGGAAACACCCCTCCATTAATCCCAAAGTGTAGTGCTTCTATGCCTGACGTCCGCTTCATGCAAAGTACTGTGCGCAAAGTACTCCGTTTCCTGAACATCAACAAGTCGTGCGGGCCTGATGGCATCCCCAGCTGTCGTGCTAAAAACATGAGCCCCTGAGCTGGTATTGGTTTTGACGCGGTTGTTTTGGCTCTCCTACTCCTACTTCCGAAATCTTGAAGATCGGCCCTTATGCACCAGATCCCTAAAAAAGTTCCGATCCGAAGTGAGATCCGTCGAACTACAGGCCTTTTGCCATAACCTCCATACTATGCGAAATAATGGCAACCATTATTAATCAGCAGCTTCTAGGGTATCTTGAGGATCACCAGCTGCTAAGTGATCGCCAATATGGATTCCGTCGCAGCCGCTCAGCTGGTTATCTTCTTGTTTATCTAACACATCGTTGGGCTGAGGCAATTGAGTGTAAAGGCGAGGCTGTGGCTTTAGTTTGAACGTGGCGAAGCTTTTAATCGGGTATGGCACAAGGCGTGTCTCTCCAAATTACCTTCGTACGGGTTTCCCGAGTGATTTTGCGCAAGGCTGGACAGCTTTCTCCGGGAACGTAGCATAAAGGTCGCTATAGACGGATCATGCTCTGAATCCAAACCTGTGAAAGCTGGCGTCCCCCAAGTCCTGTCACCCACACTGTTCATTCTGCATATCAATGACATGTTGTAAATCAGCAACATGCATTGTTATGCAGACGACAGTACTGCTGATTACTTATATCATGGACGTGCTAATCTCTCTCGTGAGGCTACTGAGGAGTGTCGAAACAGGATTGCGTTTGACGTTATCGTGTCTCTTGAGCGAGTCTCGGAATGAGTCTTAACCTAGTCCAATACAACCCCAACAAGACACAAGTCTGTGAGTTCTCTGCCAAGAAACCCCTTTTGCGATAGAGCCATTTTGAAGGCACTGCCCTAAATGCGAAGCCAAGTATTGGAATTCTGGGGATCGACATTTCGAGCGAGGTTCAGTTCGGTGGTCATTTAATTTTGGAGGGTAAATTTGAAATTGAAATTATACTAAGTGCGACACCTAAAGCCAATAAACCTGATTTTCAATTATTTTCTTTTGTTTTTTCCTGAAATCTACTTACCATTTCATATTTTTCTCTTTACCATTTTTGAACATAATTACCATTTGTTTAAATTCATCATTACCGTTTGCATAAAAAAACAATAGCTGAAAACTGAAGAACTAAAAGAGTTTTTAGTGGCCCTCCCGAAGAATATTGTATGGATAGAATCAAAGAACGCCTTTAACATATAAAGAACGTTCTATGAGCAAAATTTTTACGATCTCTTTTATTAGGCCAAAATGCGCATTTTCAAATAATCACCCTGTTAGTTTTTGTATTGTACTGGCATAGTAAGGGTGTTTTAAGGTTGCACTAGTCGATAATTTTCCCATACAAATTTCGGGGGTTTTACTCCATTGTTTGACATTGTACATCCAAAGTTAAACATGATATCGTTTTGTGTCATTATTAATTTTGTCTGTACGGATCCAGAATAGTAAAATAAAAAGCCACTCTAAAGTTGTGAGCCATCAAACTTTAGTTTTTCGTGCTAATTTTAATACAACTTTGGGCGTAAATAAGTAATAAAAGAAGTGTAAAATATCGAAAACAAAAACCGCACCGACAAAGTTCAGTTATCGAAGATTCCAATAAACTTTATTTGTGATTGATTTGAGCAGTAGTTTTTTCAGAAAACCCGATTTTCCAAAGGACGTTTCGCAATTTTTCACGCGCACGATTTGATATGAATTGTCGTGCATTTCACTCAATATTGTTCCCCGGGCGGACGGGGCGGCGCGGTGCGGAGGGAAGAAGCTCACGCACACCTGCACAATACTTACGTCACTTTCGTTATTCGCTCGGCTCACTCCTTTAGATTTCGATACTACCTACCTACTATATCTGACTTGGCGTTGAATTGGACTACCTACGTAATTGAAATTGTTGATTTGAGTGGATTTTGTATTGGTTGACTGAAGAACAGGCGTGAAAAACTTCAAATAAACATTGAGTAAGTGTTCTACCGACGACCTCCGTGGCCCAACGGTCATCACGCCGGACTGCTACACCGGAGGTCCCGGGTTCGATCCCCGGTCGGGTCAAGATGGAAAATGATCTTTTTCAGATTGACCCGGGTCTTGGATGTTTATCTATATATGTATTTGTTATAAAATATAGTATCGTTGAGTTAGTATCCTATAACACAAGTCTCGAACTTACTTTGGGGCTAACTCAATCTGTGTGATTTGTCCGTATATATTTATATTATACTAGCGGCCCGCCCCGGCTTCGCTCGGGTGGACAATATATTTATTTTTAGTGTTCCGTACCCTCAAAAGGCAAAAACGGAACCCTTATAAGCAGAGATCGGATATTCCAGTACATATTTACCTAAACTTCGAGGAGCACGTAACATGAGTGGATAACACCACCTTTAATACATTTTTAACACCGGCATTTAAAAATCATGAATTGAACCATATTATTCTACTTTTGAGAGTTCCGTACTAAAATTGTGTCAAATTAAAATGTTCTTCAAGTAAAAAATAAAAATAAAAACTAAATATCTGAATTCAATTCAGTTATTTGAAAGATATCGAAAAAAATTGTTTTATTTTTTCAGAGGTGTAATATCGAATACTCGGTCACTTTGAGCAAAAAAATCAGGAGTATTTTGCGATTTCAGACAGCACTCAAAACATATGGGGTACTTCATATTTTGCGATTTCAGACAGCAATCAAAATATATGGGGTACTTCCCGTTGACCTAAAATTATGAAATTTGTCAGAAAGCAAGGTACTTAGTGCAGTACAGTACTTGTACAGGAATAAATCTGAAAGTTGTAAATATGTTGTTGGAAGTTAAAAAAAGTGTTACAAACTTATTTTTGCGCTCGATGCAATATGAATCCTAGGGAGCAAACTGCAGTTAAGTTTGTTTTTAAAACTTGATTAGCGTCTACGGAACCCTCGGTGCGCGAATTTGAATCGCACTTGACCGGTTTTTAGGGTTCCGTACCTCAAAAGTCAAAAACGGAACCCTTATAAGATCACTTTGTTGTCCGTCTGTCTGTCAAACTTTTTTTCTTAGGACGCTTAAAGGTATCAATTTGAAATTAATATCTAATACTCGGATACATGGTCTCTTTTAGCAAAAAAATAATCAAAATTATACGTCAACGCGATCAAGAGATATTAGGTACCTACCGTAAATGTAGCGAAATTTCGTATATTTTGCGATTTCAGGCAGCAATCAAACCCTACGGGGTACTTCCCGTTGACCTAAAATTATGAAATTTGGCAAAATGCAAGATCTAACAGTACATACACTGTAAATATGTTGTTGGAAGTTTAAAAAAAATGTTACAAACTTATTTTTGCGCTCGATGCAGTACGATTCCTAGGAATCAAACTGCAAAGTTAAGTTTGTTTTTGAAATTTCTAGGTCTTTCAGTGAGAGCTATAATGTGAGATGCTTTTCGTGTACGGAACCCTCGGTGCGCGAGTTTGACTCGCACTTGGCCGGTTTTTTTAATGATACCTACCTCCTACTAAAATAAATATTGATAATAACAAGCAAATTATTAAAAAATAAAAAACACGACTGACAACTCACATAGCCTATGTCACTCGGGGGAATGCAAGGAATCTAACAATACCTCTCACATCAAAATCTGTTAAGCCGTTGAGGACTTATGATGGAATAAAGAAACTTACATACATACATACTTACATACATACATACATGAACCCTGAAAACATAACACTCCTTTTTTGGTCAGTCGTGTAAAAACATACGAAAACGCGCCCGCTCAGAGATAGCTACGTACCTATACTGCGCCTTGAGTCTTCGCTAGGTGGTTTCGCGGCGCGTTGCTGGTATTTAGATAACTCGTAGTATTTCGGAAACTATTGATCCAAATTACATGCAGTAAAAAGCAAATATTAAATATATTAAGTACTTGTGACGATAGACTTGTTTAATTTGATAAGGATTAATAAGTTCTGGTTAATATCACCAGTTAAAAAACACGTAACGATTTTAATTATTTTTAAAACATAAAAGTAGTTATTGTGGCTGAAATATAAAAGCTAGATATATGCTATCGCGGACTTTTTTGTAGACCTATTATAGATACACAATTCCTCCATACATGATTTTGATACATCTCTTAGGAATTGGACAGCGTTTTCGATAAAAAGCTGCCGGGCGGCAAATTTTTTTCCGACTTCCTTAACAATTATCGTCATATTTCAACTAATATACACAAAACCTAAACAAATTATACACTAAAACCTTTCTCATGAATCACCCTATCTATTAGTGAAAACCGCATCAAAATCCGTTCAGTAGTTTTTGAGTTTATCGCGAACAGACAGACAGACAGACAGACAGACGCCGCGGGGGACTTTGTTTTATAATATGTTATGATTATGATTTATTTATTTATTTGTTTCTTATGTCTGGGCACCTGATAAAAACAACATTGTAGGTAGGTAAGTACCTACATTACTCATTTTATGTGAATCTTCTATCCTATAGGTAGGTATGTCTATATCCTGACTATAATAAGCAATCTATAGGTATATAAACGCCCGCGCCGCCGCGCCTTTAGTTATATTGTACGAAATTGTAGGTACTGTCTGGCTTTTGGCCGACCGACCGGCAGGCATATCAGCGCGCCCGTCGCGGCTCGGCTCGGTGTTGTGGTTTGTGAATCGTCTAACGTCGTTTCATTCGCTTCGGACAGGTGTTTGTGTGCGTGCGCTCGGTGTATGCGTACAGATAGCGTCTGACTGCTCATCACTGATTCTATCTCTGTCGGACACAATGCTAGGTGAAACAGCTTGCTTTTTGGCCGCGCCCGCCACTGAGTTCGAGCTCGCGGCTAGTGCAACCTTAAAGGAGATTTCAAGAGCAATATAAAACACCTTTAGACAAATAGATTCTACAGCATAAATCTCATAAATCTATACAAATAAATCTGAAGGTTTTGTTTGTTACGACGACGACGCTCTAATCTGTTAAAAAGAAAATATTTTATTGTTTATATTTTACTAGCTTTCGCCCGCGGCTTCGCCCGCGTGAATTTCCCACGGGAACCGTGCCTTTTCCCGGGATGAAAGGTACCCTATGTCCTTCTCCGTACTTCTAACTATGTGTATGCGAAATTTCAGAAAGATTGGTACAGTAGACAAAGCGTGAAGAGGTAACAAACAAACAAATAAACCAACAAACAAACTCATTTTCACTGTTTACCCGACTACGGCGAAGCGAAAAGGAGGGTTATTACCCGACTACGGCGAAGCGAAAAGGAGGGTTATGATTTTGACCGGTATGTATGTCTGTATGTATGTTCATATTCATCTGTTCCCTCATAACTACTAAACTACTTATCAGAATTGGACAAATGGGGTCGTTAGAAGCGTCTTGGTTGTTCGCTGGTTATAGGCTATGTGACGTCATCTTAAATATGAAACAGCCCTCCATAAAGTTATAAACTAAAAAATAAATATTTTTTAATTATGCCGTGTGTGGTATTAAATGAAAGAGCTTAGTTAGCACATTTCAAAAATATATATATTATTAGCTTTTGCTTGCGGTTTTGCTTGTTTAATAAGTAGTAAGTAATAGGATTATTTTTTGTAAAAAAATATGATCTGCCCTTTACTCACAGATATATCACGAAATAGTATCGCCAAAGTAATTTTAATAAAAATTAGTTCAAAAACTAAAACCCAACTACTGCACCCTAAAAAGCACGATAAAAGCCGTGGTCGTATGTTTTCTATCCAAATAATACCTAAAACAATAACATACGACCACGGCTTTCCTTGTTTCGTGCTTTTTAGGGTGCAGTAGTTGGGTTTTAGTTTTTGAACTAATTTTTATATAATATTAGTTAGGATTAGGATTGCTTTTAGGTACATGAGAAACTCCCACACGAGCGAAGCCGATTGCAAAAAGGAATACAAAATTCATAATTTTATTTTAAGACCTATTTAATGATTTAATGTTGACAAAATAAATGAATTATGCAAAAAGGAACCACAACGGTGGTAATGTGAGTAAGTTGTTTGTTGTACATAAAGGAACGATGTAACAAAGTCGAATAAAGGACACTCAACATTCGTAGTCTTCGCTTCATATCCTGGCAGGATCGCCATATGAGGTGAATGCCTACGATGCACTACAGTCACCATAAAAATAATCCCATCAAGTTTAAAATAAGTAGGTACCTACTTAAGCATCGAAATACAACTATGTACTAAGTAGGTAAGTACATAATCTCTCGATGTAAATAAGTTTCAAGTTTGATTCATCTTGATATATTCTGTCATTAAAAACTTGACCATTTTTTTAAATATCCAACTTTTTTACTGATGAAAACCTTTATCTATAACCTAACCAGCCAATCCTCCATTCCAAAAAACTTGTCACACAAATATTTTTTGTACTTTTCTAATGATATTCACATTGATATATTTTTACTGACTTATTTCGGTGGGGGTAAAATTGCTCCAATTCCATAAAACATCAAATCATCAATTGAATGTTTATTGCCTAGGGTGCTAACAATATGCTTCGTAATGACGTAAAAGCTGTAAATGGCTATCACGCCACTTCAAATATTAGGGATGTTGAATGGTCCACAGACTTTTAAAAAAATGAGGATTGCGATAAAAAAAAAAATTCTGTCTATGATTTCGATAGATATTATATTTCTATTTATTCTTTTGTTGGGTGTACCTATGGTGTACATAGGAGGTGTATGGGTCCTATTTAAATTTTATATTAGTTATTTTTGTGTAGAGTCTGCAAATCATAGATTAAATTAATATACTGGCGCTAGATTTTTTTTTATTTTTTTTTATTGGCAGGTAATAAATATTTCATCCATGTATTTATTTCAGTGACAGCCCTTCTGGCGGGAATCGAAAATATATTTGAAAATTAAAACCCGAATGCACTTTTTATAAGAATCTTAAAAAATGCAAGGTATTCTATAAAAGGCTTCATAAAAGGTATATTTCACTATTGTATGTGGTGATGTCACGCTTCTACAGATTATACCAACCACAGACCGCCCCTAATTTATATTGCGACCTGCGATACTGTGAGTACGGAACCCCAAACATAGAGATTATTATGTGAGAAGTTATGGCAATGTTACACTTAGCAAAGTTTAGTTTTGTGTGTAGTGCTTCCATGCTGGTCTGGGAGCAAAGAAAAAACAGAGAATGTGCCAGCTGCTTCTCCTCCCGTGCAGATTGTAAAAGTCAATCGAGGGAAAGGGCATTAAACTGGAGCTTCCTCCACTCATAGGCGATGGGCTAGCAACCTGTCACTATACCTGAATCTCTATTCCTTCAGAGAGCCAGCGTGGCTTTCGAGTCTCACGATAGGCTAAAAAATAGCGCTTACTACTAATAGCACGACTCTTGGCTCTGCCTACACCGTAAGGGATAAAGACGTGATTCTATGTGTGTATGTTGGTATGTATATAGTTTTGTGAAATACTGTGGAATTACTTCCTGCAGGGCGGTGTTCCCGAACCGATACGACATTGGGACCTTCAAAAAACGAGTCTACGTCTTGTTGAAAGGCCGCCAATCTTGTGATACCCCTGGTGTTCCAGTTGTCCATGGGCAGCGGTGATCGCTTATCATCAGGTGACCCGCTTGCTCATTTGCTGACAGTATTTTTTATAAAAAAAAATACTGACTTTTGGCGTGTGAATTTTTTTTTTATTTTTTTTTAATACATGATGCGCTAGCGTAGGTACACATCATTTTAAAAAGTAAAAAAATCATTTTGGCTTCTATATTTTTCCCTAAAAGGAATTTGATTCTCAGAAAAAATCATAGTGGTTTCAGAACCAAGTAAACATTAAAACTAAAACTATAGGTATTAAAAACAAATATTCACTTAAAAATCTAAAATAATAATATGGGTGTATCATAAATTTTTGAAACTCACAAATTAAAAAATTGTGTAAAAATTCTCATACCTCTACTACGAATTAAATCCTAGACCATTTACAAATATATCAGAATGAAACAAAAATAATAATCGCCCATAAAAATATAAAGGCCATTAAAAAAAGGCTTGACAATCAAAATCATCGAGGGACAGTGGCCACAAATCCTTATTTTTATGGGTTGGCCCCACTGCGTGTGGTTTTGTTTCTTTTTTCTTTTTGTATGTTGGACAAGTAATAAACTCCTCGACGTGCGTAACAATTAATTTAATTTGTCAATGTTTTATATATTTAATTTATATTATTACCAATTGGAATTATTTATTTTCTTTTCTCGAGTAAAAGTAATTTTCATTTATTCAAATATTTATCAATTTTATAACATTTTCAAGGAAAATAAAACCTAATAAACTAAACAAATAACTCCTAATAAATTAGAAAATGTCCCGCAATTAATTTATTCATTAAACAAAATTACTTTGAATACTCACGTGAGATTTAGGGGCATTTCACCAAGGGGCCAGGGGGGTCAAAAAATCATCAAAATCACTCCTAACAAGTATGTACTAATATAAGCTTAAGCGCAGAGTGAGTTTGTTTGAAACAAATGCCGCACCTGTCTGAATTGAAAAATTATTTCGTACATAACAACCATACTTGAGCACTTGGGCCTCACACCATTTTTTATATAATCTGTGGCAAATAAATTTCCAAGCCAGCGATATGGTAGGAACACTGAGAAGAAATTAACTACCAGTAGATACCAATCCTGGAGGCCTGTGGTGTGGCCCTAGAATAGCACCAACCCATCTCTTCCCGTGGGTGTCGTAAGAGGCGACTAAGCGATCTAAAACACCGGAGGATGGGCAGCAGCATCTTTCCGCGTACTATGCCATCACACTGCGATCGCCAACCCGCCTGCCAAGCGTGGCGATTACGGCAAAACCCCCCATGGTTAAAATCCTTGGGGGAGGCCTTTGTCCAGCAGTGGACGTCTTTAGGCTGAGAGAGAGAGAGAGAGAGAGAGATACCAATCCTACATCCTACTAATATTCTACTTTCTGCTAATATTATAAATGCGAAATTTTGGATGTAAGTTTGTAAATTTGTGAGATGTTTGTTACTTAATCACGCAAAATCTACTAGACGGATTTCGATGAAATTTGATACACGCGTAGAAAAATACCGCGAATAGCACATAGGGTACTTTTTATCCCGAAATTCCCACGGGAGCGAAGCCCCGGGGCGCGACTAGTAAATTAATATGAAAATAACAAGATATTTGGGTGCCTACCTCGTAAACAGGCAGAGTCGCGGGCAAGCAATAACTTACGGACCCCACACGCGGCGATAACAATCGAACATTTGATCCATCGTCTATTATAGCGATGTCGTTGACTTGGCCACAGAATTAAACTACTGGATGTGACTTGACTACACACAAGCACAGATTATTAATACTACGCTCCCATAATTTTATTATGAAGCACACTTAACTGACCGTGCTTTCATAATTACTTAAAGTTATAAAGTATGTATTTCCTCAATAGATGGCGTGAAATCAAAGAATAAAGTATTAATTCATACCTATGTCGCCATCTATTGCCATTTTATGGTTTCTGATTGGCAGATGTTCTAGTTAGGACCACATTCTAATAATCCACCATAGGATCCTATTGTACTATAGAGAGTTTACTAAAATCCCCTGAGGGATCAGGCAGGGGTACAAACTGAAGTAGACATCTTTTTTTAGGGTTCCGTACCTCACAAAGTGAAAAAGGAACCCTTATAATATCACTTTGTCACAGTATAAAGATTATTAGACTTGTTATCCGTCTGTCTGTCAAAAGATAAAGACCCTTTTTCTCAGCAAAGCAGATATGTAGTAGATCAAGTTGAAATTTATATCTGATCTTATAGTTGGATCAACGGTCTCTCACAATTGTGTAAAAATCAACATAAACGTTAACACAATCAAAAAATGTGACCTTAAAAGTCACAAATTTCGCACACTGTTTTGTGAAGGGAATCAAAACCTACGTGTAACCTACTCCCATTGACCACTCTCTCTTTAGTCGTTTTTCCTCATGACTGAGGGTCGTGGTCATTATATGGAATGAAACACACACAACGACTCTCTTGGCAATTTAATGGAGTGGTTTGCCATTGTCTTCTCCATTTCACACACTAGCTGATAATCATCAACCAGAGTGCAGGTTTCCTCACGATGTTGACCACAAGTACCGGAGTCACCATATTGACCACAAGTACAGGTATAAATCAAAAAACTGTAAATATGTAGGTATATACATATAAACTAAGTTAAAAGTCTATTCTATTGACCGCCATACGATTAAATAAAAGACTTATTAACTTTGTTGTACGTTAAAAACGAACGTCAACATTAAATCTGTTCTGTACGGAACCCTCAGTGTGTGAGTCCAACTCGTACTTGAACGGTTTTATTTATCAACAAATCGACCAGCTAATGGTGGTCTTCAGGTCTCACGACTCATGACTCTGTCGACCCCGTAAGTGATAGAAACGTGACTGTATCTGATTCATAGTACCCTTTCCAGTTTCTATAAATCGTTGTCACAATCAGTGTTCACATGGATACTAGAGCGAGACAGCAACACCTTTAAAGCGAGACGGTGAACGGAGGCTTTCGCGGTGGGCGTGGCTTATGAAGTACCTACCTCTTAGTAGACACCTCATGTTTACAATCTGAGTAATAAGAAAATAATGTTATGAGTATATTTGATATTCATTATTTTTCTATTTTTTTGAAAGAAAGAAAATTTATTTGTTCGAGAAAAATAACAAAACTAAGTATTCTAAATACACACTCTCTCTCTCTTTAGTCGTATTTCCTCATGACTGAGGGTCGTAGTCATTATATGGAATGAAACACACACAACGACTATCTTGGCAATTTTAATGGATTATTTTGCCTTGCCTTCTCCATTTCACACACTAGCTGATAATCATCAACCAGAGTGCAGGTTTCCTCACGATGTTTTCCTTCACCGGAATCAAGTGGTGGTCGATGAAAATGATTAGCATACATGAGTCAGATTGGTCTACAAACTTATGTAGCACGGGCAGGATTCCACCACATTAAATACACACTACATTTGTCGAAAAGGCAACCAACTCAGCATGGTGCTAAGGCAGAAGCCAGCTTTTCAGCTGGTTCCAGAAGTAAAAGTACTACAAAAGTAAAAGTAAGTACTATTGATAAATTAGACGCTGGTCGCTGACTGATTGGTATCAACGCAGAGACGAAACCGCTGAACGTAGAAACTTGGAATTTTGCAGAGAGATTCTTTATTTAGCATAAGTGAGCACTAAGAGAGGAATTTAGGAAATTCCACCCCACGCGGGCGAAGCCGAGGGCTAAAGCTAATCAATATCAATACATATAATAAAACCTGTAAATGGTCTGTGTCTGTCTGTACAT
This sequence comes from Ephestia elutella, assembly GCA_018467065.1. NCBI lineage: Eukaryota > Metazoa > Arthropoda > Insecta > Lepidoptera > Pyralidae > Ephestia > Ephestia elutella. The sequence continues at coordinate 2,817,304 of CM031594.1, forward strand.
CTTTAAGAAGATTTTTAAGAAAAAATCTATGAGCGGTCTTCAAGGGGCCAACAGAAGCCAAAACCATATTTTGTAGAATTTTTGTCTGTCTTTCTGTCTGTATGTTTATATGCGCATCACGCAAAAACTACTGGACCAAATTTGATACGGTTTTCACTGTTGTATTGTAGAAGGTCTCACTTAAAATCTGGCGTAAGTTTCATCTTGGTACGGCGCCGCTTAGAACCTGAGATACGCGCGGACGAAGTCGTGGACACAGGTTAGTAATACAATAAAGCTAAAGAATTGTTTAAACACAAACTGCACAGAAAATTAAATTTAAGTGGAAAATGGCTGAAATAAAAACTACATGGATGAGACTGGTACAGGACCGTAAAAAAGGCGCGAAAAGAGGGAGGCCCAACAGTGGGCTAAAATTATGACGATGATTAAGTATATAAATTAAAAGAAAAAATGCAGATTACTACTAAATGACTAAACCGATTTTTATGAATCATGGCTAGAAAAACCTCACATTTTTCAGATTTATTCCTGTTAGACCTTGCTTTTTGCCTTTCATAATTTTAGGTCAATGGGAAGTACCCCATAGGTTATGATTGCAACATTTACGGTAATATCTCTTGATCGCGTTGACGTATAATTTTAATTATTTTTTTGCAGAAAGAAACCTGAGTAAAAAAAGTTTGACAGACAGACGGACAACAAAATAATCTTATAAGGGTTCCGTTTTATCTTTTGAGATACGGAACCCTAGAAAACTAAATCATCGGTTCATCCGTTTGTTAGCTACGAGGCCACAGACAGACACACAAACACACAGACACATAGATACACAAAAATTATATCTACTAATATTATAAAGAGGAAGTGTTTGTGAGTTTGTTTGAGGGGGTAATCTCAAAGTTAAAGTCAATTTTTTTTTATTGAAACTTGGCCTTCAAAGGCTCTTTTTCAGGTTGAAAACTAATTATGTATTTATCATAATACTAGCTGCCACCCGCGGCTTCGCCCGCGTGAGTTTCGCTTAGATGAAAAATCTTTTTGTGTTCCAAACTGTTTCCATATATGTTATAGTGTAGCTGGTCTCTTGGAGCTTTTCATCAGATGTTCCATATCTTCAATTTTTATACGTCAGCAGAAAATGCTCATCAGGTTGAACAACTTTTGTTAAGGCACCATTTCCATATTTCTTATAGTTTAACTGTTCTGTTTTGGTTCTTCATCAGGTGTTCCAGTTTCCAAAATCAATTATAGCCTAAATGTTGCCCAGGCTTAATAGCTACACAACAAAAAAAGTTTCATTCAAATCGGTTCAGTACTTTCGGAGATTAGCGTGATCGTACGTACAGACAGACAGACAAGAAATTCAAAAAAAATGTTTTTGCTTTCTATTATTCTTTTTAAGTATCCCTCTATCCATTTCAGTCAAAAATACTAAATGTACAGACAAAATATTTTTACTGTTTTATTATATGTATAGATATTATGACTCAAAGCTACAAACTGCTAGCAATCTTCGGAACTACCGATTTCAGAAATTCTTTCACCAACAGAAAGCAACATTATGCCTGAGTGACATAGGCTGTATACTATATCTCCCGTGCGAAGCCGGGACAGGGCGCTAGTACATACATATACACAGATACGTCAAACTAATTACACAGTTACACCCCTTTTTTGCAACGGAGGTTAAATATAACAAAATAAATTATTTCTATTCGTAAGAATGAAATGATTATTTTCAAAACAATTTTCTTCTGATATCATGCACCTGGTACGGATGGCATCGTTGCAAGTGCATTATTCAATGCATAATATTAGCATATAGACAGACAGTAAATGCTGCAATTTTGGTACCAAGTAGAGTCAGGCAGATGTTGTTTTAGATTTATTTATTCACTAGCTTGTGCCCGTGGCTTCGCCCGCGTAAATTTCCCACGGAAACAGTGATTGTTCCCGGGATGAAAGGTCCTTCACAGTATACTTCTAACTAAGTATGTGTATGAGAAATTTCAAGATTGGTTCAGTAGGTAAAGAGGTAACAAAGAAATAAACAAACAAACAAATGTGGGAATTTCGGGATAAAAAGTACCCTATATGCTATTCCCGGTATTTTTCTACCCGTATACCAAATTTCATCGAAATCTGTCCAGTAGATTTTGCGTGATTGAGTAACAAACGTAAGTGAGGACTTACTCAAATCCAAACTTTCGCATTTATAATATTAGTAGGATTTACCAGCTGTTGCCCGCGGCTCCGCCCGCTGAAAAAAAGATATACCTATCTGTTCAAGCATACATGAACATACCATCGTGATGCTGAGTTGCATTCAGCGGACAGTGACCGGCCAAAAATGCATACGTGCAACGCCATCAATATTTTTAGTTTAACACTACAATATACAATATGCAATTTTGTGATTTTCATACAAACATAATATACATACATGGGGGGTTGCCCCCATTGCAGTCCTTTGATATTCGATAGTCACAATCTTTTTTCATTCAGTGGTGTAAGGACAGCCTGGCTAGGTGGGGGTTTATACCTTACTCACAAAATGTGTGCCAGTGTGGTGTCTCTCCCCAAACTATGGAGCATTCGATGTTCTGCCCCTCCTCTGCCCTAACACCTGCACTCGGGATGACCTGATGGCCGCCACCGATAAGGCCGTAAAAATGGCGGAACACTTTTCGGGTAGAATTTGATCGTAGGAATGGCATCGACACGCCAAGAAGTCACTTCTTTAATCGAACAGATCCAGGTTCAATCGACAACAACCCTTGTAGTACAACTCAAGGGTTGTAAGTTTCTACTAGCGATGTGCCGCCGAGAATTTCTTGGATTCCGAAAATTTCTTTCATGAAAAATTTCCGAAACTTTCCAGAAATTTTCGGGAACGTTTTCTCCCAATTTTTTGCGACAGTCTGTCTGTCACTATTTCACGGCGTTTCAGAGTTTTTACGAAAACATACGACTTTTTGCCGCGAATAGAACCGCGGGCAACAGCTAGTACTAAAATATTTTTCTCAGAAAATTTCCTGGGAATGAAATTCTCAAGAAATTTCTTGGTTTCTCTGAAATTTCTTTACAATTTTCTCAGGAATGAAATTCTCAAGAAATTTCTTGGAAAGTCCTTGGGAAATATGGAAAATATGCATTTCCCATCATCCGATTTTCAGGAAAATTTTAGTGATTGTCAATCTTCTTATTTTAGACAGCTGCAAAAAGAAAATTCCCTTTTTTTAAATATTTCAGGTACTTTTCCAACAATTTCCGTTTTATATTTCCGTTAAATTTTTCTGACGGTTTCCAAAAATTCTCGAAAATTTCGGAAAGTTCACATCACTAGATACAACTTGTAACTTCATTTGGGTTTAGTCATCTTAAATGTTTGAGTCATAGTCAATTGTTTTTTTTTTAATTTAAATTGGCTTAAAAATAGCACTTTAAAATCGTCACAATATCTACTAATAAACTAGATTAGATAGGTAGTTGACGTCAGAAAATGACTTAATAAGTTTACTAGGTACCGCCTACGCCTCCAAAGCGCAAGTGGAGAAGAGGCGGCGGCGGCGCAACAAACTCCACTACTGCATTTTTTTCAAAGACGTCACTTTACAACATATGTGTCGGTCGGCGAAATGGACACGATTGTCGGATTAATCCGACGCTGGCGGTATTTGTTTACGTGACGAATTGATAACCCCTTTTTTGTCGGTCGGTCAAAATTGTTTAAGTTCACTCCTTCTTGACATATAATTTATCGATTTCTGAATATTCGATTACCCATAAACCATAGACAAACGTTGACATAATAATAAGTGTTGCCACCTTGTAATAATTACCTTAGCTTTAGGGCAACGGCAACGGCTAATTTATTTTTAGCCTGGCCGGGAATATAAAAACCCTCGCCATGTTTCGGAAAAGCAATAGAACTAATTTCTTCTACTGGCATCTAATTACAAAACCCATCTCTCATTTTTCCTGTCAAAGTTTGGCCTTTAATAAAAGGCGGATAGAGCTAGGGGCTAGGGACGCACGCCTTGAGACGAATCCATAATTCGATGAAGGAATTAAAAAGGGGAATTTTGCCTCTTTGCTAATAGTGGCGGATTAATTGTTTTTGAAATAAACTTGTCAGAGACTATTACTACTAAATTCAGTTATTTTAACAACTAGGATTTTAATTTGACATGTACTCTTATGGAATCTGCCTCCATAGTTTTTTTTGTTCTAGCCATTTGAGTCCCACTGCTGGGCAAAAGACTCTCCCAACTTTCTCCACATATCCACAGTATACATACACAAAATAGCAATTTGGTGGGATGGGGGAGGGCACGTGCCCCCGTGGTCCCCCCCCTTAAATCCGCTACTGCTTTCACTAATGTTGCTAAATAAAACGTTTGTGGGTTTTTATATTTCTGGTCAGGCTTTAATATAGGTATGCTAAAAAAATGATGTGTGCTGAAAAGAATTCATACTTTTCGACGTGAGTTGATTTTAGTCGAATGAGCGTTTCATGTTCCAAAAGACCCGCAAAAGTTTGTTAAATTCAATAAAACACTTTAAAAAAGCACTTGTATAGTGTCTCAATTCCGTTTCGTTACTACATGAAAAAAAAATGTATCAATCTATTATTTAAATGTATAAACGAACTGAGTTGAAGTTTTGTTCAGTTACATGGAAATCGGTAGGTAGCAGATTGTTAAATACATATTTAAGTTCCACCTGTAATTGTAACCCACCATACATGTAAAATTATAATCACAATCTATCTCGTGAGATGCAATATCGAAAAATTTAGTATAACTGTACAAAAAAATTTCAATTTAACGCATTATTTTACGATTAGCGCAGGGAAATGGCATCACTATTGGTCAAGGAACCTGTTAGCCGCAGTTTCACCTACCTCGCTCTTATGTGCAACGGTCTCTAAAGTGAAAATCGCCATGATGCTTTTCAACCTCCGAATTCGATAGGAGAATGCAATGAAGAAAAATTAGCTTGTTATACTTACCTCGTACCTACTTATCACAGACATACACATCATCATATTCAGCCCACATCAACCCACTGTTGGATATAGGCGCTCCCTTTTATCGCGAACACACACACATATACATTTCGTGTACATTTTGTTTAGTTTTATTGCAACACTGTCAACTCTTGTCAATCTCTGTTTTTTATTGTCTATGACAGACAAGACTAGTGATGTAGTTGAATCACTAGATTTTTATTATATAACTCGTATAATCGATTACATGTGATTAATATAAAAATTTTAAGAGCCAGTTTATTATAGAAATATATGCAGGTAGTTATTTAATAAAATTAATTTAGTACATAGTCTCAGTTAATAAAATGAAAGAGTTATCTTTAGATGTATAAAAACAATTTTAATAATATTTAATACAATCGACTAACGTCACTTGACTTATCATTACAATACCGATTGCAATGCAAAGCACATCACTCGTTCGCTCGTTGGCCAAGCGAAGCGCGAGCCTTGGGAGATGTGCAAGATTTCGCACTCTGTTGAATTAATACGTCATCTCTTATTCTAAAGTGATAATCCTGAATTCAGTTGTAATTTTCATTACTATTTGTGTATAAATCAGTAAGTAACCCATTTCGTAAATATCCCGTATAAACCAGTGCCATTCGGAAGCGTTGTTTTGTTCCATGTAGTGCTATACAAATGCATAATATAACCTATCTGCGTTTCGCATAAATCTATGAGGCCGTAGCCTTGTGTGTGATGCAGATGCAGGCGAAGTGGAAATACAACGTTAATGGGATTATAAAAGTAGTGAAAACGTCATAGAATCGAAGCCAACCTTGCATAAAGTTTGCCGCGCTTGGTTCTGTTATTGACGCGTCTATTGCAATATTGCAGGCATAATGCCGGCGGCGCGGGGCGTTAAACGCACAGCGTCAAAATCAACGGCCACCACATCATCGTCGGCTCCGAAAAACAAGAAAAAACGCGGAGGTAAGCTCACAAAATCATGATTTCTCAGTTGTTTTCTTTACATTTTTGTCCAACGTCAATGACCTGTCAGATTATGATGGCGGGAAAGAGACGCGCACTTCATTACACTAATTTACAACTTAAAAAATTCCTCTCATTATACGTTTGTCATTGAAATTCTGGCTTTCGATACCTACAAATTTATATTATGCTCATTTACATTATTTGTTTCGATATATTATGTAAGCATCTATCAAGTATATCTTTGAGGTTAGTACAGCATTAGTGCTGCAAAAATGTTTATTTATTAAAAGAATCTATTAGTCTTATCTATACCCTCGTGTTAGTCAAATAATTGAAACTTTGTCACTTACAAATAATGCTTTCTATACCAACATAAGTCAAGTTTTAGAGTTACATCTCATTAGAACATGCATGCATATTTTTATGACCTACATGATTTTGTATAAGGTAGTGGAAAAATCCATATTCCATAGATAAACATTGTTTATATTGCTGCTCTACAGATTAAAAATAAGTTCAAGGCTATTCCATTTCACAACAATAATGGTTTTTCACACCACTAAGGCACTAACAAATAGATAAGATCATAAATAAGCTTGCAATCAAAAGATACTGATATCTATAACTCTCCGAAGGGAATCAAAACTATACTTCCCATTGATCTAGTTAGAAAATGTAAAATATGAGTATATCTATACATATGAAGTGTATAAAAACATATTAACTTGGTTTTGCACGACATAATGAACTAAAAAGCTTTTATTGAGTAAATATATCCTCTCAATCTATCGCTGGTTGACTGAAAAAGATACCTTCTTGGGATAAGTCCGCCATTGTATATTCAACTTTATATTTTTGTAACTTTTAACTGTGTATCCTTAGTACAATAAAGATATTACAAACAAACAAAAAGAGAGAGTCTTTAAAATGTATTATGTTTGTCACAGCAATCTCGTTAGAGATCCCTTCGGCACCTAAAAAGAGGGGGCGTGTGTTCGCTTGTGGACAAGGAGACGTGGGCCAACTTGGGCTTGGGGAAGACGTTCCGGAGACTACAAAGTGAGTACAACTACATAGCGAGTAGAAAGCAAAAGTGATTAAGAAACAACTGCTTAAAAAGCAATTCTAGCAACCTGGGGGCCAATTCTACTAATTACAAACGTAAATGTCCAGTCTCAATTGTGTCTCAAGAGCCAAAGAAATTAAAATAAAGTGACAAGATCTCTGTAAGACTTCTATGTTTTATTACGATTTCTTTGGCTTTTGAGACACAACTGAGGCACGACATTTACGTTTGTAATTTGTAGAATTAAGGGCCTGTCACTATGTATATCTGTTTGAGAGTGAAGTGTGTGTAGTTGATGTTAACAAGTAAAGGCAATGTAAAAGCATTTCAATTTATTTACACGTTGTAATGTACAAAAAGTTATTACAATGTTGGGAATGCACCTGTCCTGTTGCAAAATGTTTACTTTTATTATGTAAATTAAAATGAATTAACTGATTCTACTTCCACCAAATCAAATCTCTTTATTTGCAGAAGTGTATGTACAATAGCCCACCAAATGTGTGGACCAAAAGCCCGCTATTATTCAGCTAAGCGTTGCCTTTGAGTATGACTCTTGCCACTGTCTACCTCGTAAGGGAAAAAGTTGTGATATATCTCGAGACTTTGTTACTGAGGGAATTTTGGGAAATCCTTTCTTAGTGCTCAATTCAATTTATTTATTGCGTTTCATATCATACATTCAGTTATAACTATAATACAGTAACTGGTTTGGGTAGGTACAATATGAACCCTGTTGCGTATTAGCATATGTAGAAAGATGGAAAGGCAGATTTATAACAAGAAATTTGTGCTTAGGTGTTACACTACACTGTGTACTAGAGAAGTATTGGGCCTCCGACGTCCTATCTGAGGATGATCTTAGCGACATTACAATAGGGCAGTTGTTAAAATTCTGCAAAGTAACAGATAGATTCAGTGGGTCGCCACCAACGTGAGTTACCAGGTAACTCAAAACAGTATACAGGTCTCGGGGCATTGGGTGAAATGGTCCCAGCATAAGTGGACTGATCACCCGTCTGGTGCTCGCGCTGGCGTCCCCATTTAGTAAATAATAAATACACTACACTGACCAAGGAACCTACATGCCAAATTTCAGCTTCCTACGCCCTGTAGTTTCACCTGTGTGTTGTCTATCAGTAACCAAAGAGTTTTATATTGATTATCTTTTTAGGCAGTTATATTAACCTTATCTTAAGACTTATTTTGGATGTGCCTGATCTGAAGTCAGAACAAATTACAGCTGATTAGATTGTGGTAATAGATAAGAAATCATTGAGACTTTGATGAGTAAGAAAGGGCTAACTCAATCCTTCTGAATGATTCAACATCATACAATATTGCATTGTAGTTCTACGGTATCACGTCTTTCCCTTACGGGGTAGACAGAGTCAAGAGTTGTGAGACTCTAAGGCTACACTTAGCAAAGTATGTTCTTTACTTCCTGAATTGGATGCATTGTTACAAAAATAGTGACAATGTATTGATTTTGTCTGTAACTCTACAAACTTAATTTTTTTTAGTTATTTGACAAATTTGGTTAAAGCCATAATGATTTCTTACTATTATGGCTTAAACCAAATAACCTTTATTATCAAAATTAAAATCAGGTATGTGTCTCATTCAATGATTCATGAAATCTTTCAGGAAAATTAAATTGTTCCGCCATTTTATTACCCCAGTGCTGCCATCTGTTGAGAGAGTTAACATTGTTAGTTCGCCCATGCTGAGTATAGATGGCGTACTGTCTAAATCTAATGAAAAAGCGCGGGAAATTCGTTTGTGATTTGAACTCGAAAAAAATACTTATTATGTTTTTCATAAAAACATGTAGATGTTTTTATGAAAAACATAATAAGTATTTTTTTAATACACTTTAAGTAGCTTTCTATTGGTGAAAGAATTTCTGAAATCGGTTCAGTAGCTCCGAAGATCCCTACAAACAAACTTAAACACTTCCTTTTTATTATAATATTGTATGATTCTTGTTATTTCAGATTCAAACATGTGACCGCCTTAGGGGATAAAATCGTGGAAGTCCGTGCGGGTGGTATGCATACTATTGCCCTGGATAGCGACGGCAAGGTAATTAAATAAATAAATATATACGGACAAATAACACAAATTGAGTTAGCCCCAAAGTAAGTTCGGGACTTGTGTTATGGGATACTAACTCAACGATACTATATTTTATGACAAATGCATATATAGATAAACATCCAAAACCCAGGCCAATCTGAAAAAGATAATTTTCCATCTTGACCTGACCGGGGATCGAACCCGGGACGTCCGGTGCAGTCTGGCGTGATAACCGTTAGGCCACGGAGGTCGTCGCAGTCGTCGAAATAAAATTATTAATATTACTAGCGCCCCGCCCCGGCTTCGCTCGGGAAGAGGTAACAAACAAACTCACTTTCGCATTTATATTAGTTAGGATAAGGAGTAGTTACGCCTCGGGGTATAAAGCTGGCACATTGATAAACTATTTATGTCCTTAATATTTTAAAATAAACCTTATCAATTCACTAATAAGGATTTTTTTTACGTATTTTAGAAATAGGAAAAAGATCATATTCCGATTCGTCAATGTGGCCTTTAGACCCCCGCTCCCGTAGGTAGGACTTACGGGATTAAACTTTTTTTTTATAAAAGATGGATTTGCTCTTGACCACAATCTTGCCCGAGGACAGAGATGAAGTCTACAGTGTAGCGAGCTTACCCAGAAGCAGCACTTTGGATAACAAGCTAATTATTAAAAAATAAAAAACAACTGACAACTCACATAGCCTATGTCACTCGGAGGAATGCAAGGAATCTAAAAATACCTCTCTCATCAAAATCTGTTAAGTCGTTCAGGACTTATGGTGGAATAAAGAAACTTACATACATACTTACTTACATTTTTTTGGTCAATCGTGTAAAAACGTACCCTATGTGCTATTCAAGACTATATGCTGTGTACCAAATTTTTTTTTTAACACAAATTATATAAATTATGTGCAATTAGTGGTGCCCGCGGCTTCGCTCGCGTTAATCCTTTCTTAGCAGATGCCTACGTCATAACATCTACCTGCATGCCAAATTTCAGCTCGATCCGTCCAGTGGTTCGAGCTGTGCGTTGATAGATCACTATGTCAGTCAGTCACCTTTGAGTTATATATAGTACTAGCTTTTGCCCGCGGCTTCGCCCGCGTGAATTTCCCACGGGAACAGTGCTTTTTCCCGGGATAAAAAGTAGCCTATGTGCTATTCCAGGTCATTATCTACCTCTGTACCAAATTTCATCGAAATCCGTCCAGTAGATTTTGCGTGATTGAGTAACAAACATCCTCACAAACTCACAAATTCACAAACTCACATCCAAACTTTCGCATTTATAATATTAGTATGGATATAGATTGGTGAATTTAACGCCATATGGCATTCCAAATTTCATTGAAATCCGTCGAGTAGATTTTGCGTAATTGAGTAACAAACATTCTCACAAACTTGCATCTAAACTTTCACATCCTATCCTAACTAATTAGGAATGTGAAAGTTCGTTCATTTATTTGTTTGTTACCTCTTCACAATTTATCTACTGAACCAATCTTCCTGAAATTCCGCTTACACAACATTAAAGCACTGAGAAAGCTAGTTTATAATATTATAAATGAATAAAATAGTGTTTATTTCATTAAAAAGAGTCTTCATTACAATGAATCAAGTTTGAAATCTCCTTTTAGGCAAAAAATGTGCTAGGAAATTTCGCTCTTTCACAACAATATTTTTTTTTAAATAATATAACAAATTAATTCAGTACTTTAAAATTCATGGTTAAATTATTCTTAAAGTATATTAATATTTAAATTTGATTCCATTGTTCTGAGTCAATGAGAAAAACAATAAAAAGATAATTTTACGAAACTGCACTATGCACAATTTATACAATAATAAAAAAAGTTAATTCATAAAATTATCCCATATTAGTAGGACTAATTGTATATTTCCCCCCAGGTGTGGACTTTCGGCTGTAACGACGAAGGAGCCCTAGGCCGGCCAACTTCCAGCGATAAAGATGAAGCGACTCCGAAGAAGGTGGCGCTACCGTCGAAAGCGGTCACTATAACGGCCGGGGATTCCCACTCGGCCGCGTTGTTGGATAATGGGGATGTTTACGCTTGGGGTGCTTTCAGGGTGAGTGTAGTATTCATTTTAAAAAAAACCGACCAAGTGCGAGTCAAGCTCGCGCACCGATAGTTCCGTACACAAAAAGCATCTCACATTATAGCTCTGACTAAAAGAACAACTAGTTTCAAAAACAAACCTAACTTTACAGTTCGATCCCTAGGATTCAAACTGCATCGAGCGCAAAAATAAGTTTGTAACACTTCCAACCAGCTTTGTCCAGCAGTGGACGTCTTTAGGCTGAGAGAGAGAGAGAGAACACTTCCAACAACATACTTACAACTTTCAGATTTATTTCTATATAAGTACTGTTAGACCTTGCTTTTCCCCAAATTGCATAATTTTAGGTCAACGGGAAGTACCCCATAGGTTTTGATTGCTGTCTAAAAACGCAAAATATGCAAATATCTCCTGATTGGATTGACGTAAAATTTTGATTATTTTTTTGCTGAGAGACCGTAGATCCGAGTATTCGATATGAATTTCAACTTGATAGCTTATTAAGATTTCCTGAGAAAAAAAAGTTTGACAGACAGACAGACAACAAAGTGATCTTATAAGGGTTCCGTTTTTGCCTTTGAGGTACCCTAAAAAATGACAAACAAAAATATTGCCTTATTAGTACAAAAACTGTCAGTTTTCATGGTATACACGCTCAGTTTTCACTGACAGTTAAAACTGTTCAGTGAAAACTGTCAATTAATACTAATCGTGTGTGGCGGCTATTATCCGTATTCCTCATGACTGAGGGTCGTGGTCATTATATGGAAAGACACACTTTCTTGACAATTCCCGAAATTCCCAGGATTCCCACGGCAGCATGGGTCTTTTAATGCGCGGCCGGGAAGGCAAGGCATGCCAGGAGCCCGTCAAAATATATAGACACACTTTATTCACAATTTCTCGAAATTCCCAGGATTCCCACGGCAGCATGGGTCTGGTGATGCGCGGTCGGGAAGGCAAGGCATGTCGGGAGTCCGTCAAAATATGTAGACACTTTATTGACAATTCCCGAAATTCCCAGGATTCCCACGGCAGCATGGGTCTTTAAATGCGCGGCCGGGAAGGCAAGGCATGCCAGGAGCCCGTCAAAATACATAGACACACTTTATTCACAATTTCTCGAAATTCCCAGGATTCCCACGGCAGCATGGGTCTTTTAATGCGCGGCCGGGAAGGCAAGGCATGCCAGGAGCCCGTCAAAATATATAGACACACTTTATTCACAATTTCTCGAAATTCCCAGGATTCCCACGGCAGCATGGGTCTTTTAATGCGCGGCCGGGAAGGCAAGGCATGCCAGGAGCCCGTCAAAATACATAGACACACTTTATTCACAATTTCTCGAAATTCCCAGGATTCCCACGGCAGCATGGTTCTAGTAATGCGCGATCGAGAAGGCAAGGCGTGCCGGGAGCCCGTCAAAACATGTAGACACACTTTATAGACAATTCCCGAAATTCCCAGGATTCCCACGGCAGCATGGGTCTGGTGATGCGCGGCCGGGAAGGCAAGGCGTGCCGGGAGCCCGTCAAGATCGACATCGGGGAAATTGGCGTCGGCATCGCGTCCGGCGGCGACCATCTTGTTATACTGGCTGTGAGTTAATCAAATCAAATAATTTATTATAAAAATAAAAACAATTTATTTGCTGCAACATAATGTTGGTCTTATTGTCATTCAACTAACTTCACCATACGGCTTTTTTGTATGGCGTGCAAAAAATATTTCAGAGAAAATTAGAAATAATATAATAAATATAAACAAAATACGCGGTCAAGGTAGGTTGAGTAATTTAGAAAAGAAATAAGTTTTGACTTAGTTTTTCACTTGATTAGTTAGTTTGTTGAAGATAAATTAAAAATGATAATTTTATTGTAACAATTTTTTTTTCTGCAAACCTACATTTGTCTTACTGAGATTCATATTAGCTACCACGTTTTTCTATGGTATTATAATTTGTATGTAACTTAAGATACTATTTTTGAAAGTGTGACTCACCAAAAAGCGTGAGCTGAATGATTTTTCGCAATCGCAACGAGTGGTCTAGACCACTCGTTTTCGTATGATTTGGTAGTCGAACGATTTTTACGTCAAAATCTTGAATGACATAGACAACTGACTACGGATATAGATGGAGTTTATTAGAATTTTCATTTTTGTTGAAAATTTACTAACATTTTTCGTTTTCGTTGTGTAGAATGGAGCAGAATGCCACATGATTTTGTAGACCAATCTGACTCATGTATGGTAGTTTTCTCATAGACCACCACCTGCTTCCAGTGAAGGAAAACATCGCGAGGAAACCTGCACATTGGCTGACTGTATAGTTTGCTAGTGTGTATACGGCTACTGCCACTAGATGGCGGTAGTCGTAAAAAGTCATGTCAGATGACTTTAGGCGACTTGAATGAAATCTGACACCTGTGTTAGTTACACTTGATAAGAAGAAGAATGGTATTATTTGTATGTCCAGTCTAGAGATACTTAGTCTGAACTATGGTTGTATTGTTTAGACATCGGGATCAGTGTACACACTGGGCTGCGGCGAGCAAGGCCAGCTGGGCCGGCTGTCGCAGCGCTCGGCCAGCAGGGACGCCAGGCAAGGGTTCAGTGAGTAACCGTTTGAAAAATCCATACTAATATTATAAATGCGAAAGTTTGGATGTGACTTTGTGAGTTTGTGAGGATGTTTGTTACTCAATCACGCAAAATCTACTGGACGGATTTCGATGAAATTTGGTACAGAGGTAGATAATGACCTGGAATAGCACATAGGCTACTTTTTATCCCGGGAAAAAGCACTGTTCCCGTGGGAAATTCACGCGGGCGAAGCCGCGGGCAAAAGCTAGTAAATAAATAAATAAATATATACGGACAAATCACACAGATTGAGTTAGCCCCAAAGTAAGTTCGAGACTTGTGTTATGGGATACTAACTCAACGATACTATATTTTATGACAAACTAGCTTTTGCCCGCGGCTTCGCCCGCGTGAATTTCCCACGGGAACAGTGCTTTTTCCCGGGATAAAAAGTAGCCTATGTGCTATTCCAGGTCATTATCTACCTCTGTACCAAATTTCATCGAAATCCGTCCAGTAGATTTTGCGTGATTGAGTAACAAACATCCTCACAAACTCACAAATTCACAAACTCACATCCAAACTTTCGCATTTATAATATTAGTATGGATACATATATAGATAAACATCCAAGACCCAGGTCAATCTGAAAAAGATCATTTTCCATCTTGACCTGACCGGGGATCGAACCCGGGACCTCCGGTGTGGCAGTCTGGCGTGATGACCGTTGGGCCACGGAGGTCGAAAAAAACAGGCCAAGTGCTAGTCAAACTCGCGCACCGAGGGTTCCGTACACGCAAAGAATCTCACATTATAGCTCTAACTAAAATACCAACTAGTTTCAAAAACAAACTTAACTTTGCAGTTCGATCCCTAAGATTCACACTGAATAAGTTCGTAACACTTTTTTTTTTACTTCCAACAACATATATACAATTTTCAGATTTATTCCTTTATAAGTACTGTTAGACCTTGCTTTTTGCCAAATTTCATAATTTTAGGTTAACGGGAAGTACCCCATAGGTTTTGATTGCTGCCTGAAATCGCAACATATGCGAAAATTCGCAACATTTACAGCAATATCTCTTGATCGCGTTGACATATAATTTTGATATTTTTTTGCTGAAAGAGACCGTGGATATCCAAGTATTCGATATTAATTTCAACTTGATACCTTCAAGGGTTCCTGAGAAAAAAATGTTTGACGGACAACAAAGTGATCTTATAAGGGTTCCGTTTTTGCCTGTTGAGGTACGGAACCTTATAAAAAATGAAATTTGGTAAACGGGTAGAAAAATACCAGCAATAGCACATGTGGTACTTTTTTATCCCGAAATTCCCTCGGGAGCGAAGCCCCGGGGTGCGACTAGTATTGTATAAGTTAAAATTTGATGCGAATCAGCCTTTATAGGTAAATTTGTGAATAAATAATTTGTATTTATAATACTTTGTAAATTAATTAATAATTATTATTATATTCATTTTTACTAATTATTGTACTAATTATTAATTAATTGCATTTGCGATAAGCCCACCTTTACGCTCATTTATGTATATGTTCTTTTCTGTAAATGGTGCAGTGTTGATGCTATCTGTATATCGTATCTTCTTTTCTTTCCAGGCGCACTGCTAGTACCATCAAAAGTGACCCTAAAAAGTGGTGCCAGTCGAGTTTTCGCCGGGTACCACGCCACCTTCGCACTGGACGCCGGCGGACAGGACAAAGTATTCGCGTGGGGGTTGAATAACTATGGACAACTTGGTGAGAAACATATGATTTTCATTTGATTCTCTTCTAGATTCTAGACCTTAATCTCGTGACATAAGGTTCTTTATTTGATGGGATCACTTTAAGTGACTCAAAGGCGGCGCCAGTCGAGTATTTGCTGGGTACCACGCGACTTTCGCACTAGACGCCGGCGGACAGGACAAAGTGTTCGCGTGGGGGTTGAATAACTATGGACAACTTGGTGAGAAACACTTTTTTTCATTTGATTATCTAGCTAAACGCTGTGTTTCGTTACCCTCGACTCTGTGTACCCCGTCAGGGATAAAGACGTGACGTACTGTGTATATATTTTCTAGATTCTCTAGGTTTGATTGAGTGCGAGAAACGAGAGTCCACTAACTGCTGTTTGTTCACTTTGGGGACTCATTGAGAAACATATGATTCTGTATCTTAGACTAGGGCCTCTAGGTTTGATCGAGTGCGAGAAACTACAAGGCAATGGCAGTCTACTAACTACTATTCGGTTTTTGTAACTTCCATTAGCTGTTTAGAAATTTAATCCTAGATAAGGCACTAGGTATGTTTAAATTTGAATTTTATTGCCGATACTTAAGGTTCATTATTTGATGGGATCACTTTAAGTGACTCTCAAAAGCGGCGCCAGTCGAGTATTTGCTGGGTACCACGCAACCTTTGCATTAGACGCCGGCGGACAGGACAAAGTGTTCGCGTGGGGGTTGAATAACTATGGACAACTTGGTGAGAAACCCATGATTCTCTTCTCGATTCTAGACCTTAGTCTCGTGACCCTTGGCTCTGTCTACCCCGTCAGAGATGTAGACGTGCAACTTGGTGAGAAACATACGATTCCCTTTTGATTCTCGTGATACTGCATATTGTCTAAACCATCTAGGTTTAAAGGGCGTGAAACAATAGGATTCTTTATATAAGTTTTAAAATTAATTAAAAACAATCTCTTCGTAGGTATAACAGGCGAGAAACGCAAAGCAGCAATATTCACACCCACGGAGTGCGATGCGTTCTCAGCAACTGGAGGCAGTTGGAAGGCAATCAGTGCGGGGCAACACCACTCACTGGCTTTGGATAATGCTGGGGTCGTGTATGCTATTGGACGGTGCGAATATGGCAGGTAAATGGCGTTTAAAGTAGTCATTTTATATGTTCAATGGTGTAAACGTTGCTAAAAATCAAAGGTGAAACCAAAGTTATCAAGTTTCAAAGTAAAAAAGTGACAAAATAAAGTGAAAAGTGATGGAAAGTAGCTCGAAGAGCATCAGTGCGGAACAATACCACTCACTGGCTTTGGATAATGCTGGGGTCGTGTATGCTATTGGACGGTGCGAATATGGCAGGTAAATGGCGTTTAAAGTAGTCATTTTATATGTTCAATGGTGTAAACATTGCTAAATTCAAAGGTGAAATCAAAGTAATCAAGTTTCAGTGAAAAAGTGACAAAATAAAGTGACAAGTGATGGAAAGTAGCTCGAAGAGCATCAGTGCAGGCAACACCACTCACTGGATTTGGATAATGCTGGCGTGGTGTATGCTATTGGACGGTGCGAATATGGCAGGTAAATGGTGTTTTAAAGGTCCTATGGTGAAAACAGTGCTAAAATTAAAGGTAAAACTAAGGACTGTAGCTTCAAAATATGTAAAAACATGTATATGCTCAAGTTTTAAAGTGAAAAAGTGCAAAAAAAAAGTGAATAGTGACAAAAATGGTGGAAGAATATCGGTGCGGGAAAAGTCTCAAGCGTAAAACGCAACGGCCACTAGCTAGCTTCAAAATACTATTGATATTCAAGCTTCTAAGTGTCAACAAATGTAAGAAAAGTGATGGAAAATGCAAAAAGTGAAAGAAATGTGATGGAAAATGCAAAAAGTGGAAGAAAAGTGATGGAAAATGCTGAAAGAACGTCACAGCAAAGCAGCAATATTCACACCAACGGAGTTCAATGCGTTCTCAGCAATTGGGGGCAGTTGGAAGGCAATCAGTGCGGGGCAACACCACTGGGCTTTGGAGTAAATGGTGTTAGAATGACTTTAAAATTGTTATTTGTAGGTCCAACAGTGCTAAAAGTAGGTTGAGTAGGTAGTAAAAACCCTTGGTCTTTTTAACCTTTTGTTGACGACACGTCATTTCGAAATGACATGCGCAAATCTCCTATAATTACCGCTGGCGTGCCGAAATGCCGTCGCTTTTCTAGTCGTTATTTCTTTACCATTACGAGTTGTTTTGGCCTGCAGCGCGCAAAAAAACAAAAGAGCGCTGGTTGTCACGGAAACGAGGAAGTGGGAGGGGCGAGGTAACGCAAAGGTTAAGTGTAAACTGTGCTAAAATCATAGGTAGCTTCAAAATATCTAAAATAAAACCATAGATACTCAAGTTTAAAAGTGAAAAAGTGCAAACAAAAAAGTGAAAAGTGACAAAAAATGCTGGAAGATAAAACAATACCAGGGTGATTTTTGCTATTGGATGGTGTAAATATGGCAATTAAATTGTGTTAGATAAATATAAGTAAACCAATATTTCACGACATACTAATGTTATAAATGCGAAAGTTTGAATGCGAGTTTGTGAGGATGCTTATTACTCAATCACGCAAAATCTACTGGACGGATTTCGATGAAATTTGATACACAGGTAGAAAATTAATATGAATAGCACATAGGGTACATTTTATTCTGCAATTGCCACGGGAGCGAAGCCCCGGGGCTCAGCTAGTATATTATATAATTATGTTTTTTTTTAAATCCCCGACCCAAAAAGAGTTGTTTGAGTGGAGTCATGGAAATTGGTTTAGCCATTTAGAAGTTATTAGCATTTTTCAACGTGAATTTGTATTTTATATTATTTTATTTTTGTAAAATTAGTCATCTGTTTTCAGACTGGGTCTCGGAGACAGGACAGGAGACGCAGAATCCCTAGAGCCAATCCCGAAGTTAGCGAACAAGAGATGTGTCAGCGTGGCAGCGGCTACCAGTAGTTCCTTCGCAGTGGCTGATGATGGTAAGCGGTTACCTAGACTTAAGTAGGAATTTTAGTATAGAAGTGTACAAAAATGTATCTTGTTATTCATAAAAACATTTATTCCCTACAACTCCTTAAGGGATGTTTTTTTTTAATATTATTTATGTCTATTTATTCTATGGCATCATAATTCGTAATTCCTTAACGGCACATTTCACTGAGGAGCTCGCTAGCTCAATGGTCAGTGATAATGGCGGTTAAGAAACTTTCGTAATGGTTGGTCACGGGATAGGTGACCAAAAATCGCCCCTCCATTCTTTGGAAGACACGTTAAGTTGTTAATGATGATGACCTCTGTGGCTTAGCAGTCATTACGCCAGCCTGCCACACCGGAGGTTTCGGGTTAGATCTCCGGTCGTGTCGAGATGGAAAATGATCTTTGACCTGGGTCTTAGATTTCTCAATCTGTGATTTTTCCGTATTTATTGTAGCCTGTCTGAATATTGCATTATGTATTTGTACCTATATGTACTTTGAAAACGAATAGTATGTTGGCTCCGCCATATTAAAACATGTACCAATTGCATGGCTGGAAAGGAAACCTGTTAAACCTGTTTCTAACACGTAATATATGTAAAGGTCTACCAGGGTCTGATGGCAAAAAAATAGCGATTTTCATATGGCAT
The DNA here is from genome assembly GCA_018467065.1 of Ephestia elutella. Classification (NCBI taxonomy): domain Eukaryota; kingdom Metazoa; phylum Arthropoda; class Insecta; order Lepidoptera; family Pyralidae; genus Ephestia; species Ephestia elutella. The sequence continues at coordinate 2,836,522 of CM031594.1, forward strand.
TTTTCCATCAGATCCTGGTAGTTTTTCTTATTTTGAGCAACATAGCACACTTGTATCATAATGTAAACTTCGCAGGTGAGGCTTATGCGTGGGGTATGGGCAGCGAAGGACAACTCGGAACCGGAAACACCAACGACGCTGCGGAACCCACGCTCGCCGATCGAGCGGCGCTCAGCGTCTGCGCAGGCGGACAACACACTATACTGCTTATGGTGAGATTATTATTATTCAAGATGGCGGACTCTGTATAGGTATCGTTTGCTAGGTTTTTGGGGATTCCAAAAACTTATAAAACGATACCTATACAGAGTGAAACACACTATACTGCTTATGTTGAGATTATTATTATTCAAAATGGCGGACACAATCCCCGAAAACCTAGAAAACGGTACTTATACAGAGTGAGACACACTATACTGTTTATGGTGAAATTATTGTTGTTATCATTTAAAATGGCGGACACAATTCCAAAAAAACATAGAAAACGATACCTATACAGAGTGAAACACTATACTGCTCATGGTGAGATTATTATTATTCAAGATGGCGGAATCCCCAAAAACCTATAAAACGATACCTATACAGGGTGAAACATACTATACTGCTCATGTTGAGTTTATTAGGTTTTCGTACTGAATATAGTTCATTGCCTGTAGATTACAGGAAACCTGTAAGAATTGGCATTGTACGGAACCCTTTCCACGCGAGTTCAATTCGCACTTGGCCGATTTTTCAATCGTAATTTGCACCCCCGTCAACCTAAAAAACAATACCCATATAACTTTTATTAACCTATGTCGTCCCACTGCTGGGCAAAGGTCTCCCCCACTTGCTTCCACCTATTCCTGTCCTTAACTACTGTCCTGAAGTCCTTAACTACTGTACTGTGTTGAGTCCTGGTTACTTGAATAAATATTATTTCATTCATTCATTCATTAACGACATTCGACCAATAAATTATTATTGTACCCATAGTACTGAATTGAAAAAAAAGTGCCGCCATTATGGATCCAAGAATTAATAACTTAAATTCTAAGTATTTTGCTGGTATGCCATAGTAATCGCCTGTAATTAGGGGTAGATGGCAACGAGTCAAATCAGATATCTAAATGCCAAAATCAATAATTATTTAATTTAATTGATTATGGAATTTGATGTATAATGTTACATAATACATCAAATTGACTTCATAAATATATGTATTATGGATTTTTTCTGAAATAGATGACATGGGAAGCAAATAATAATAATATATCATTATTATTATTTGCTTCCCATGTACCAAACTTTCATTAAAATATGTCTAGGAGATTTTGCGTGAAAGAATGATTTCTTCCAGTCAACCAAAACACATTTATAACATTTTCAATTTCTCCCCATAGGAGGGTCCGTCAGGCCCAAAGGAGGACAGTCCGGAACCGGAACAGGAAATGGCGGAGCAGCAACCGGAAGTGCCCCCGGCGGAACCACAGGACGAACCTAAAGAGAAACCCAAAGGTATTGTCTTCTGTATCATGTTATAATCATATACTAGCTGCAAAATATTTAAAAATGAACCTTTTTCAACCGTAATGTAAAGGTTTACACAAATACAAAGCCGCGGGCAAAAATTAGTATTTTAATGAAAATTTGAAAATTATTATTTTTTAAATTTTACATTTTTTTGTATTTGATTTTAATTTGTAAATGTGTAATATTGTCATTGAAACGGTGGTGGCCGAGTGGTTGGGCTGTGGATGCTAAAGGTCCCAGGTTCGAATCCTGCCCGGGCTACATGAGTTTGTATACCAATCTGACTCATGTTAGATTTCATCGACCACCACTTGCTTCCGGTGAAGGAAAACATCGTGAGGAAACCTGCACTCTGGTTGATGATTATCAGCTAGTGTGTGGAATGGAGAAGGCAATGGCAAACCACTCCATTAAAATTGCCAAGAGAGTCGTTGTGTGTGTTTCATTCCATATAATGACCACGACCCTCAGTCATGAGGAAATACAACTAAAAAGAAAGACTTATTTAGTCCCTCGAACTATTTTTACCCTCCCTACCGTCTTAGGACTGAACTTACTTTCGCCCCTAGGGTAACAATGTACTATTCTCTCTCAGCCGAAAGACGTCCACTGCTGGACAAAGGCCTCCCCCAAGGATTTCCACAACGACCGGTCCTATTATATGTTATATGATAGGATGTATAATGTACTATTATATGTTTTTAATCTCAATTTTTTTCATTCCCAGGCCGGCAAACGAAACGTCAGCGGAAACAAGAGCAAGAAGACGAAGTTTCATCCACATCCAGTGCTCTGCCCAGCGACGCCGGAGAAGAAAGCAAACCTCAGGTATAGCTGCTTGTTTTTTATACTAGCGTAATTTGTTTGTTTGTTAACCTTTATTGCACATACACATAAGAAAAATACAAAATAGAGTGAAACAACTAGCTAATTATCTGTTCAGCCGTTCAGGAGTTATGGTGGAATAAAGAAATTACATACATACATACACAAACCCTGAAAACATAACATTCCTTTTTTGGTCTGTCGTGTAAAAATACAAAAGATAGTGAAACTACAAGCCAATTATTAAAAAATAAAAAACACGACTGACAACTCACATAGCCTATGTCACTCGGAGGAATGCAAGGAATCTAACAATACCTCTCACATCAAAATCTGTTAAGCCGTTCAGGACTTATGGTGGAATAAAGAAACTTACATACATAAAGTCCATTTATGCATAATTGTCCTATCATGTAAACAATCTTACCATGTCTTTTTATGATTTTACAACAATATAAATTAAATTAGACTTTTTAGGAAATTACTTTCGTGGTTAATATTTACTTTAGAATGTTTAGGTTTGAACTAATATTTGATTTATTTTCAACAAAATTCAATATAAAGTACTGTGAAGATTGTTTACGTAATAGGAAAATTAAGAAAAAAAATGGAGTTAACATACTTACATACATGAACCCTCAAAACATAACATTCCTTTTTTGGTCAGTCGTGTAAAAATAATTACATACAATGGCGGACTTATGCCAAAAAGGGATTTCTTCTAATCAACGGCAAAGTTGCGTGCCCCTCCTCCGCACGTAACTGTACATCACAGCCAATACTTCCTCTTTATAGTATTAGTATGAAGTATGATTTTATTTCTTTTTTTTTTTTGTAACCCTAAGGTTTGACTGTCAGACAATGCTTTTAGCATTAAATCCACCTTTTGTACTGTACTTTTGTATGTGTGTACAATAAAGTTTAAATAAATAAATAAATAACCATCATCATCAATCAATACATACTTATAATAAAACTAATTTGTCTGTCTGTACTGTCATTTCTTAAATATTTAAAAATGAACCCTATGTTGCCACTTATAAAGTTCGTTTTTAAATATTTAGTAAATGACAAATAGATCATTCCAATTCATTAAAATGCCTGTTTTAAACCCCCAATTCCGATGACAATGCAATTTTTTTTTCTTTTACTTTACTATATTTGTTTCTCTTATTTTTATTTTCTATTGTTTTTATTTGTTTTCTGCTAAACGAATGTCACCCCTATCCCCTCCCAATAGAGACGACGTACGCCGAAACCGAAGACGAGCAGAAAGCCACGCCAGAATTAGGTTCATGTTGAGACTTTAGTAGACGTAGAGCGTGGTTGACTGATTTATTTATTGACCGAGCGAGCGAAGGTCTCTAAATCGAGTTGGGGGCGAAACACATTGTTTGTATGTATGTATGTATGTTTGTACCGCGATAACTGCCGAACCGATAGTCCGATTTTGATAAAATTTGGTAGGCATGTAGGAAATATCAATAGAATTTTCAAGTTCGTTGGGCATCAAAATCGGTTCAGTAGTTTTTGAAATATTAATAAAAACGTCCGCGATTATCTAGCAAACGAAACCATAGCGTGTTCTAACTTTGGATAACGCCATCTAGATTTTATTTAGGGAACTGAATTATGTTAGAAAAATCGAAATCAGAGTATATCAATAAAAACGCGAGTAATAATCGCGAGGTCTGAGTTCGCGGCGAACTACTAGTATACTAGCGTAGACTTTGTTCCGGTGGGAATTTCGGGAAATCCTCTCGTAGTGCTCCCCTACACTCCCTAAGGAACCTACATGACAAATTTCAGCTTCCTACGCCCAGTAGTTTTGGCTGTGCGTTGTCTGTCAGTAACGGAAGAATGTTATATATATTGATTGACTAGTAGCGCCCCGGGGCTTTCCTCCCGTGGGAATTTCGTGATAAAAAGTACCCTATGTGCTATTCCCGGTATTTTTCTACGCGTGTACCAAATTTCGTCGAAATCTGTTCAGTAGATTTTGCGTCCCACATCCAAAATTTCGCATTTATTTTATAATATTAGGGGAATTATATGCCCATTTGAATTGGACATAATAAATCAGTCAACCTATTTGGTTATATTAGAGGGTTAGTTACATTAAAAACAAAATTTGATAGAGGTGTTGGATTTTAGTTTTTGTTTTGAATAGTTAATGTTGTGATGTCCCATACATGTAAATTTTGATAATATTGTCCTAACATAGTTAAAATTTTGGTTTGTAATTTTGGAATTTAAAAAGTATTTTTCTATTTTTTGGTAGATTGTTTTTTTTATAATTACTGTATTGGAACGTATGCCTACAATATTCGTCGTAATTTTTGTTGAAAATAAAATTATACCTTACACCATTAATTTGGATCGGGCAGTATTTTAGTTACTGTGGCAAATTAATAAAAACAAAGTTATTAATATGATACATTTTATTTTCTTTCAGAAAGTGAATGGTGATGAGAAGAAAGAAACTCCTATGGAGGTTGACGAAACTGGTGAGAATTCAATTTATTTACCAGCTTTTGTCCGCGGCTTCGCCCGCGTGAATATCCCACGGCAACCGTGCTTTTTTCCGGAGTGAAAGGTACCTGTTGTTGTATTATTCTTAGTACATAAAGCGTGAAGAGGTAACAAACACACTTTCGCATTTATAACATTAGAAGATAGATTTGATTGATACTTGTGTGAATTATAATCAATTATAATTACATCCACAGACAACACACAAGAAAACAAAGACAAACCAGACGAACAGCAACCCGCAGAGCAGGCACCGACCGAACAGAAACCTGAAACGGTACCAGAACCAACTCCAGAGACCGAAACAGAGAAACCGGATGTGACCGATACATCGAGCCAGGACACAACGGACAGTGATAAAATTGATGAGAATAAACTTAACGATGTTGAAATGAAAGAAGAAATAAACGGAACCCCGGAAGTGGAGACGGTTGAAGCGAAAACCGTTGAAAGTATAAGTGAATCGTTGACTACCACTGCGTGATGGTAGTTTGGTTAAGTGTTTGTGGAAGTGTTGACGGAATTTGGTTTTAAGTATATAATACGTTTGTATGAACAGTTTTTATATGTACTAAAATCAGCTGGTCCATACGTTTAGTATTGTAAAGTATGGAACAGCTGTTTTTTTTAGATTTCCTATGTCGGTCCTATGCAGAGAGTTGCTCATATTGCCAATGATTTTTAATTCACCCTGTATTATAATACGGCTTCGCACGGGTAGACATTTAAATATAGCCTTATCTCTGAGTAACTATATTTAAATATGGTTAATGAGGTAAGTAGCATTTAAATGGCGAAAGAATTTTTGAATTCGGTCCAGTAGTTCGTTATAAACATACATAAATACAAATCTTTCCTTAAAGAGACATTTTACGACTGAGCCTCTTTATAATATTACTAGCTTTTGCCCGCGGCTTCGCTCGCGTTAATCCTTTCCTACCGGATGCCTACGTCATAACATCTACCTGAATGCCAAATTTCAGCCCGATCCGTCCAGTGGTTTGGGCTGTGCGTTGATAGATCACTATGTCAGTCAGTCAGTCCTTTGAGTTATATATATATAGACTAGCTGTTGCCCCGCGGCAAAATATATATCTTGTATGGTTTTCATACAAACTTCGCCCCCCCATTTTAGCCCATTGGGGTTGATTTTTGAAAAAATGTAAATAGCCTATGTTTGACTCCGGGTCTTCAACTACATATATACATACCAAATTTCATCAAAATCGGTCTAGCAGTTTAGCCGTGAAAGCGTAACAGACAGACTTTCGCATTTATAATATTGTATGGTTTTGTATGGATAAGATTTTTTAAATTTGGCGTGTGAATTACTTCAATTTTTTATCAGAAATAATGATCCCATCAAATAACTATCTAATTCGCATTTTTGAAACCAAATTCCATCACATATTTCCTAGCATAAAAACACTTGGGCATATTTTTGTATGTAAAAAGTGGGGTCCCAATGCATATCAAACCGCGTTTGAACCCCGTAAAATAAAAAAGCAGTAACGACTACGATCGTAATCAGTAATTTTTGCTATTTGTCGCATAATTTGATACATCAGTTGTATTGAAGGACTCTCTAAATAAAAAATTTGATTTTAATTTAAAAGCCGACATAATTTTCTTTCCATGATTGTGAAAATGATGAATATTAAAAATTTTGTAACAGTGGATTACTTAAAAGGGTTTGAAAATGCAAATTGAATATGAAAATTCGTTTATGCTTTCATAAGATTTTCGGATCTATTTTAACTTATTATTTAATGATTGCTATTTCTTTTTAACCCTTATTTTAGTTAAAAAATGTGTTGTTGGATATTTTGATCAAAATAGTAGAAACGCATTTATCATATTATATGTATATTTCAAGCTCTATTCACTTTGTCTGGTCTATAAATGTCTAATAAATAGTAAATTTGACAATACAAGGAGTATTAATTTTTTCGATGTTTGTAAATTTAAGCATTTATGGAAAATAAAAAGATTTTAAAAAATTATAAAACTGCATCAGTTGATTGTATGCGAATTGACAATGTTGTAATAAAGGGGAAATTTTACATTTTAATTTTCAATTTGAAATATAAGGTGGACACAAATTAACTACAAATATTTTCAGGGCTAATTACTGATATTATTTAGAAAGTATATCAGTGGTTTTTTCAATTTTCTACACGCTAGTTTTCGAGAAAAATTAACGTTTATGTTTTTTGAAAACCGTAACATTATAACAGCCTGTACACAGCTTTGCGTAAAATGACAATTAAAATGACACACACAAACAAAAGCCGCCCCGCCCACCGGTCGGTCGCTGTCGTTTACGTATAATAAATCGCTTGACATCTCTGTCTTTCACGCACTTTTCATAAATAAAGAGGAATACAGCAAATCAATTTCATTCAACTATTAATTGGTGGGAGGAGCTTAAAGAGGTATGAAGTCTACACATTTAACTACAGTTTGATACTAAATGTCATCATTTAATAATATTTTTTTTGTTAGAAAAAACAAAAAAAAAACTAGCGTATCGATTTTTAAAATTGTATCTCCAATACGTTTATTTAGCCCCCTGGAGCCAGCCCTGAAAATATTTGTAGTTAATTTGAGTCCACCTTATATATTTGTGAGGTTTTGTGTGAGAAATTCGTTCTGAAAACGTATTTTGGTCTTAAATTCAATTTTGAAATCCCTGAAACTACTTTTAATTAGAAACATAAGGTAAAAATCAATATCGGATACTATTTTCAATAGATTAGCCCAAACCCGTAAGCAGAGGCGGATTTAGAGGGGAGTTCAGGGGGTCATGCCCCCCATTTGACCCCATCCCATGACCGCACGTAGAATAAACCGCATCAATCAATATCAATGTACAGACCAGGTAGTTTTATCAAAATGTAGACTTAGTATAAAATTATGAAGACAAAAATATGTTTTCATAACGCACCCAAACATGTACAGTCGTGAAAATGTTACTAAGGGTAAATGTAATTCATAAAATAGTCAAAATGATTACGAACGTATATTATTATTATTACATAATATTCGCGGTCAAATCCAGGACGTACAGCGAATGACAAAATTAATTTGATTTCAAATTTAATAACAAAAAACTTCAAGTTTATCGTTTGTTCCCGATGAGTCATACAAAAATTTGTAACACTGAGACACGAGGGGAAAAAAAGTATCGATGTATCTCGGTATTACTCTTGCAACTGGTGTTTTTCCCAATGAGTCACACTGTTACACATCGGCACTCGGCATTCCCGTTGTGTAACACCGTTACACTAAACGAAATTTAAAAAAAACAATTGAAAATATTAAGGTTACTAAGCGTTTTAACGAGACGTCATATCTCTATTGAAAATAGAGTTACTTTACACAAAAAATTCAACGGAAGTCTTTTCACATTTCTAAATTCTAACGTTCACTTTGTACGTCCGTGGATACCATAGACAGACTTACTGTACGCCAGTATATGCTAAGTCTATGGTTACACTATGCCAATATAGATGTGGTTGCTAGCTAAATATAGGGTTGGTTTAGTCTAAGGACTAAACGGGAGAAATAGATAAGTTAGAATATAAATCCGTAACGTTTTGTTGAATTATTTTTTATTTTATAGTTTTTTTCTGCATGGATATAAGTACAAAGGTTTACCCTTTACGAAAGCTGTAACTTGTTATTATAATGATGAACTTTAATGTATTGTGTTTTCCTAATAAAAATAGTAGTGTAATATTTGTGTTTCAATATATTGCTGTACACAAAAATTCACACACACCCTTGTGATATCCCTGGTTTGCAGTAGTCCATGGGCAGCAGCGGTTTTATACAGCGTAAGTGGACATTAAGAAATTTTGGAAATTCCACCCCTAAAGGCCCATTTAGATGGTGCAAGTTTCTTGTCTATTGCATACATATGTGTGGTAGAGCCACGCTACTGGCCAAATTTTTGCTAGTAGCATGAATGGGCCGGCTCGTCCGGGGAAGTAACACCCTCTCACAGAAAATCGACGTTTGAGTAGTTGCCTTAACGCTTCTATGCTTCGTTCGGTGAGTGAGAGAGCCGGAGGCCCACCCCTTCCCCCCACCCCCTCAACATGGCAGCGGAATTTCATAGTAGAGTACCCCAGGAGGGTACCGGTACGTTACGTACAGGAGAATCCCTCCCTGAGCATTCTTGCTTGGGCTGCCCTACATACTCTGGGGAGGGCAAAATCCCGCTCATCATTGCTCAAGATAAGGCTACGACACCCCATGCACACCACGTCCATCTGTGCAATATCAGGGGTAATCACTAAAACCAACTCTGTCCACTACCATCTGGAGGCAGAAAAGCCTGCCTTATTCTTTTTGACGGAAACCCAGATATCGTCTCCAGCGGATACGTCATACCTACATTATCCCGGCTACAAAATCGAGCACAAATTCGTGCCACACGCTGGCGTATGCGTATTTGTCAGGGACGATGTCTGTGTTCGCCGTCTATGCAATCTTGAAGGCAAAGACTTGTCCACTCTATGGCTTCGTGTAGATTGCGACGACCACCCTCGCGTCTACGCTTGCCTCTACAGGTCCCACAGTGGTGATGCCGAAACTGACCGACTCATGGAGCATATTGGCACTGCAACGGACTATGTGCTGCGACAGATTCCATCCGCGGAAATAATAATTCTTGGGGACTTTAACGCCCACCATATAGAATGGCTCCAATCGGGAAAAACCGATCATGCGGGTAGATCTGTTCACGCCTTTGCCGCGGCCTATAGTCTGTCTCAGATGGTTTCAGCCCCCACACGCATACCTGATGTGGAAGGCCATACGCCCTCACGGCTTGATCTCCTGCTGACTTCCCATCCGGATGGCTATGTAGTATCTGTTGGTGCCCCTATTGGCTCATCAGACCATTGCCTAATCCGGAGCATGGTGCCATCCACCTGCAAATTACGGCCCCGTTCCGCCGGCTGTCGCCGTGTCTGGCACTTCAAGTCAGCAGATTGGGATGGGATGCGGACCTTCTTTTCATCCTACCCCTGGGGCGAAGTTTGCTTCTCGCTTCGGGATGCTTCTGCCGTTGCCGACTCTGTTGCTGATGTGATATCGCAGGGCATGGAACTTTTTCGTCCCAAGTTCTGTTGTGCCCGTTGGTGGCAAGTCTCAGCCTTGGTTTGACCGCTCTTGCAAAGAAGCGTTTTGCCAAAAGCAAGCAAGTTTTCAGTCCTGGTCCAACGCGATGGCAGCTAAGGATCCTGATGCGAAAGTCCTTAAAAGGGAGTATAACTTTGCCTCTAGATCTTTAAAAAAACTGTGGCTACGGCAAAGGCGAAACACGTCGGACGAATTGGTGAGAAGCTGGCCAAACTACCCTCGGGTACACGCTCATTTTGGTCTCTTGCCAAAGCTGTCCAGGGCAATTTTTGTCAGCCATCCTTTCCACCATTGCGCACGGCAAATGACACGTTGGTCTATGATGCAAGAGAGAAAGCCGATCTCCTGGGCACCTTTTTTGCATCTAACTCTACGTTGGACGACGGTGGGAAGCCTCCTCCGACTATACCACGTTGCGCGAGTACTATGCCGGACATCCGGTTTACTCAAAAACTGTTCGCAAATCACTTCTCTCCCTCGAAGTCCACAAGTCTAATGGACCCGATGGAATCCCTGCCGTTGTGCTCAAAACTTGCGCTCCTGAGTTGGCTCCGGTCTTGACGCGTCTTTTTCGACACTCCTACTCTTTAGGCGTCGTCCCGTCTGCATGGAAGATTGCTTTAGTCCACCCAATACCCAAAAAAGGTGATCGCTCTGACCCTGGCAATTACAGGCCCATTGCCACTACCTCCTTGCTCTCCAAAATAATGGAGTCCATTATAAACCGCCAGCTCCTGTTGTACCTCGAGGAGCACCAGCTTATAAGCGATCGCCAGTACGGATTTCGTCATGGACGGTCTGCTGGCGATCTTTTGGTATTCCTGACCCATAAATGGGCGAAAGCGGTTGAGAGTAAGGGGGAAGCCCTGACGGCCAGTTTGGACATGGCGAAAGCCTTCGATCGGGTCTGGCACAAAGCCCTTCTATCGAAGCTTCCTTCCTACGGGTTGCCCGAGAAATTATGCCAATGGGTTACCAGTTTCCTCACAGGGCGCAGCATTAAAGTCGTTGTTGACGGTTCATGCTCCGAATACAAGCCCGTGAATGCTGGTGTCCCTCAAGGCTGTGCTCTGTCCCCGACGCTCTTTCTTTTGCATATCAATGATATGCTTCAATCCAGCAGCATTCATTGTTATGCGGATGATAGCACGGTGGACACCTCTTATACCGGTCAAGCTAACATTTCTCGGGCGCGCGTCTCCGAGTGTCGAACAAAACTTGTGTCTGAGGTTGAAACTTCATTACACCAGGTTTCAAATTGGGGTCACTGCAACTTGGTCCAATTTAACCCCAAAAAACACAAGTTTGTGCGTTCACCGCGAAAAAAAGCCCCTTCGTCGTATCTCCTTCGTTCCAGGGTGCTTCACTAGATACGCGGCCGAAGATCGAAATTCTAGGCGTCGAGATTTCGTGCGACGTTCAATTTCGCGGTCATCTTAAGGAAAAGGCTAAGTTGGCCTCCAAACGACTGGGTGTCCTAGGCAGAGCAAGGCAGTATTTCACATCGGCGCATCGCCTTCAGCTATACAAGGCACAAGTTAGGCCGCATATGGAATACTGTTCCCATCTGTGGGCCGGGGCACCTCAATACCAACTTCTCCCTTTAGACCGCGTTCAACGTCGTGCGATTCGCATCGTCGATGACGAGAATCCCGTCAGCCGTCTCGATCCTCTGGCTCTGCGTAGGGATGTCGCATCCTTGTGCATTCTTTACCGAATGTATCATGGGGAGTGCTCTGATGAATTGTTCGACGTAATACCTGCCGCAGAATTTCACCACCGTACCATCCGTCACAGGCTGAAGTTTCATCCATACCATCTGGATGACTGGCTGTCAACCACCGTACGTTTTAAAAGACACTTCGTGCCACGTACGACCAAACTGTGGAACCAACTTTGTGCAGAGCAACTACGGTCTGCTGCCAGAAAATGTGGCAGAGAGAATCCGGACAAACGAAGCGGCGGGAAGAATTCTGTACCGGAACTTCACCGGGAAAAAACCACCGGTAAAAATAAGTACCGGGAAAAAATCTCCACGCGGCACCACGTTTGCCCGACTAAAACCTAACTAACTTAACGCAGTCTGCTACCACCGTAGCTTATGAAGGGAGCTACAGGGCCCTATATGATAACCTAACCTATAAATTAATTACAATGGAAAACCACTTACCAAGCTAAATCTTCTTTCTCTTCGGATCCAAACTTGAGTGTCTTCGGGAAGGGGGAATTCCTAATCACCCTACCTAACCCATGAGATCTCAATTCCCCAGAACACATAAATAGATTTCTTCCCGAAATCGGCTCGGCAACAGATAGCTGTGAGCGAGCAGCCACGCGTCACATCCCACAGGAGAAAGTCACAATGACGGGCACACAAACGCAAAGTTCAATAGTTATTTAACAAACAGGAAATTCACCAATACAACTCAAGATAATTAGCAATCAAAGAACGCGGGACCTCTCGCGTATTAAAAATCAAACCGATATCGCATGGGACAATGGCGACCGTCCGCGAGCCATCTTGCACGCGAGCAATGTGAGAACCCCAAAACGCCTGGCGGCGATAACAGGAAACGCCTGCGTTTAGTTTTACCCAATATATTACAAACATCCCCCCGTCCCGGTCTGAGAAGCAGACCGCTAGCTTACTCTACGGGAAGGCGGGCGAGAGAGGTCACACCTCTCCTTAAAATCGAACCGTCGACCAACACCTCAGCCACACGCGGAGTGCCATCTCCGCCAAGAATCAAACGTAATATGCGAGCTCGTCGCCAAAGCAATGAGGGCAAATTTGCCTCTTTTAACAATACTAAATCACCCTCCCTGGGAGGCTCAGTCCTGTCTGTCCACTTCACTCTTTGCTGCAGCAAATGCAAATATTCAAGCGACCAGCGACGCCAAAAGTCCTGGCTCATTTGCTGCAACATTTGAAAACGCGACAACCGATATACGCGTTCATCCTTCCACGGGTATTCGGGCAGGGCATTCAACGGCCCTCCCACCAAAAAATGACCAGGGGTGAGAGCTTCCAAGTCATTTGGATCTGGAGATAGCGGACAGAGAGGACGAGAGTTGAGGACCGCCTCAACTTTACAAAACACTGTGGCCAGCTCTTCAAAAGTTAGAGCCGTTTCTCCGATAATGCGGCGGAGGTGGGTCTTTGCGGATTTCACAGCCGCTTCAAAAATCCCTCCCCAATGGGGGCAACTTGGGGGACTAAACTTCCAGGTTATTCCCCTTTGGGCAGCAATTTGACTTAAACTAGTACAATTTTTATCAATAAACACAGAAACAACCTTAAGATAATTTACAGTTCCTTTATAGTTTGTGCCATTGTCAGACCTAATAAGGGAAGGTAGACCTCGACGCGAAACAAAGCGATCCAACGCGGCGACGAAGGCCTCCGTAGTCAGAGCCGATACCACCTCCAAATGGACAGCCTTGGTGGCCAAACAAACAAATACACACAAATAGCCCTTCACAATACGGGCATTACGAAAGGGAGAAGCCTTGATCGAAAAGGGACCGGCAAAATCGGTTCCAACGCCGTCAAACGGTCTCGAAGGTCGGATTCGATCAGCGGGCAAATCACCCATCTGTGGTTGCATCGTGGATGCCTTCAACCTATAACATGCAATACATCGAAACAGGACACTACGGATTGCTCTTCGGGCAGACAAAATCCAAAACTCGCGTTGCAAAATAGCCAACAAAGCATTGCACCCAGCATGGGCGTTACGAATGTGTCGATCAGACACCAAAAGCTGCACCAAGGGTCCGCCCTTGGGCAACAACAGAGGATGGCGAGTCTCATATGGAAGATCCGCCTTCCGGAGCCTGCCTCCAACCCGAAGAAGCCCATCCGAGTCGATGTACGGGTTCAAACGAGCGACCGCGCCCTTCAACTTAGCGCGTCCGTCGCGCAAAATACGAAGCTCTGACTCAAACCGTCCGGTCTGCACGGCACGGACCCAATGCAACAATGCGCTCCGGCGCTCTTCTGCACCTGCAATCGGCTCCAACCGCTTTGCCTGTGGGTTTCTACAATTATGTATGAAACGCTTAATCCAACTGGTAACACCCAGAAGCTTATCCAAGCTACTATACCGAGCAAGTAGCCAATCCGGCTCCGACGTCGTCTCAGCGACTACAGCATGTACACGGAGCCCAGTCAAACTCAAAGAAGTAACATCTGTCTGACAGACAGGCCAAGAAGTTTCTGATCCCATCAGCCACTCTGGACCCCACCAGAGCGGGTGTGACACCAATTCTGGTGCCGTACAACCTCGGGAAGCACAGTCCGCTGGGTTAAGCTCTCCCGGCACATGTCTCCATGTTATATCAATTCCAATATTCTGGATTTGGGAAACCCGATTTCCCACAAAAACCTCCAAGGTATGTGGGGCCGCGCGCAACCATGCAAGCGCGACCTGGCTATCCGACCAGGCGAAGATGTCTCGTATCTCGACCGTGGCCGCCAGCTCACTGGCAACGTGATGCAACAATTTAGAGAGAAGGTGAGCTCCACTCAACTCAAGCTTGGGAATAGTCAGCCTAGTCCTGATGGGGGCGACCTTGCTCTTCCCTAACAAAAGCGAGACATTGACCCGGCCATCGGCGTCAACTGTCCGCATATAGACTGACGCGGCGTAGCCTCGCTCCGACGCGTCACAAAAGCCATGCAGGCTGGCTCGATATTTCCCGGGTGGCAATACTCGACGAGGCAAGGCAATCCGATTGACTTCCTTAATCGATGAAAACAACTCGAGCCAATCATCCAATGGAGAGCCAAACAGCGGCTCGTCCCACGAGACGCCCAAAGTCCAAAGTCTCTGAAGAAGACACTTCGCAGAGAATATTACTGGACTGATCCAACCGCTTGGATCAAACATACGAGCTATTACGGACAACACCGTTCTCTTAGTCCAGACCTTTGGTATTTCCAAGTCCACTTGGAATGTAAAAATATCGGTTAGCGGCTGGTACTGCATGCCCAGCACCGCTATCCTGTTGGGATCATCCACATCCTCAAACAGGTGAGGGTTCTGTTGGTGATCCTCCGGGATCCCTTCTAGAACTCTAGGCTCATTGGACAACCACTTACGTAGCTCGTAGCCACCTGTCTTCAATATTTCAATCAATTCATCCCGCAGTAGGAGGGCCTCCTCAATACTTTGGGCTCCGGTGCACACGTCATCAACATACAAGTCACGTGACAGCACGGAAGCCCCACGGGGAAAGCGGATCCGTTCCCGCTCTGCCAATTCAAGCAATGATCTGATGGCGATATAGGGACTAGATTTCAAACCATACGTGTTTGTGTTGAGTTCATACACCGTCACAGGATCCTCAGGGCGCTCACGCCAGAGTATCAACTGGAATCGCCTGTCCTCAGGATGTATGACTGTCTGGCGGAACATCATCCGGATGTCCGCACCAAAAACCACTTGATGTCTTCTAAAGTTCAAGATGATGTCAATTATGTCCCTATGCAATTTGGGACCCGAATGCAAACACAGATTCAACGAAACCCCGTTCGAAGTGGGTGCGGACCCATCAAAGACAGTCCGCAACTTGCCCGTTGAGGCCTTCACCACCGCGTGGTGGGGCAAAAAATAATGCTCAGTTGAGCTCCAATCAACTCGAGCCGGAGACATGTGACCCAAATCCTCGTACTCGCGCATAAATTCAATATATTTATCGCGAAGTACGTGGTCACGCTGCATACGTCGCTCCATGGACAGCAGTCGTTTCTCCGCAAGCGCCCTACTTTGCCCTAGGCTAGGACGAGAGGCAACAAAGGGTAACCTAGTTACAAACCGACCGGAGGGCAACCTCTCCGTGGTCGATCGAAAAAGGGCTTCGCACTCAGCGTGTTCCGGATCCACCCTGGAACTCATAGGTGGCTCCTCCACCTCCCAAAACCTTTGCATGGTCTTGGCCAAGGACGCTGATGCGACGACCGGTGGCTCCTCCACGGTGCTATTATCAAACACAGGGCCCATCAGGGCAAAACCAAAGATAGTAGACACTGCCATCAGTGAAGACGAACCCAGAGCCTTCTGGGTACCCAACAAAATCCAACCCAATACGTCCGAGCCCAGGAGCAAGTCCACTGGGCCGGGATGAAAGACAAAGGGGTCGGCCAAATCCAGACCCGAAACCAAAGACAACACACCCGGCGGTATGTCTGTCGAGGGCTGCCAACCCGCAATGGTATCCATTACCATAGCCGAAGTCGTGATCCTCATTGTGGAGGACTTCAGCGAAGAAAAGGTGACAAGTGTCTGGCCCGTCAGACACTTCACTTGTATGCCACCAACTCCAAGAAGTGGCACAGGCGAGTCTTCCACGACTAAACCTAACTGGCGTGCCACTCGAGTGGTAACCAAACTGCTTTGAGCCCCTGAGTCCAACAGAGCTCTCAAATTAATGGCTTCCCCCCCACGACCCCATACGCGGACCACCGCGGTAGGGAGCAGAACCGTCCGCGGCCCCGTCCCAGCAAGGGAGCAAGCTAGTTACGGGCTCCCCACTCTCTCCAAACCAGGGGCGCGCCACTGACCCGGATAATATGGCGGGCGAGTGCACATCCCCATCTGAGGGGGGGCATAACCCGCGGCCCGGCCATACATCTGGTACGGCGGGTGGTACTCCAGCCGTGGGTACTCGTGCAGCGGCGGAGAAAACCGCTGCGGCTGCATGTGTTGGGCATTGGTAACCCGCGTGGAGGGGGGTGTCCCCACTCTCACGTCCGATCTAGGGCCCCCGCCCATGGGGGCCCTATCCGGGGCCTGGCCAGCCACATACTGGCCCCGACCTTGGGGCGCGTGGTCCCGGTCCGCCAAGACCCGCGCCGGTACGCGACCCCCTCCCGAGGGGGGTGCGACGAGCGAAGCCGCGTCCTCCGTCCGATGGTGGAGGGCTTCGCGCAGGAGCGCCCCCGCCCATAGGGGACCCCTGCCTCAACAACCGGGGGCCATCCCTGTTCCGGTTCATGCAGAGCATCACGTGGTGCAGCCCACGGCATGCACTGCATGGTATGGCTCTGGGACAGTCACGTGCATAGTGACTGCCCAAACAGTAAAAGCAAAGTTCATGCCGCCTTGCCATGCGGCGCCGATCTTGTACTGGCAGTCTCTGCCAGTCCCTGCATTGCAGCAGGCTGTGGCCCATCCGGCCACATTGCAGGCAGTCCGCGTCCCCCGCGACTGCTGCCGTGTGTGCAACCCGCACACCAGCTCCACGCGGTGGCGGTTGCCGTCCCTGTTGGGGCTTCCCTCGCCATGAGGGTTCCAAGGGCCTACGTTCAGGCGCTCTGGATGGCGCTGAGTCCGTCATGGTATTCTCAGCAGCCCGTGCCTCAAATTCCAAAAACTTCACCAAGTCAGTGAATGTTGGTAGGGTGGTGCTATCCCGCTCCGCATTCTCGCGCTCAAATCGCGAGCGGATGTCATTGGGTAATTTGCCCAATACAATGTGCACCAACAAAAAAGACCATTGGTCCACCGGCAGCCCCAGTGTGCGGAGCGCGTTACAGGCCACTGTGACGGGCGTGAGCAACTGCAGGCGCAACTGTGCCCTGTTGGCCACCTTGGGCAGGGCCATCAACTGTGCGGCGTGCGCATCCGCTAACAAACGTAAGTTTTGGTAGCGGGAGTTCAATAACTCCCAAGCCGTGTCGTACTGGTCGTCCTCCACCCGGAGGTGCTGGATGAGCGACCGCGCTTCACCCTCAAGAGTGGAGAGGAGGTAGGCCATCTTCTGGGCCTTCGACAAATCCTGTCGTGCTACGACCAGGGACTCAAACATATTTTTATATGCCACCCACTCCTCCATCCTACCCCCAAAGTGGGACAGCTGAAGGGTGGGGAGCCGACCAGTAACCGCTGGTCCTTCCTGTCTAACAGGTGTGCGAGGGGCTGGTCCGCCAGCCTGTCTCGCCCTTATTGCGGCCGCCGCCTCCACGATGTCATCGTGCAGACTCAGGATCTGGTCCAGGTCCGCCACGTGACCTGCGTAGACCTCCGGGGTAAGGTCGGCTTCGGTAAGCGCCGCCATGGCCGCTTCCGCGTTGTTTAATCGTGAGCGGAGCTGATCCGCTCTTTCCAGTATAGCGGCCTCCCTGTCCTTCCGGGACAGGAGTCCACCGGCCGTCACAAACCATCTCAATTCGTTGGCGAGTGTCGCCTTAGCATTGGGGACCTTCGCCATCGCGTCAAGTCACAAACAAAAAATAACAAAAGGTAAATAAAAAACAAAATCAAGCAACAACACGAAAAACCGCGGTAGGTATGAGAATGGCACAAACCCGGAACGCACGGTACAAACCGCAAACAAATACAAAAAAGGTTACAAATATTCTTATACAAACAAACTAAGAAAAATCTAATAATTTTTACAAACAATTAATTATTTTTTTTTACAAACGAACAAATAGAGGGTAGATAAACTACGCTCTGCTACCAGAAAATGTGCAGAGCAACTACGGTCTGCTGCCAGAAAATGTGGCAGAGAGAATCCGGACAAACGAAGCGGCGGGAAGAATTCTGTACCGGAACTTCACCGGGAAAAAACCACCGGTAAAAATAAGTACCGGGAAAAAATCTCCACGCGGCACCACGTTTGCCCGACTAAAACCTAACTAACTTAACGCAGTCTGCTACCACCGTAGCTTATGAAGGGAGCTACAGGGCCCTATATGATAACCTAACCTATAAATTAATTACAATGGAAAACCACTTACCAAGCTAAATCTTCTTTCTCTTCGGATCCAAACTTGAGTGTCTTCGGGAAGGGGAATTCCTAATCACCCTACCTAACCCATGAGATCTCAATTCCCCAGAACACATAAATAGATTTCTTCCCGAAATCGGCTCGGCAACAGATAGCTGTGAGCGAGCAGCCACGCGTCACATCCCACAGGAGAAAGTCACAATGACGGGCACACAAACGCAAAGTTCAATAGTTATTTAACAAACAGGAAATTCACCAATACAACTCAAGATAATTAGCAATCAAAGAACGCGGGACCTCTCGCGTATTAAAAATCAAACCGATATCGCATGGGACAATGGCGACCGTCCGCGAGCCATCTTGCACGCGAGCAATGTGAGAACCCCAAAACGCCTGGCGGCGATAACAGGAAACGCCTGCGTTTAGTTTTACCCAATATATTACAAACAAACTTCCTGCGGCGGTATTCCCGAACCGATACGACATTGGAACCTTCAAAAAACGAGTCTACATCTTCTTGAAAGGCCGGCAACACTCTTGTGATACCCCTGGTGTTGCAGTAGTCCATGGGCAGCGGTGATCGCTTACCATCAGGTGACCCGCTTGCTCGTTTACCGCCCTATGTTATAAAAAAAAAAAAAATACAATTAAATTGAAGCAATAAAACAACAGTTGCTTGCAATTATTGAACGTAAATTTTTGTACTGCAATTTATTGCTCTTGTATGTCCAAGAAACTTGCACCTCTGTAGGAGTACTATATTCTTTGCTTGCTCTGTCTAAATGGGCCATAAGTGGGTGAAAAACTAAATTCACGCGAGCGAAGCCGAGGGACAAAGCTAGTATAATACGGTCTAATCACGCTAAAACTAACCCCAATTCAGGCTTCGATCACATATAATCTTCTAAATCTATGGGACCAGGGCAATAATAACAAAAATGAAATTTTTAATCGATATGATTTATTAAAAAAACACTAGATCTATAAACATGTTCGGAATATAAATTCTACGCCAACATTTGTTTTTTACATAAACTGACAGCATAAAGCTTAGATAATAAAACAAAATACAAGCCTTCGCTTGTAGTGTAGGCTTTGAGAGTTTGTTTAGCTTGAAATAACAGTTCATTAGGTAGAATTAAGATCCCGATGAGTCATACCAAGATTTGTAACACTGAGACAAATAGGAAAAAAAAGTATTACTGTTACACATCGGCACTCTGTATTCCCGTTGTGTAACACAGTTAAAACGAAACTATGTATTCCCCACGGACGCCCGTTGAGTACTAAACATTTAATAAAACATTGAAAATATTAAAGTATTGAACATTAAATTACATTATGATTACATGTATTACAGAATAGGAAGCAATGGAACACATTTCGATAAAACAAATTGAAATTTTTATTTTTAATAGATGTATTATGTACTTATATAACATAACAAGGCAAAATATTTAGATTTTTTACTTTCTTTATTATAAAAAAATACACTGAATATATTTTAAGAGCTCGTTTGGTCTATGATTAAATGGGAGCTGTCGAAGACAACTTTTTAATATAAACAAACAATATTAGAGGAACAATTATTTAAAAAATACTGTACTTTAACAATATCATAATCAATCTTTTAATAATCAACAATATCAAAACATTGTTCAACAATCATCAAGTTTATTTTCTGATACTCAACGGGAATACAGAGTGCCGATGTGTAACATTGTGACTCTTTGGGAAAAACATTAGTTGCAATGAGTAATACTGTGACTCATCGGGAACAAACTTTTTATCCACTGTTTTTAAATCTATCGACAATTAGGATAGTCTATTAGTTGGAAATACAAATAAGAAATTATCTTGTACCAATCTGTAGTCAATGGTCAATAAATGACAAATGAACGGAAGGACAAACTGCTTACAGACAAAATTTGATACAAAATAAGCTTTCATCCATTGAATCATCGCTTTGTTTTCCTATGCTATATCATCAAATATTAAGGAATGTCACTACACTAGAAATCAATAATTAAAAAAAATACCGCATGTTATGCTTATTGCAGCAAAAATCCATTATATAATAAGTTTATGGCTAAAATAATGTCTTGTCTTATTCTTTCAGTGTCAAACAAACAAAAACTTATTAGGCAAGCTTCAATCACGGCATTATACATAACAATTGTCTCACAATAGGATCACTACTTCATGCGATCTCTTGGTTGTTAAGGAACATGTCTTTGAATGTTTTTTTATGAATAAGAGTTTAAATATTCGAGTGTACTGATAAAAGTAACAGTCATACAACATATTAAAACAAAATTGATGTTCCAATTTTATTTTGGCTAAGAAACTTGTAAAAACATTGACATAGGTCTTCAGTGTAAACCAAAATCAATCACTTCACCTCCGCTTTTTAAGGTACATGCGATTTTGAAACCTTATTGACATACATTCTTTCATTTGGTATATTTGCGCCGAATACTCAATGCTTCCATGCTAGTCTGGGAGCGAAGAAAACACATAGAATGTGCCAGCTGCTTCTCTTCCCGCCCAAATTGTAAAAGTCAATCAAGGGAAAGTGCTTTAAACTGGGGATTCCTCCACTCATAGGCTAGCAACCTGTCACTATACCTTAATCTCCATTCCATCAGAGAACCCACTATTCAGCTAAGCGTGGCCTTCGAGTCTCACGACTCTTGGCTCTGCCTACCTCGTAAGAGATAAAGACGTGATACTATGTATGTATGTACTCGATCGCCTCGCTTGCAATTAGGGCTTGTTACCGGTTAGTACTGGTACCAAATACTTATATAAAGTACAGGAATGCAACGGTACTTTTTGGGAGTTTATATGGAGAATTTGGTACCTGCCCTAAAACAGCCACATTTCCTAATTATTTAAAAATGAACCTTACACAACCACTTATAAAGTTAATTTTTATGTATTTAGAAAGTGAGAAACGGATCATATTCATCAATGTTGTTTTTTTAGACCTGCTTGCAATACACCAAATATACGAGGGGAGTGATGCGTAAGGTTCAAATTCGCATACGCCCAGAAAAGTTATTTGTTGTGCCATTGAGCGATGACCTTTAGTCAACACCATAGATATATACCTATAGATATGAAACACCTACTTTTTTTTATAGAATAGTAGGCAAACGAGCTTGCGGATTGCCTGATGGTAAGCAATCACCGCAGTCCATAGACACCAATGACCCACATACTAAAAAAACGTGCCTTTTCACTTGAGGGATTTTGTAATGGCGGACAGATTATTACATATTTTATTATTATGAGGCAGATTACAAAAACACCACAAGACCACAATATAGAGGATTTCTAAGAATAAATTTTCATTGACAGCTCATAGATCTACCATCGAAAGGAATACTGGAGAGGGCTCCTGTAATGACCGCAACGTTATAAGATTTAGTATGAGTAGGTATTTCCACTCCATATGTATATCTCGATGGTCAACACACATAATTAAAAATAAATACCGAGATATTTGAAAGGTCAACTTTATAATTCACATTTAACACATATTCCGACACACTGTTCGTATCTTCACAGATCATTCACTTCACTTATAAAAATCACTCCTCTTCGTCGCCTATGGCTTCGTCCTCCGCATCTGAAGAAAAAAATAATACTTTAAATTTATTTCTTTAATACCTTCTAAAATATTCAGTGTGAGTTTCCCACGGGAAAAGTGCTGTTTCCCGGGATAAAAGGTACCCTATCTATGTCCTTCTCCGTACTTCTATGTGTATGCGAAATTTCAGGAAGATTGGTTCAGTAGATAAAGCGTGAACAAATAAACAAACAAACTCACTTTCGCATTAATAATATCAGTTAGGATTACAATACCTTCGTAATGTGCCCCGTTGGAGTTCTCAATCCGCAGCTGCCGCAGCCTCGCCGCGGCATCTTCTGGATTATTGGAGTTCTCCATCGCGTCTTCGAACTCTTCGTCGCCTGTTATCATTAATAAAGAATAAAGAACATTTATTTCTGAGACATAGGTAGGTACATAAAAAAAAAGATGGAGTTTCATTATAGTAGGTATCACTATGCTCTGTCTTTTAAGACTTACAAAAATTTGACTTAAAAATATTGATCATTAATTAATTGATTCATTAAATTGGACATAACATTATTGTTGTCATAAAATTGTACATTTCATTGTCATAAAATATCAATGTCAAAAAATTAAATGAATTTGTCTTCTAGAAAATAATCTATCTTATAATAAGATTTTTCTATTAGGAGAGAAGTCAAGCGTTTTCTGAAGGTTTTTAGATTTTCTTTTTTTAATTCTCGCGGCAATTTATTAAATAGTTTAGGAGCCATACAGATAATAGTACATTACTGCCGCGGCCTATAATGACTACTTTGCTGGTCGCGCTGATGATGGCCGAGAGCGCAGCTCCAGGCCGACACAGCGCGGTCAGCGTGCAGCACTTGATGGACGAGCTGAGATGTCGGCCGAGACCGGAGCTCGAGGCCTTTACAGTGAGGACAGCAAGGGCTGCAACGATGGCCAAGCTGGAAGGCCTAGAGCGTAGCTAGGCTAGCTCGAGGCAATCATTGCGTGACCAGCGAAGCAGTCATTGTGGGCCAAGGCTTGTATAGTGCTTTACTCAAAAATGCAAGTACCAAATCTAAATAAAACCAGCAAGTAATTTAAATAAAAATATATTAATTAACTAGAAATTTAATTAAAATGACAATTACGAAAAGTACAGTTACTAAAATTCAACACCGACTTTCCCGGATTGATGCACAAATTTTCCATATGCCAGCTTATATTTTTCCTTTGAGTTTCGCGGTATCCAATTTTCATCCACTAATTTAGATTCATCTTTAATGTCTGGCGGTGTTAAACACATTGAATCACTAAATAAAAACAAAATTTTCGCTGAACCGCGCTTTTGTTACTTCGTTTTTTTAAGCAATGGTAGTTGGAACTATACAGCCAAATATGGAATAAAATCTTTTTGTACCTATCTCTATGCTATCTCTATTAAATACAAACAGCTGTGTTTTAAATAAAATCTTTTTGCATTCGATTTTTAAAATGTTGAAACGTCAAAATAGCGGCCGACAAAGTTTTGCCGGCCTGTTAGAGCGGCCAGCAAAACTTTGTCGGCCGCTATTTGAAAACAGAACGGCAAAGTCGACTTTGCTCAAACAAGGTTATCAAAATAATGACCACATTACATGCATTTTTGAGTAAAACTATTTTGCTTCATAGCCGTTCTAGAAATTGGTACATAAAGTCGGTGATCATGTCTTAGATTTCTTTTTGTTTTATTTAATGACGATAGCGTCGCAAATTGGGAGTGATTTGACTTTACAAAACTAGCAGCCTCTAATACATTCATTTTAGAGTTAGAATGTTAGAAAGTTTATATATACCTATATTCAAACAACTACGCAGTTCTAAAAACTATCGATAGTTTTGCACTACCGATAGCTTGTAAAAATTGAATAGTATTGCTTTTAAATTAATTGTGGCTTTTGTCCATAAAACAAAAATAATTATAAATTGTATTTATTTTAGTTTCCTTATTGTCAGTATACATACATACAATGTGTCCCGTCATCAGTATCGGAGCCTATAATGGTATGTTACAATATAAAGCATTTTTAATGTACAAATACCACCCATAACTTTTTTTCTTCTACTGTAGTAAAATGGCAGCCATTTTATTTTTCGGGCTCTTACTAATTCAATCGTAACTGCTCGTGTAAAACTGCTATCGGCTTAAAATAGGTCTCATTTAAAAGCTAATCATTTAGACAACAATAAAATAAGAAAGATGTTTCAATATGAAGGGCAAAAAAAAAATTAAACGAAGTTAAAATATAAATAAAATTTGTATAGGCCTCCTTCTGTCTACTCTAACCTTCGTGGTCCTGGGCTATCCTACTCCAGTTGTTGCTAGCAATATTCTTAACATCGTCAACCCATCAAGTAAGGACATATTAATATATTTGAATTTATAAAATACTAGCTTTTGCCCGCGGCTTCGCCCGCGTGAATTTCCCACGGGAACAGTGCTTTTTCCCGGGATAAAAAGTAGCCTATGTGCTATTCCAGGTCATTATCTACCTCTGTACCAAATTTCATCGAAATCCGTCCAGTAGATTTTGCGTGATTGAGTAACAAACAAACTCACAAATTCACAAACTCACATCCAAACTTTCGCATTTATAATATTAGTATCAATAATACCTACTATTGAATTTTTGCAAACTGTCGATAGTGAAATACTATCGATAGTATATCGATAGTCAAACTATTGATAGTCCTGCAACGCTACTGTATAAGTACAGTGGGCCACATAGAAAAGTATACCACCTGAATTACGATCCACTATAAAAAGTGGTATACTTTTCTATGTGGGCCACTGTACATAATATTTTGAATGAGCTGACCTTGATCGAACTCCTCCCCATCCATATAAGGGTCATCGTCGTCAATTTCATCGGCGGGGTCGGGGTGAAGCGATTGACCTTGATTCATCGCAGTGTACATCGCTTGGAGGTCACTTTCGTTTTGTGGCACGAAGCTGTAACAAACAATATTTCTTTTTTTTATAGAATAGTATGCAAACAAGCATGCGGGTTGCCTGATGGTAAGCAATCACCGCAGTCCATAGACACCAACGACCCTAAAAAGGTCACTGAGAAGGCGATAGGCTCTGACGTCAACTAACTAAAAAACAACTGACAATGACAACAACTGAGGATGATCTGAGCGACATTACAATAGGGCAGTTGTTAAAATTCTGCAAAGTAACAGGTAGATTCAGTGGGTCGCCACCAACGTGAGTTACCAGGTAACTCAAAACCCTATACGGGTCTCGGGGAATTGGGTGAAATGGTCCCAGCATAAGTGGACTGATCATCCGTCTGGTGCTCGCGCTGGCGTCCCCATTTAGTAAATAATAATAAACTAAAAAAACAAGTACTTATATGACGATTTAAAAGTAATATTTTTTGCCCATTAAAATAAAATCATTTTCTTTTCATTAAAAAGCTTCATAAAGAAAATCTATTAAGAAGTTTTTTTACAAAAAAATATTATTAAGGCTCAATTTACACCGCCGCGGAATGGAACGGAAGCGAGGAAATTGTACATAGCATAATGAACTTTATATCAATTGCATAACACACAAACTAAAAACACAGACGGCACCGGAGAATTCTCGAGAATGCGCGAGGATTCCGCGTTTTGGCTTGTTTTTAGTTTGTGTGTTATGCAATTGATATAAAGTTCATTATGCTATGTACAATTTCCTCACTTCCGTTCCATTCCGCGGCGGTGTAAATTGAGCCTAAGTCTACATTTTGTAAGTCATTATCATATAATTTAAGAGCGAGGCTCTAGTCGGTGGAGTTCCTTTTATATTGCTCTTTCCATTGCTTTGCTGCACTCTTTCACTTCCCTATACGACACGACGCTAACATTCTCCTTTATTTGTTTCATATAACTTTGTCTTGGTCTTCCTTTGTGAGTTAGTAATTAATAGTACTCGTATTACATTGTACGTTATCGCACCACTCTCGTAAAATGTATTTTTTTCACAATGTCTCTTTCGCATAATGTCGCGACGTTTATAATAAAATTTCAAAATACAAAATGCGAAAAAGTCATTCTTCAAACAGGACATTGTGAGAAAGTGACATTTTAGCAGGGAACATTTTGCGAAAGCGACCATTTTCGACTGAGCCGCTTTTTCGACAACCTTTCCCCTTTTGAGAAAAATGTCGTGAGACTTACCTCGAAACTCTGATTTTATTTATTTATTTAAACTTTATTATACACACATACAAAAGTACAATACAAAAAGTGGACTTAATGCTAAAAGCATTGTCTCACAGTCAAACCTTAGGGTTGTCGCTCTTCGTCTCAACCATAGAGCTAGATTTTTTTTTTTTTTACTTAGAGACAGACAGTTAAGGAAGCGGGATGTCAGATATGGTTTTCGCCTATGTTGGTGAAGGACAGAGGTAATATCTTCTGAGAGGCTCATTTTTGTCAAGTTTGACATTTTTGATGTTTTGTTTCCATATAATTTGTGAACAATCTGTAAAAATTTGAATTTGGAGCACACTATTATGAACATTTTTGGGCTTCATTTGACAATCAAGTTTAGAGGTCTATTAAAGAATTATTTTTTTTCTATGTCCATGGTCTCAACCCCCTCTAAAGCTACGTAATTAATACATTTTAGGCTACCCACCGTAATTGTGTGATAATCTGATCGTCCACATCAAACTCATCGTCATCCTCGTTGGCGTCCCCAGACCCTGACTGCTGGGGTAGTTCTGGTACACTGAAACAATAAATAAAAATAACATAATTCGTAACAGTTACCACCACATTTTTAATTAAAAGCAAAAAAATGCTTGTGCCAGGCGACTGTGCTCTCAATTCAATTCAAAACATTTATTGCAATTCACATTATACAACAGTTCTCTAAATAAAGTAATTACTGTTATCATTTCGGTACAATATGAACCCTGTCGGCCCTGAATACGTGATTGAGTAACAAACATCCTCACAAATTCACAAAACTTTAGCATTTATAATATTAGTAGGAAGTTGGATAGTAGGACACTTATTATACTTCCACGAAGTATGTATGGAGAGGAGGTGCGCATAGGCATTTTACATATGAAAGACAGTGTCCGCATTGGGAGGGGAGCGGGGGACGTATACTTACCGTAGACAGAAATTAAAAAATGAACTCTTATAGGATAGACATACGACTTATTTTATCTAATTTTACAAACTATATAGCCACCTATTGGCCAGTAGCAGAATTATTTTCGCAAACTGTTTTTAATTCTCTTGAGTTCTGCTATTACTCACTAGATGGCTGTACTGACAGGCGCGTATCCACCGCTGTGGGAATGATTACGTAAAAATACTTACGAGTGAAAATATATACTTTTATCGCGTGATTCCTTGTTGTGTGTTTTACTTTTACACCCTACAATACAGCACTTCATTGTTAATGAGCACAATCTAAAATTTCGCGTAACTTCGACACATCTGCGGCACGTGTTGACACTGTGAAGTGAACTCCGCGAATGCGACAATAGTGACGTCTGGTGGCAAATAGTTAGAAGCCTCAAGTTGGTCGACTGGGGACAGGTCTACTAGCTTATGAACAGCTCTTCTTCATATGGGCTCTGTGTATACTTCCAACTAAAGTGGGGCCATTATAATAGGTCACATTTGACATTAAATGCTATCTCTTTTTCACTTTCTGACTTAGAAAGAGAGATCAGCTATCTGATGGCTTACGTCTCTTTCTGAGTAAGAAAGTGAAAAAGAGATAACCATATTGTCAAATATGGCCTATTAAATTGGCCTTACTTTAATTGCCTGTTTCCATATATGTTGGCCATAATTTTTTTGGTATATCTGTGTGTTCTCCTCTAGAGGTTGCATTTCTGAGTAACAAACACTCAATCACTTATCTGTGTCAATCACGCAAGATCTACTGGACTGATTTCAATGAAATTTGGTATACAGGTACAAAAATACCGGGAATACCGGGTACTTTTTATCCCGAAATTCTCATGGGAGCGGAGCCCCAGGGCGCGGCTAGTTACTATATATATTTCTCACCTCAACTCGTAATTCAGGACCATATATAACGCAGGGGTCGGCTCCCTCTGAACAGCATGCAGTGAGATGGTCGGGTACAACAGCGATATTGTGGGCGCAGCGCCTCCGGACGGCCGTACGCCTCCGCCCCACACTACATTGCTGAAAGGACATCATAGATTTTCAATGTTTTTAGTCTAAAATTACAGAAAGTATTTCACCAATTTTGTTTGGCTGTAATATCTTTATAAGTAAAAAATACATAACAATGACTTAAAATAGAAAGGTAAATGCACAATGGCGACTTATCCCATGTAGGGACTGTATCCCATGTAGGACATTTACACAATAAAGGCTAGAAGTAGGTTTGTTCAAAATCTTAAAGAAAATATATTAAATAAATTATATAATACAAACACATTAAGGACGCATTTACAAAAAGACGCGCTTCAATTTTAGGTATTTGATTGTACTTAGAGATGGGTTAAGGACTGAGTATTTATCTAAGGATGAGTAAATACTCATAAATATCCATTTCTACTGAGTTTTTATCCTTAATCGACAGTAAATATTTTTTGATTAGTTAGTCTCATAAATTGAATTGGAACTGTGAATTTACAAAATTATAAAGGATATAGAACTTATTGGGGTGATTAATTAATAAGTACTTGATGGAAAAGTACCAAAATTGCAATGTATTTATTCTAAATCCACAAATACTGTTAATAATCGTTTGTAGGATTGTTTTAGGGTTCCGTACCCAAAGAGTAAAAACGGGACCCATTACCTACTAAGACTCCGCTGTCCGTCTGTTCGTCCGTCTGTCTGTTACCAGGCTGTATCTCATGAACTGTGATAGCTTGACAGTTGAAATTTTCATAGATGATGTATTTCTGTTGCCGCTATAACAACAAATACTAAAAATAGAATAAAATAAATATTTTGGGGGCTTCCATACAACAAACATGTTTTTCTTTTTGCCGTTTTTTGCTATATTGTCTAATGTTGTTAAATAATGGTATAGGACCCTTCGTGCGCGAGTCCTACTCGCACTTGGCCGGTTTTATTGTTACTTGCAACAACACTCGTACCTCACTTAAAAACGACATTTGGCTTTCACCAGTCCTAGAAAGTGCACGCGTTCGTTAGTAGGTTGTAAATAAGTAGGTTGTAAATAATGGTATAGGACCCTTCGTGCGCGAGTCCTACTCGCACTTGGCCGGTTTTATGCCGGCCGCTTGCAACAACACTCGTACCTCACTTAAAAACGACATTTGGCTTTCACCAGTCCTAGAAAGTGCACGCGTTCGTTAGTAAAGTACTGAACTTAACCTTAATTTTTATAGTTAACCTTTTATTCTAACCCGACGACGAGAACAATAAATGTACCGCGGTTAGTACTTAGAATTTTAATGTTTAGTTAACCTTTTAGTACGGCTCCTTGTCCTAACAAAAATCGATTTTATGGTCCCATCCGAAAGAAAGCATGAAACTTGGCATAAATGTAGCTTTCATATATGTATTTTAATATTGATATGGAAAAACATCGAGAAATGATTGTTTCCCCCCTTCCCCTCCCCCCTTTTATATCCCAAATCGTGGTTTTTCTCATTTTTAGGGTACCGTACCTCAAAAGGTAAAAACGAAACCCTTATAAGATCACTTTGTAGTCCGTCTGTCTGTCAACCTTTTTTTTCTCAGGAACGCTTAAAGGTATCAAGTTGAAATTAATATTGAATACTCGAATCGGATCCATGGTCTCTTTCAGCAAAAAAATAATCAAAATTATACGTCAACGCGATCAAGAGATATTACCGTTAATGTTGCGATTTTTGCCATATTTTGCGATTTCAGGTAGCAATCAAAACCTATGGGGTACTTCCCGTTGACCTAAAATTATGAAATTTGGCTAAAAGCAAGGTCTAACAGTACTTATATTGGAAATCTAAAAAAAAGTGCTACAAACTTATTTTTGCGCTAGATTTAGTATGAATCCTAGGGATCGAACTACAAAGTTAAGTTTGTTTTTGAAACTAATTGGTCTTTTAGTTAGAGCTATAATGTGAGATGCTTTTCGTGTACGGAACTCTCGCATTTGGCCGGTTTTTATTTTATGAAAACGGTAAAAGCTACGCAAAAACTGTCGAAGACCAATAAGTACTTCATTAAATTCTCTATAATATTGCCTGTCGATGTATGTTGATAGGACTTACAGTTTACAAAATATACCCATGCTAAAATACATAAAAAAAAAAGTAAAAGTTCGCATTAAAAAAAAACATTCTTGTAGCATGGGCATATTTTGTAAACTATAAGTCCTTCCATCCATCAGAGAGCCCACTATTCAGCGTGGCCTTCGAGTCTCACGACTCTTGGCTCTGTCTACCCTGTAAGGGATAAAGACGTGATTCTATGTATGTATGTATGTATAAGTCCTATCAACGTACATCCGAGGGCAATATTATAGAGAACTAGCTTTCGCCCGCGGCTTCGCCCGCGTAAACTTCCCACGGGAACAGTGCTTTTTCCCGGGATGAAAGGTACCCTATGTCCTTCTCCGTACTTTTAGCTATGTGTATGCAAAATTTCAGGAAGATTGGTTCAGTAGATAAAGCGTGAAGAGGTAACAAACAAACAAACAAACAAACAAACAAACAAACAAACAAACAAACAAACAAACAAACAAACAAACAAACAAACAAACAAACAAACCAACAAACAAACAAACTCACTTTCGCATTTATAATATTAGTTAGGATTTAATGAATAAGAATTGGTCTTTGATAGTTTTAGCGTAGCTTTTACCGTTTTCATAAAAAATGAGAACAACCACGATTTGGGACATAAAAAGGGAGAAACATACATTTTTCGATGTGTTTCCATATCAAGATTGAAATACATATATGAAAGCTACATTCATGCCAAGTTTCATGCTTTCTTCCGTATGGGACCATATTTCACGTAAAGCACCCTACCTATTTTATTCTAACCCGACGACGTGAACAATAAGCTTAAATGTGCCGCGGCTAGTGCTAAGAATTTTAAAGTTTAGTTAACCTTTTATTCTAACCCGACGAGAACAATAAATGTATCGCGGCCAGTACCTATGTAGAATTTTTATATTCAAGTTAACCTTTTATTTTTACCTGAAAAGAACATTAATTGTTCTGATGTGCAGCTTTCAATACTATTTTTTTCCTGATAATCAACAGATCCCATTTTCAGTGCTTAAAATGAAAGGTTTACTTAAATAAAGCATTAAATTAGGGCTCCATTGCATACAAAAGTTTTTACTCATGCTTTTGGATAAATACTCAGTAAGAATGAGTAAAAACGGATAAATACTCATATTTATCATTCTTACCCAGTAAATACTATTTAGTATTTACTGACCGCCCATCTCTAATTGTACTACTACATGCGCAGGGCACACAGTCACAGCGACGCACGCTAAGCGGGAATCTTTTGAACAAACACATTTTGATACTTTTAATATTATTTTTTGTAGAATATTTATTTTATATTAGTATTTTTTTTATCTATACATATAATAAAACAGTAAAAATATTTTGTCTGTTCATTTAGTATTTTTGACTGAAATGGATAGAGGGACACTTAAAAAGAATAATAGAAAGCAAAAAACATTATTTGGAATTTCTTGTCTGTCTGTATGTATGTATGTACGCGTTTCACGCAAAAACTACTGGACGGATTTAAATGAAACTTTCAATCAATAAATGTTTTACTTTAGAATGTTTAGGTTTGAACTAATATTTGATTTATTTTTAACAAAATTCAACAAAAAGTACAGTGAAGATTGTTTACATGATAGGACTGGTAAGAATAAATAGAGTTTAGTGAAAAACTCTATCTCGAAGCTCTGAGAGCTTCTGAGTAATAAAATATTATTGAGGTATTTATAAAGACTGTTATATGATGATATCTATAACAGTTATCGCAATAAAGATATGTTGAGGTAGAATGTCCAATTCGCAAAATGTCCAATTTGCTAAATGTATATTTTGCAAATTTGACATTCTGCGAACTGGACATTTTGCGTTTTGGACATTTTGCGATTAGAACATTTTGCGAATTAGACATTTTGCGAAATGAACATTTTGCGAATGGGGCATTCTGTGTATTGGACATTCTGCGAACTGAACATTTTGCAAATTAAACGTTTTGCGACCGCTGGACCTTTTGCGAATTGGATGAATCATATAGGTAGGCTGTGATATAAGTATGGATTTCGTAAAAGGTCCAATTCGCAAAAGGTACAATTTGTAAAATGTATTGGACATTTTGCGAATTGGGCATTCTGTGAATTTGACATTCTGTCTATGGATTTCGCAAATGGTCCAATTCGCAAAATGTCCAAATCGCAAAATGTCCAATACATTTTACGAATTGGACCTTTTACGAAATCCATACTTATATCACAGCCTACCTATATGATTAATCCAATTCGCAAAAGGTCCAGCGGTCGCAAAACGTTCATTTTGCAAAATGTTCAGTTCGCAGAATGTCTAATACACAGAATTCCCAATTCGCAGAATGTCCACTTCGCAAAATGTCTAATAAATTTTGCAAAATGTTCAGTTCGCAGAATGTCCAACACGCAAAATGTCCAGGTCGCAGAATGTCCAATTCGCAAAATGTCTAATAAATTTTGCAAATTGGACATTTTGCGAATTGGACATTTTGCGAATTGGACATTTTGCGAATTGGACATTTTGTGAATTGGACCTTCTGCGAAATCCATACTTATATCACAGCCTACCTAAGTATATGATTCATACAGTCAGTCGTCGAAAGCCCCTATTTGCTTAGAAAATCGCAGACATGCAAGATACATACTGACTGGATATCGAAGCGCATTTATTATAAAAATGCTTAAAAAATACATAAAAAAAAAACATACTTCGAAACATAACCTCCTCCTTTTTTGGGAAGTCGGTTAAAAATAATAAAAATTACGCATGTAATCAGATTACTGAATACTGTAATCAAAACTAACGATTACAAATGTAATCATGATTGAAAGTAATCTAGATTAAAAGTAATCATGATTGATGTAGTCATGATTACTTTCAATCAGATTATTAATCCGATTACAAAAGTAGTTGATTACGCCCAACTCTGCCTATGGCAACTTTCCGTCTCCATCATCAGGACGCTGGACTTCATGTAGGACCAGAGTACTAAAGAACACAAACCAAACAAGCCCAAACTCGACCAGGTTACATGGTTTAATTACAGAGTTCCTATGGCAACCTTCCGTCTTCATCATCAGGACGCTGGACTTCATGTAGGACCAGAGTACTAAAGAACACAAACCAAACAAGCCCAAACTCGACCAGGTTACATGGTTTAGTTACAGAGTTCCTATGGCAACCTTCCGTCTCCATCATCAGGACGCTGGACTTCATGTAGGACCAGAGTACTAAAGAACACAAACCAAACAAGCCCAAACTCGACCAGGTTACATGGTTTAGATACAGAGTTCCTATGGCAACCTTCCGTCTCCAACATCAGGACGCTGGACTTCATGTAGGACCAGAGTACTAAAGAACACAAACCAAACAAGCCCAAACTCGACCAGGTTACATGGTTTAATTACAGAGTTCCTATGGCAACCTTCTGTCTCCATCATCAGGACGCTGGACTTCATGTATGACTAGAGTACTAAGGAAGACAAAACGCACACTGGAATATTAACGAAGAAAAATAAAAAGGTACTTTCTTTTCCGCACAAGTATCAAAACCAGTTGATCTAACTGAGTTTTCGTATATGCACAGCGATGTATTTGTCCGTGGGATATTGCTGCGGAGCGACAGGGAGCGACACAGGGACGTCCTTTCACAGAGGCTCACATGAGCCGACTGAAGCTTCGTTCGAAATGTTCGTCACTTTATACTATAGAAAAACGAAACAGTTAAACTGATAATTTTTATTTTATATAAATTTTGTTAAAACTTGATGGTTTTTTTTGAAATAAATAATATTGATTATATATATTATATGTTTCTATTTTTCTTTTAAAGAATATTTCACAAATTACTCAGTTTTTTATACCGAAACCTTACCCTGTTTTCGCGGAAAGAGGCTAGGAAAAACTAATTTTATAGTATTTAATACTACTTTTTACACAAAATAAAGTAGAAACTAATATAGTCAAAGGTTTACAGTACCCATCAGTACCCGTAACACTTTATAAAATTCAATGAATTTATCGGAAATCGAACCGGCAAATGGCAAATTTCATTGATTTTTGTAAACGCGTCCTTAAAGAAAGTTATATCGATTCTCAATTTCAATTCAATTTTCTTGCTGAAATGGAATTGCTTGCTTTTTTAAATGAAATACATATTATAACACCTTTTCCTGTGAGGGTAGGCAGAGACCAGCAATTTCCACTTGCTACTATCCCTACAGATCTCTCTCGCTTCCACTACACTCATATCTCTTCACACATGCTTGCTGGTTATGGCTGCTCCTAATATCTACCCTTTTTTCATGAAATAGGTACTAGCTTTTAACCCTTTCCCTATTCCATGAGACATATTATGTCCACCAACTTAGGGATCTTTGAGGCAAGAAGATTGAAATGAAATTATAATTTATAGATTGATTGAACTTTCAAATTTGTGTGTACCACCCTAGACCTCAATCTTGCTTACCATCAGGCAAGTTAAGCTGCGCGTCCACTTAGTTCTGGCATGTTTTTGTAAATCGGTGTGTACAGATTTGTTGCTTTATATTAATTACTATGGAACAGTGTCCACTGTATCGGTTAACTGTTCCAAGTAATTAATACAAAATAACAAATCCGACTGCGGCATACGCTTGGATGTCTGATCCAGCGGAAATGCAGATTTAGGAGTCAAATACACTCTATGTAGTGGTATGTATGATATGAAGAACGTATTTTCTGGCATTGAATAACTTTGTTTACACGTGCGTTTTACTCGAATAAAAATAAATGAAGGTTAATAAATTCATACCTTTCAGTAATGTATAATGTGGCTGTACCAACTTCTTGGTCATTTACTAGAAGCTTAGTGGCTGGTGATTGGAATAATATTCCTTCAAGTGGCTGAGAAAATGTTGACGAAACTATGGTAGAGACTACAACCATTTTCTCTTCTTAGAAAAACAAGTGAAATTCAAGACTTAGGATATCTGATTTACTATTGAAATATTGCACTTGAGCTATGGGAAATACTTTTCAGTGAATTGATTTCCTAGACTCTTCTCTTGACAAAATAATGAAAAAAATAAATCTAACGACAAAACACGACAACGAGGTGCGAATGCGAAATTAAACTTTGCGTTTTGTTTCTTTCTTCCTTCCAGCTTCCAACAATGGCAATAAACTACAAATTGTAATTTATAATTAAAGAGAAGAGTATATCTCAGATTTGTCAGATAGGTACCAGAATTTAATAATATTTTAAAGAATTATTTTCGTTGGTTTTATTACAGTACCCTTTTTTAAAATTGATTAGCTACATAATTTAACGAAAGCAAAATTAAAACGCAAAAGCGCTTCTCTACTTGCCAGGATAAGGATGTTTTCTACCACAAACTAAAATATAGAGAGAGAGAACTAGGTTTTTTCTACCACTAATTTCTTGGCTTGGCAAAAGTGTCAGTTCACCACAGTTCACCAGCTTTTTACTTTTTTAGTGAAAAAACTGACTGGGGTATCCCGTGCCGTGGCCCGTGGCTGGCAGCATCTTTGGTCAGTCAGAAGCTGCATTGTCATACAACTTGACAGCTAGCCTCTTGGGCACGTTGCCGTGCCGTAGGCCAACGCTTTTGAGAGGCTTTATAACTTGTATGTAATTTTTTTTAAGTTTATAGATTTAGTTCATTTTGTAGTTAGTTTAAGATTTTTTAGATTGAATTAGATTTTTACCTGAATAAATAATAGACCTGATAATATAAGTTAGGATTAGAAGTTACGATTGTTGGATATTCTAACAAGAACTACAAAAAAAACATGAAAAGAACTAAGATTACCTACTTTGATAACCATCGATTGCCATTTTCTTTTGCAATTCTATAATAATTATAGTTCTTTTTTTCTGTTACCTTTAACCAGATAAATACTAAAATGCAATTATAAATATAAAGTAGCAACATCATTATCTCAACTGTCATAACATGAATTTTCAGACCGACTGTCAAAGTCAAACTGTCATTGACCTTTCTTTCATTCTCGTCTTGAATTTGCTCAGTTGCTTTCAAATACATACAATTCTATCGATTTATTACATATTGATTACCTAGGTATTTTGTAAGAATACAAAGAAAGAATATATAATCAATGAAATCCTCAAATGAAAATTTTGTGAATGCAACATTTACCGATGAAGTTGAAAATAATGATACTCAAGAAAGGAACAGTGAGCAAGATGTAATAATTTTCTGTGTGTCTTCTTTCTTTTCCTGTTTATACTTTGTTTAGTGTATATTTCGCATATGTTACATATCCCAATATCTATGGGATTGCTGATGTGACCGCGGCCCAGGAACAAAGCCCATTGTTCCGCAAGGACCTTACGTAGCATTAACAGAATATCTTGAATGGAGCATTGTACTTAATTGTTTGTGAATTAATTTGTATTCTTTTGATGGACACTTCTGTTTCTCATATCGAACGGTTGGCACGTCGCATTATTCTAAGTTATAATATTTCATTTTTATTGTTAACACTATTTTCTATCAATAAATAAGTTGTAGAGTTTTGGTTTTTTTTGGAACCTACGACTGTAGCTTACGTATTTGGCGCAGTCGGTAGGATAGTCGTAGAGTCAGTGATCGCAAAAACTACTCCGGCTATCGGAATCTACGAAGAGCTGCAGTCGGGCGTATCCAGACATAGATACACCAGAGAGACCAGAACATGTTTATGTAAGTACTCTAGAATTATTTTTCTTGAGTTGCTATTCCCTCGTTATAATCCTTTCATTTTCCCTTCCTAGTTATAACATATACTACCAAGATTTTCTATCCAAGAGAATCTAGGAGCCCTAGGATAGATAGGCTGTCTCGATTTGACGAGAACAGACAATTAAATAGTGATAGTTCTAGTGAGTCTAATTTAGAAATGCAGGCTCCACCCGCACCGCAGGCGCCCGCACCACATAATGACCCTTCAGGTATTGATAGGATTTACAAGGCACTTCGCCTAGTTCCAGAGTTCGATGGGAACCCAAATGTTCTCACAAGATTTATCAAGTTATGTGACCAATTAGTAGAATCATTTTTATCAGCGCAAAATGAACTTAATACCATAGTGTTAATTAATGGTATTTTAAATAAAGTAACGGGACAAGCTGCGCGCCTAATTAATTCTAATGGTATTCCTGAGAATTGGGATGGCATCCGTAAAGCTCTCATTAATAATTTTGCAGACCAGAGGGATGAGACCTCTTTGTACAACGACCTAGCTCTTCTTAGTCAAGGCTCAGCGTCACCACAAGAATTTTACGAGAAGTGCCAGAATTTATTCAGCACTATCATGACATATATCACCCTTCATGAATCTATTCCTAGTACAATAGAATCTAAACGCGCTCTCTATCAGAAGTTAACACTTCAAGCGTTCGTGCGTGGTCTTAAAGATCCACTAGGCTCACGCATTCGTTGCATGCGTCCAGAAACTATAGAAAAAGCCCTAGAGTACGTTCATGAGGAAATGAACACGCTCTATTTACAGCAAAGAAATTATAACTTACCTGAAAAGAAACAATTACAGATGCCTTCCAATCCATTTAAATTATTAGCTGGCCCTTCTCAACCGGGATATAACCCATCTTCCCAATCTAAGCCTAATGCTTTTAATATGCCTGGTCCGTCACGTGACAATTTTCTAATGAGCCCTTATAGGCCTCCTCCAATTATGTGGAGACCCCAGAATAACCCAGCACCTCAATATAGAGGCCCAACGCGAACCCAGCAGATGTTTGCTGCTCCGCCGCCTAACTACAATCCACGTAGCAATGTATTTAGACTCCTCCTAGGAATCCTAACACATTTTTCAATCGTCCTAACTCTAATGCTAATAACGCTCCGAAGCCTATGAGTGGAGTAAGCCACTTCGTCCCTAAGCAGTTGCCACCTAGCGGGCACGATTGGACTAAATTTGGTAACCCTCCGCCTACAAATTATTTCAAAACTAGGGAAATGCATGTGAACGATTGCTATGATTATCAGTTTCCTTATGAAGCCTATAATGAGTACGCCTATGAGGAATATGAGTACCCATACTATTATAATGAGCCTGAAACAGATCCCTACTCTTATGCTAATAATAATGAGTGCTACTACCCCGAAGTAGAAGATGCACATAATAGTGTTGCACCTTCAACTAATGAGGATTTTCAGAAAGTCCAGGAATTAGAAAAACCAAAATAGAAATTAATTTGCAAACCCAAAGACAGTTACCATACTTACAAATAGCAAATCCTCCTATGAAATTTCTTATAGATACTGGTGCGAATATGTCTATCATTAACCCCGAAACCGTAGGAAAGTATTTTCCATATGTACCCCTAAACTATGACCCTTTCGAGATCAATAATATTCACTCAACTATTCGTAATGATTATTCTATTACATTACCTTGTTTCCCTGAATTGAAGGATGGTGATAGTACATGTACATTCTTTTTACATAAATTTCATAATTTTTTCGACGGTTTAATAGGGTTAGATATTCTAAATAAATGGGATTCAAATATAGATTTAAAAAATAAAAAGCTAGTTACACGTAACAGTAGTAATCCAATAGAGATGTATGATTCAAGAAATTGCAATTTATATGAGGATATAATTCCAGCTAACTCGTCTAAACTAGTAAAAGTACCTATTAATAGTAGTGATGGTGAAGTTTTTGTAACTGAGCAATCCATATCTAGCTGTATTATAGGTGAATGTGTAACAATAGTAAAAAATAATCGAGGCTATGTAGAAATAAATAACCCTACTTCAAATGATATTATATTTAGTATGGATAGACCAGTCAGTGGTGAAATATTTAACATAGAGAATATGCCTAGCTTATCGCAGCCCTCTGCCCGCGTTAAAGAAGTACTATCTCGCTTAAGAACTGAGCATTTGAATGAAGAGGAGCGTGCTAATTTAGAATCTCTATGCGCTCAATATGCAGATGTATTCTATATAGAAGGAGAGCCTCTTACATTTACTAATAAAATTAAACATAGGATCCGCACCACCGACGAGGTACCCGTCTACACAAAAAGTTATAGATATCCATATGTCCATAGGCAGGAAGTTCGTGACCAAATTTCAAAAATGCTAGAACAAAATATCATTAGGCCTTCGGAATCCGCATGGAGCTCACCTATTTGGGTTGTTCCTAAGAAACAAGACGCGTCGGGAAAAACAAAATGGCGTATCGTGATAGATTTCAGGAAGGTTAATGAAAAGACCATTGATGATAAATACCCGATACCTAACATCAATGACGTCCTAGATAAACTAGGAAACTGTCAATATTTCACTACCTTAGACCTAGCGAGTGGTTTCTATCAGGTGGAAATGCACCCGGATGATATTAGCAAAACGGCATTTAATGTTGAGCATGGTCACTTCGAGTTCTTACGCATGCCGATGGGACTCAAAAACTCTCCATCAACTTTCCAGCGCGTTATGGATAACGTGTTGAAAGACCTTCGAAATACTATTTGTCTAGTGTACCTAGACGACATAGTTGTATTTAGTACATCTTTGCAAGAACACATAGTAAACCTAGAAAAAGTTTTCAAGAGACTTAGGGAGTCCAACTTTAAGATCCAAATGGACAAATCGGAATTTCTTAAATTAGAAACGGCTTATCTAGGCCACATTATTAGCAAAGATGGAATAAAGCCTAATCCAGACAAAATTAAAGCTATTAATAAGTTTCCCTTGCCGAAAACCCCAACTGAAATTAAACGTTTTCTCGGTCTTTTAGGTTATTACAGAAAGTTCATACCAGATTTCGCACGCATAACCAAACCACTTACACAGTGCTTAAAAAAGGGTTCTAAAATAGTAATAGATAAGCCAGAGTACATTAACTGCTTTGAAAAGTGCAAAACTCTCTTAACTAATGACCCAATCCTACAATATCCGGATTTTACCAAGGATTTTGTACTAACTACAGACGCATCCAATCTAGCAATAGGCGCAGTGTTGTCACAAGGTCCGATAGGTTCAGATAAGCCAATAGCCTATGCTTCTAGGACCCTTAATACTAGCGAGATAAATTATAGCACTATTGAAAAGGAGCTTCTAGCCATTGTATGGGCCACAAAGTACTTTCGCCCATATTTGTATGGAAGAAAATTCAAAATTGTAACTGACCATAAGCCCCTTCAATGGGTAATGAACTTAAAAGAACCTAGTTCTAGACTAACCCGCTGGAAATTAAAGCTTAGTGAGTATAATTTTACAGTAGTTTATAAAACAGGTAAATGTAACACGAATGCCGATGCTTTGTCGCGAGTTGAGATTCATAATGAAGAGACTAGTTCTATTCAAGTTAACGTATCCGAAAGACCGCGTTCAGTAGATGGATCTACTACTCTAACAGCACATACCAGCGCTGAAGATCCTATTCTAGAAATACCAATTTCAGACGAACCTTTAAATAAATTTAATAGACAAATAGTTTTTACAATAGTTAGTGATATCAAAAAGCGACCAACTGTTTCAAAACCTTTTGAGACTCACACTAGAACATGCATTCAGTTACTAGAGTCTAACCTGGAAGAAGATATAATAGCAGCGATAAAGGAATTTGTAAACCCTAAAGTAAAAACCGGGATTATAGTCTATCCTCACATAGATATGTACAAAATTATTCCGATCATTCAAAGTAATTTCAAAAGTTCTGCTATGAATCTAGTTTTAACAAAAATCGAGCTAGAAAACGTAAAAGAATACATGCGTCAGCAGGAAATAATCCAGAAGTACCATGATGGTAAAACTAATCATCGTGGTATTACTGAGTGTTATTTAGCTCTGTCTCAAAAGTATTACTGGCCTAAAATGAAAGAACATATAAGTAAATATATAAACTCATGTACTATATGTGGCCAAGGTAAATATGATAGAAATCCAATTAAACAAAGGTTTTGCGTAGTACCACCTCCCACAAAGCCATTTGAAATAGTACATATTGATCTATTCACAGCTGAGAACGAAAAGTATCTCACTATAGTTGATGCATTCTCTAAGTATGCACAAGCCTATTATCTGAGAGACGGTACGGCAATTAGTGTGATTCAAGCGCTTCTAATATTTTTTACTCACCATGGTGTTCCTCTTACCATTGTTACCGACCAAGGAACAGAGTTTACAAATCAAGTTTTTGCGGAATTCCTGAAAACGCATAAAGTACAACATCATAAGGTCTTAGCACACGCACCTAATGATAATGGAATGGTCGAAAGATTCCATAGTACCATTCTAGAGCACCTAAGAATTTTAAGACTAGAGCAACGTAATGAACCTGTACTTAACTTAATGCCCTACGCAGTTTTAGGTTACAATAGTTCAATACATAGTTTCACTAAATGTAGGCCTATTGATTTAATAACCGGACATTTCGATCCACGAGATCCAATAGGTGTTGATCTATCCGAACACTTATTGCAGAACTATGCGATAGAACATAGGAAACGAATGCAACAAGTGTATGATATTTTAAATGAGACTTCCTTCATCACCGTACTGAACTCACTGAAAATAGGAATAAAGATAGAGAACAAGAAAAAGAGTATACCCCTGACCAACAAGTGTTTATTCGTAATCCCACAGCAGCTAGACAAAAACTAGCTCCGCGATATACGCAGGACACAGTTCTAGCAGATTTGCCTATACATATATATACCAAAAAGAAACGTGGTCCAGTAGCTAAATCACGCCTAAAAAGGGTCCCTAACGAGCCCCATTTGTTGCAGGATACTAGCAGCGGTGCTATTGATCCCACGGGCACAAGCGCAGGACATCGCTCTTGATAGCTTAGAAGATGGACCCGGTATACTACCTTTTAAGCTAGGACCAACGAAAGTTACATCTCATTATCACTCCTTTTTACAACACGTAAACCTAGAAGATATCCGAAATAAGGTTCAGTCTGTTAGGACACAACTAGACAAATTTAAATCAGAATTTTATAATGAAACCTATTCCTCCTATGAACCCCATGTAACTTATCTTAATAGTAAGCTAGATAGAGTTTCCGAGCAACTTGAAACTTTTGAGCCGAGTCGTGTTAAACGAGGCCTCATAAATGGTCTAGGATCTATTATTAAAAGCATATCTGGGAATTTAGATTACACTGATGCAATTAAATATAATGATGCTATCAAAATTCTTCCTGATAATGATGATAAATTAGAATCAGAATTTAATAATCATGTAAGTTTAACTAAAGAATGGATGTCCCATCATAGTAGCATTTTAAACAGTATCGTAGAAAATCAAATTAAACTAGGCAATGCAGTGAATCTCATTAGAAAAGGTGATGCTTCCAGAGATTCAGACACTGTCAGGTATGCTCATCTAGCTCAGTATCTTCTTATTCTTAGCGATAACATAGACAACTTAGCAAGTGAGCTATATAAGTTAAGTAATACACTAGGATTTATAAGAGCTTCTAGTAGTTATCATTCTAGTATTGATTTAGTCTCCATAAGAGATATGTTAAGTAAACTTAGAAATCTATACAGTGAAGAAGAAGTTTTAGAAATAGATATACGGGAATATTATGATATAATAAAAATGGGCTATTATTATATGGATAGACAAATAGTTATAGTATTTAAGATACCTATTATCCTTCCTATTACCTACAGCCTGTACAAAATGTCCATTGTTCCAAATAAAAATCATGAAGTCCTTATACCAACCTTGCCTTACATAGCAATTCATGAATCTAGTTCTATGTACATAGAGACAGAATGTCCGAAGATCACCCCTGGTATCTCTGTGAAAAGAAAGCTAATAGCATAGTAGAGACTCATCCGGATTGCATTCATGTACTAATTACTGAGCAACGACTTCTTCCATCATGCAACCTCTTACCTGTCAGCCTGACTAGAGAAGCAATGGAACAACTAGATGAAAAGCACTATACTCTCAGCTTTCCGGAAGAAACGAAGATTCAGATATCCTGTGGAAAAGAGCAATATAAAATAGTAAAAGGAAGTTACCTGGCTGAAGTTCCTCAAAACTGTTACCTGAAGTCATCTGAATTCATTATATCCAATATCCAGGAACGAGTCAAAGGTCCAGCTGTAAGGATAATACAATTACCTGAAATCAGGAAAGATCCTAAGAAGCTAGAAGAGACGCATATTACCTTAAATTCCGTGAATCTGGAACATCTTCATGCCAGCAATACTAAGATTTCTCTACAAGCCCCAATAGACCTGAAACATAACTACGATATAAGCCTGTACCACACAACTATCCCTATCTACGTGATTCTATCAATTATCTTCATCATTACAGCGACGATAGCTGCTCAGCGGATTTTCAACAAAATGCGGCAGCAAAATATTTCAGTGCTGCCTCCCGAAATAGAACTTCAAGGAATTCACTACCAGTCTTCTGGAGATACACCTAAAGTGAAGCCTAGCGAGCTACGGATCAATCCCACGGACATCTCAGCAACTTTCTCAAGAAATCTATCGAATAGTTGCTGATCTATGGGGGGAGGTGTTACATATCCCAATATCTATGGGATTGCTGATGTGACCGCGGCCCAGGAACA
Source organism: Ephestia elutella (assembly GCA_018467065.1). NCBI lineage: Eukaryota > Metazoa > Arthropoda > Insecta > Lepidoptera > Pyralidae > Ephestia > Ephestia elutella. The sequence goes on from CM031594.1 coordinate 2,880,705, forward strand.
AAGCCCATTGTTCCGCAAGGACCTTACGTAGCATTAACAGAATATCTTGAATGGAGCATTGTACTTAATTGTTTGTGAATTAATTTGTATTCTTTTGATGGACACTTCTGTTTCTCATATCGAACGGTTGGCACGTCGCATTATTCTAAGTTATAATATTTCATTTTTATTGTTAACACTATTTTCTATCAATAAATAAGTTGTAGAGTTTTGGTTTTTTTTGGAACCTACGACTGTAGCTTACGTATTTCATAGCTAAATAAAATTTAACTAACAAAACATTCATGTATCGTCTTGTGGTACTCACCATAGCTTACAGTTATGAATTTAAGTGACCGAAAGTAAGTCTATCCATTTACAACCGAATCTATATTTGCAGCCCTTCGGCGATGTTTGCCTTGAATTTGAAGCTCCAAAATACTATACACTGAATGAAGAGGTATTTGCCGAACCTTTAAACATAAGTTATGTAAAAAAATCATCAGTGGAGTCTGAAAAAGGTGGGTAAAAGTAGTCATAAGACTGATTTTTAATAAACTGTATGAATTTCCATAATTAACATACATCAAACAAACAATATTAATAAATTTATATATATTAAAAACATCAATCAGTAATCAGCTATTTAAAAAGATTGAAGCAATACTACTTGTCTAGGAGCTAGCCTCCAGATTTTAAAAGAAAGGCTTCTACCACTGGGGAGCATCTTTAACCTAAAATTTGAACCCTGCGACATACATATATATTATCACGCCTTTTTCCCGTGGGAGTAGGCAGAGACTAGCGATTTCCACTTCCACCCTGTGACAGATTGTAACACGGCAATGCGTTGATGGTATGTACAGACATCTCCAGAAGTGGAGTCAGAATTTCTCATACTAATTGATTATAGAAGTGTTTGCACTTAAGACCTTATGATTGTGTGTTATTTGTAAAACGCCTATGTGTCTGTGCAATGTCAACCGACCGAATACGATGTTTCCATAGAAGTAGGTAGGCTGGCGCGGCGAGTCGGCGAACGCTTCATACTTCTATGGATTTCATAGACATACTATGAATGATACGGAACGTTCATAGTATGTCTATAAAATCCTTGCTCTAACTTTATGGTATCGTTACTTCGTATGGGTGGTCAGTATGGACCAGCTATGAAAATGAATATTTGACGGTGAATGAAAAAAAAGACAGACGCAAATTTATCACTTCAACCGAGTTCTCGTTTTAGTTGAACGCATTTGTTAGTGATTGTTATCTAAGTATTTGTGGAATATTACTTTACCAACACTTGCCAATATAGGCCATTATAAGTAGGTATTATGGAGACTATTCGGATTTACTTTGCATGATAGTGGTTGCAAAATAGTCTCAATTTCTAATGAAAGGAACTGGATTAAGTGTGAGTATTTTTAAACAAATATGTAAATAGTTGTGATTTGAAATATGTGTGTGTTAATGTGTAATATTTTGTGATTAATTCAAACATAAAATGATAACATAATATTAATGTATTGTATTGATATATTTTTCTTTGTGATTTTGCTTTGCATAAGTGATAGTTTTGAAATTAAATATAAACTAAATACCTAATTATATATTATTATATTTTTTTAGTGGACAACACGTTGGGTGTAGCGACTTGCTGCAGGGTAGCCTTGCCGCAAAGTAGAAGACCGGCTATTATCTCTGAGCAGCAGCAACAATAATGTTGGAAGAATATGAAGGCGATGATTTTACCTACCAGGCGTTATGCTGATTTTTGATGTTTCGATGCCTATCTACTGTTCGTCGTGCATATCAAGCTGGTGGCGTGCATAAAAAAACTGGATAATTTATTTCGCTTCCAGAAATAAATGTCATCCTTGGCCAGCGCGGTCTTCTAACCTCAACTCCATAGAAAATCTATGGGGCCTGATGGTGCATAGAAGATGAGCAAGGAAGAATTAGTTTCTCATTGTATGGATGTTTAGGACAGTTTTTTTGTGATTGAAATATGTGTAGAAAAGACAACAACGGCAACTTTACAAAATAGTGAGTTAATTATTTGTGTTTAAATTTAATCAGTGAGTTCATTCATTAAGTAGGTATATTCCAACTGTCCTCTTTCTATTGTATCAAATCTGGTTTTATAAAAGTATAAACATTATTTAAATTATTTTTATACTTATTACTTGTTTTTGTATTTTGCATTACAAATACAAGGTTATGTTTCGTAATAGGAGATAAATTGTTAAATTGTTAGATGTTGAGGTTTAGTTTCAATCTTCTTTTCATGATGAAAACGAATACTTAAGCTATAACCTCAATATTTACTAACAAAAAGCGAAAGTATAATTTAGTAATAATATATAAAATAAATGAACAGATTCTTATAAGTAACTTACTACAGAATGCTTATTGTTAAGTTCTTATTTATTCTGTAATTAGATAGGGAAGTGATTAAACATAAATTTTGAATTTGTTAGTGTAGTTTATAATAATAAATTTTACATAAGTATACTATACCTATTTACATGAATAAATAGTTGTCATGATTTTTGAGAATTTTTATTTCATAACAAATATATAAAAGCATATCAATTACATTATATAAAAATACTCTTGGCTTATGAATTGAGTTTAATATGAAAAATAAAATATCTGGATGTGACTCGAACTTTGACCTGTATCAACTGCAGTCCATCCGACTACCGATTAGACCAGCAGATGCATTAGCTTGTGACGAAATTATCAATTGGTTGCGTGTCACCGTACTCACCACTATTGGTTTGCTTTATAATAAACTATAGGTAGTGTATTAGTGTATTATTATTTCTGAGTCAGAATTTACTACTTAGTACCCCGTAAATTTGATAGATGGCAGCACGTAGGCAGTATGAGCACGAAGCACTAGCATGCAGCAGAGTTGTGTCTTGGTGTGGGTGGGTAATATGATAAATAGCTTAGTGTGAGTAGTGTTCATATTGTAATTATACGTCCGTAATATGGACGTAACGCACACAATGAAGGACTGCGCGCCTGCAAGGCAATATGATATTTAAGGTATGACTCCACTTTTGACTCTTGACTGTACCTATCCTCTTTCGATCTCTTTTGCGTGTGAACTGGCACTTACCTTCATATCTGTCACAAAAAATTATATTAACTTTTTTGATGTCATTATTGGCCCAGTTTCTATAAGTGTACACTTTACATTATTATAAAGATAGCACGTGAGATAGACTGTTTAATTATAACATTTTATTACAAGATCCATAAAGTGTCTTATATTTCTAAAATAAATATCTTAAAACCACCCTGAGGTTTTCTTTTGTGTTATAAGATCTGCTAAAAGTCCACGGCTGATTGCATATAAAGAAAACAATTTTTTTTTATTAAACAGATTCACATTTTTAGATACTCTACCAGAAATGACATTTGTGGGCAGCATAGGAGTCCAGAAGAGACCAGGCAAGAGGAACAGAAAGTACTTTATTGATGTTGATGCTGTGGCCAACTTGACATGCCCGCAGGTGAGTAGTATAACTTGTGTACTATATTTATTTAGTCGCAGGTGAGTAGTTTAACTCGTATACTATATTTATTTAGTCATACGGTGGTTAAATCGAATATAATAATTATTGGTGAAGTGTGTTTTCGGGCTATTTATTTAGTCGTATTTAGAGGTGGTATTATCCACGCATGTTATGTACTCCTCGAAGTTTAGGTAAATATGTACTGGAATATCCGATCTCTGATTATAATATATATGTTACTGTAAAAGCTCGAACTACGGTAAATTCTAAGATTTAAGAGTAAGTCTTAGGATTTACCGACATGAGTTGGTAAATGTAAGGATTTATAAAAATGGGATGATTTTTTCGGGCTTTTACAATTAGTACATGCTAGGTTAGAATTTAGTACATGCTAGGTTTCACCACTGACGGCTGGTAAATGTTGGTTTTGGGAATAAAACAAAGAGTAATTCTTCCCTCAAGTCTTTCCAGGTGGTCATAAAAAAAAATAACCTAAACCTTATCTATCAGTCATTTACCATGCCTTTAATGTAAATCCTGAGACTTACCAAGCGAATGGTGGTAAAAGTGCGAATCGCAAAAGTATTCGGGCTTTTACCATTAAGAGTTGGTTAATCTTAAGTTTTACTCGAAAATCTTAGGATTTACCGTAGTTCGAGCTTTTACAGTAACATATATATCTTTTTTGTTACAGCAAAACTGTCAACGTAAATTCTCCTCAACTACACTTCTTAAAGCACATATACGCAAGGTCCATTGTGCCAATAGAAGTAGCTACATTTGCGAGCTTTGTGGCTCATCGTTCAGTGCTAAATATCTGTTGGAGCGCCACTTTGGTGTGCATGAAGAAAACCGGGTCAAATGTCCTATATGCGAAAAGATGCTAAGTGCGAGGACTAAGTAAGTAATATAAGTACCTATATAAAACAAGCCGTTCTTCCGAGTGACATAGGCTATGTAAGTTGTCAGACGTGTTTTTTATTATTAAATAATATTTAAAAATAAAAAACACGACTGACAACTTACATAGCCTATGTCACTCGGAAGAATGCAAGGAATCTAAACTCCAATTATTCTTAATTATCCTATTATGTACTTTGAAGATTGTTCAAAGTACTTTTTGTTGAATTTTGTTGAAAATAAATCAAATATTAGTTCAAACCTAAAAATTATAAAGTAAAACATTTATTAACCACGAAAGTAATTTCCTAAAAAGTCTATTTTAATTTATATTGTTGTAAAATCATAAAAAGACATGGTAAGATTGTTTACATAATAGGACAATTATGAATAAACGTACTTTAGCAATACCTCTTGAAAGATATTTATGGGTAATTTTAGTGTTTTATGGTATGTTATGTTATGTTAAGAGTCTTTCAGATATTTGTTAAAAAACTGGAACCGGACTAGCTAAATGGAAATAAAATAAAATTGTCTGTACTCGGTAGGCACTCAGAATTTATTGATTATTTAGATATCATTACAATATTGCACAGTTATACTCTTAAACATGACCCCTCTAGGAGGACACGGATGGTACAATATTTAAAATATGTAAACTCTTAGATGACCTTATTTATTATGAGCAAAACACTTGTGTGTAAGGATGACCGAGTCAGAGAGAACATAATAATTTCCAAATATAAAGGGTCGTGAGAGTATATTCGGTTCGCGTGGTTTATTAAAGCTCCTCAAAATGATTAACTACCAATTTTGTGTAGTAACAAATACAAGGGAAAGCAAAGGTTGATTCCCCGCTTCGACGTAGCAAGATAAGATGAATTTTGGTACCTCTTTTTGGATCTAACCAAAGATTCCGTAGATTAAACGTTTCCTGTTGCCGCAACCACGGTCTCCTGGTGCTCCTGCAGGTATATCTTGAACTCTCCACGCCGACAGGTTCTCCAACCGTTGTGATTGACCAAACTAATCACCCCTATACTATTTGGGCAAATATTTAAACCTCAAAAGATGTTTATTTAAAGGAGACTACTGTATAGTAAAAACTATTCAAGCAGTGATGAAATATCAAAACTTTAAACATTAAGAACTGAGTTAAGTATTTTTAACTCTTAACTTTTAAATTTTTACTTTTAAAATTCTTTCTTGTAAAATTCCCATCTGGAAAGAAAAGAGATGGATTTTATTCATTTATAAGATTGCAACCATGTGGCCAACACATGTCTTCAACTAGATAAAAAAACAACTTACGAGTATCTCGTGTTGATCAAAACAATCTACGACACACTCCCCCATCCATGAACCCAGCCTACCAGTGATGATCGGTTCCTGGAATAAGATATTTTATAAATTTCTGAACAAAGGCACGCACAAAGTCGGCCATGTGCGCGATGCATATATCATTTCAAAAATACTTACTAAATCTGCGTAACATAAGCAATCCTTCCAACCGTTCACATAAATACTCAGGTAGGCCTCTATTCCATCTGCAATTTGGCTGGCTGAAACGAATTGTACAGAAAATTATCACAAGGGAAAAAAGACAATGTATTCCTTCACGGGATGTTCAAACATCAGAAATAAACCCACAACTAGCGTTTTATTGCCTTACCTGTTAGTGCATTGTATGTACTATTTTTATAAAGGTTTATCCTTCATTTTTACCCTGGCGACGAAACGAAACGATATAATGTGCCTGCCGGCTGAGGTCCCGACCATTTTGTCAACGCGTCCCTTTTATTTTTTTTAAACGTCAAATCTATGACATTTAACACCTAGTAGTTCTGCCAAACAATAAAAATTATAATTCGATGAGTTTTATTTAAAACCTTTTATTGAAATAAAGGATAACACATGACTAGGAATAGAATATTTACTTATTCCGGTTATTAAATAATAAAATCAAGAGAAATCTCAAAATATATTCTATATCATCAAAGGACAGCGACCTCTATGATGCTAGATGTCAAAACATCTTCAATATTAATTTCCAACCTGCACAACAGATGGCACTAGTGGTTTCAAAAGATGACCTAATTCACAAAATAGTACTTTCTGTTTCTTCTCAAAAGAACAAATAAAACGCAACGTTACACTCTCACACCCAAATCTGTTAAGCTGTTCAGGACTTATGGTGGAATAAAACATGAACCCTGAAAACACAATACTCCTTTTTGGTCAGTCGTGTAATAATGATATAAGTATAATAAAACTGTAACTGGTCTGAAAATCCTATCCTAATTAATATTATAAATGCGAATTTGTTTGTTACCTCTTCACGCTTTATCTCCTGAACCAATTCCCCCTGAAATTTCGCATACACATAGTTAGAAGTACGGAGAAGGACATAGGGTACCTTTCATCCCGGGAAAAAGCACTGTTCCTGTGGAAAAATTCTCGCGGGCGAAGCTGAGGGTAAAAGCTAGTAAAATATCAGGGGCCTTTATAGGGGCCATACAAGCCAAATTGTTTTTTTTTAATGTAGTAGTTTTTAATGTCTGCATGTATGTTCGCGCAACACGCAAAAACTACTGGCTCGTTTGTAAAAAAATAACTTTTTTACTTATATTTAGAGATTTTTAAAAAGGCATCAAAATAAAGCGTGGTCTGGTCCTTACTGCTTTTGTTTACTTCATTCTTACATATTATAAAAAAAAGTATAAAGTAAAAAAAAGAAAAAAAAAGTCCACCGCTGCGTCTGTCTGTTAGCGTTAAACTCAAAACCACTAAACGGTTTTTCATGCGGTTTTCACTAATGGAGGGGGTGACTCCAGAGGAAGATTTTGGTATATAATTTACGCAGGCGTAGCCGCAGTTAAAAGCTAGTTGTAGGCAGTTTAAATAAATATGTACGGACAAATCACACAGATTGAGCTAGCCCCAAAGTAACTTCGAGACTTGTTTTACATACTTACTAACAACGATACAATATTTTATATCAAATACATTTATACTTAGATAAACACATCCAAGACCCAGGTCAATCTTAAAGAGATCATTTTCCATCTTGACCCGATCGGGGATCGAACCCGGGATCAGAGGCAAGGTCTTTATACTTTCCATCACGTAAAAAGGCCGCTGGAGGGTGAGGAGGGGGTGAAACTTGCGCATGGGCAATTAATTCTGTGGCATGGGTACGACTGACGAACCAATCGCGCGCGCCGGTCGAGACCCGCCCGACCCCCGCTCACCGCATAGACCGATATATCGCCTACTGCGCAGCTTAACCGCCAGCGGCCAAATTACGTGACGGCAACTATACCACTGTGCCACGGAGGTCGTTTAACTCATAATATTTGTTGCAGCATGTCTACCCATCTCCGTTCACATTCCAACTACCGCCCCTATGTGTGCGGTTGTGGAAAGAGATTTCTGCGCAAATCTGCATTGCGTAGACACGAGCTATACGTTCACAAACCTGGCTGATGTTGGGTAAGTCTGGCCTTTTTATATTTTATAAAAGGAAACTGGCCAAGCAACGGCGGATCCAGGATTTTTTTCTGGGGGGCACAGGGACCGTGGCGGACTATGCATGTTGGTGGAGGGGGGAGGGGCAACAAATTGCCGCCCGCCTTGAAACGAATCCTAAAGACTTGCTCTCACTACGCCACTGCAGGACCAGATTTGCAAAAAATCAAGAAATAAACCAGATGGGTAGAAAAAAATCTGTTATTTCTGATATGGGGGAGCACGTTTCTGTTATTTCTTAATTTGATATGCATTGTCATGAAATCTCCCTCCACAGTAGGTACACAAAAAAGCGGTCTTGGGCACGTGCCGCCGTTCCCCCCCCCTAAATCCGCTACTGCGGCTAAGTGCGAGTCAAGCTTGCGCACCGAAGGTTCCGTACACAAAAAGCATCTCACATTATACCTCTTATTAAAAGAGTTCTTCTTCTTCTTCTCTCAGCCGAAAGACGTCCACTGCTGGACAAAGGCCTCCCCCAAGGATTTCCACAACGACCGGTCCTGTGCTGCCCGCATCCATGCGCAACCCGCGACCTTCACCAGGTCGTCGGTCCACCGAGTGGGAGGCCTGCCAACACTACGTTTTCCGGTTCGTGGTCGCCACTCGAGAACTTTTCTGCCCCAACGGCTATCTGTTCTGCGAGCTATGTGCCCCGCCCACTGCCACTTAAGTTTGGCGATTCTGCGGGCTATATCGGTTACTTTAGTTCTCCTACGGATCTCCTCATTTCTGATTCGATCACGCAGGGAAACTCCGAGCATAGCGCGCTCCATCGCCCTTTGGGTGACCTTGAGCCTTCTTATGAGGCCCATAGTAAGCGACCACGTCTCTGTTTCGTATGTCATCACTGGCAACACACACTGGTCAAAGACCTTAGTCTTGAGACACTGCGGTATTTTGGACGAGAAGATATCGCGAAGCTTCCCGAACGCTGCCCAGCCGAGTTGGATTCGACGGTTGACCTCTTTCTCGAAGTTGGACTTACCTAACTGAACTGTTTGTCCCAGGTATACGTAATTGTCAACAACTTCGAGTGTAGAGTCTCCAACCTTTAGAGGAGTGGGTGCGACACGGATATTAGACATGATTTTCGTCTTATCCATGTTCATTTTTAGACCCACTTGTTGAGAGGCTCTACAGAGGCCATCGAGCATTGTGCCTAGGTCTTCCAAGGTCTCAGCCATGACTACGATATCGTCAGCGAATCGAAGGTGATTGAGGTACTCGCCGTTGATATTGATACCGAGTCCGCTCCAGTCCAGAAGCTTGAAGACATCTTCCAGGGCGGCGGTGAACAGTTTCGGAGATATAACGTCTCCCTGTCTCACCCCTCGCTTCAACTGGATAGGTTTCGAGCCTTGATCCTGGAGACGGACCGACATGGTGGCGTTTTCGTACAAACACTTCAGCGCTTCGATATATCGATAGTCAATTTGGCACCGTTGGAGAGACTGTAGCACAGCCCAGGTCTCGATCGAATCGAAGGCTTTCTCGTAGTCCACAAACGCCAAGCATAAGGGCTGATTATACTCCTCAGTCTTCTGTATAATCTGCCGCAGCGTATGTAAGTGGTCTACGGTACTAAAGCCTTTTCGGAAACCGGCTTGTTCGGGAGGCTGGAAGTCGTCGAACCTGCGAGCGAGACGATTCGTAATGACTCTCGAAAACAGTTTGTAGACATGGCTCAGAAGTGAGATAGGCCTATAATTCTTCAATAAGGTTTTGTCGCCTTTTTTGAAGAAAAGTACCACCACACTTCTGTGCCATGCTGTAGGCGTTTGTCCCTCGAGTATGACGGAATCGAATAGCTTCTGAAGAGCTTTTAATACCGGTGTTCCACCTGCTTTCAGAAGCTTAGCCGTGATTCCATCATCACCCGGTGCCTTATTGTTTTTTAACTGTTTGAGAGCCATTCTAATCTCGTATAGGCTGACGTCCGGGATATCTTCGGTGTAGTGTCGGGTCAATCTGGCTCTTGGATCTTTGGCCAGATTACTGACAGGTGCGCGTACGCTGGTGTATAATTTTCCGTAGAACTTCTCAACCTCTTCCAACAGCTCTGGCTTCGACGAAATGATTCTGCCATCCTCAGTCTTCAGCTTGGTCAGTTGGCTTTGACCAACAGACAGATCCCTTGCAAACACTTTTGAGCCCTTATTTCGCTTAATCGCCTCTTCAATACGGTCAGTATTGAATTGCCGTAAATCGCGCGTTAGGGACTTGGAGATCTGTCTGTTTAGACGTCGATACTGAGCAGCATCGTCAGAGGACTGCAGAACCAAGTTTCGTCTTTCTTCCATGAGTTTGTTGGTGAGGTCCGAGATCTTTTTGGTTCCTTTTGAACAGCGGGTTTTGAAGGCCTTAGACCCAGCTGTTTGGACAATTTGCACAAACCTGTCATTATAATCGTCCAGATTTTCGCAGTCTCCCAGGCATTCGAAGCGATTCTGCAACTCGAGCTGGAAGCTCTCGGGGTTTTGGAGCTGGATAGGCGCTGGTCGGAGCGTAGACTTCATCAGTCGACACCTTTCGAGTTTTATTCTAAGATTCAATATGCCTCTTACCAATCGGTGATCGCTTCCTGTTTTTACGGCATTGATCACAGAGACATCATTGAATATGTGCCTCTTCGTCGACAAGATGAAGTCAATCTCATTTTTTGTAACGCCATTAGGATGCAACCATGTCCACTTTCGCTGTTTTGGCTTTTTGAAGAAGGAGTTCATCATAAAGAGGCCCTCCTTCTCCATAAAGCCGGCCAGCAGATGGCCACGTGCATTCCTCGTTCCATATCCAAAATTCCCCACTCTCAGCTCATCATCGCTTCGTTTGCCCAGTTTTGCGTTAAAAGAGTTACTAGTTTCAAAAACAAACTTAACTTTGAAGTTCGATTCCTAGGATTCATCGAGCGCAAAAATAAGTTTGTAACACTTTTTTTTAACTTCTAACAACGTATTTATAACTTTCAGATTTCTTCCTGTACAAGTACTGTTAGAGCTTGCTTTTTTGCCAAATTTCATAATTTTAGGTGAACGGGAAGTACCCCATAGGTTTTGATTGCTGTCTGAAATCGCAAAATATGCAAAAAATCGCAACATTTACGGTAATAACTCCTGGAAGGCAATTCTCGGGTCTGCGATATAATATCAATTTCGACATTTATCGAAAAAACATGGCGGATATCAATAAATATCGAAATTGCGTATTCTCGTGATTTTAAATGTGACATTTATCCAGCGTCAGCCCTCGATACGCATCGAGTGGTCGAGCGTGGCCGATAACCATAGGTATCGTGTGTGATATTTGTTGCTTCAAAGCTATTGGATAACATAATATTCGTACTTTACAAGACGCCTTGTATTTTTATTATCTGCTATGGTTTAGTTTAGTAAAATATGAATGCTGATGATTTTGTATTCAATTTTATTGGAAATCATTGTAAATTTAGATTAAATTATTTTATTAAAGCCTAATATTTTGAGGTTTGGATAGATACATACTTTGCTTTTTTCCGCCTCGAGTACCATACCTTATTTGTTTCTCAATTCAATTTCGTAAAGAACAATATCATACATAAGAATAAAATTGATACTCCGACAACAAATATCACATAACCTCACCTCACCCAATAAACAAACAATGACAAGTTTGCTCGCGTTCCGTTCTTTCCATCAACTCTAAAATATTTCATTTTCTTTGCATTTTATAAATTTGCATCGGAGCTTATTAAGTTACATAAAAAAAGTATTATAACTATTTTTACATAAATTCACTATTGAAACAATGGTTTTATATAAAATATTTAATGAAACAAGTAAAACACAAATTTCTCGATTGTAGTTAAGTATAATCGAGAAAAAGGAACGTGTTTTCAATGAGGGATTTTCCGTAACACAAATTAAAAAAAGAAATAGTTCCAGATGACTTTATAGATGGCGCTTAGTAAAAGGCGAGAGAAAAAGTTCCATACAAAAAGCAAAAAGTTCACGAGATTAGCATTAAAAAAAAATAAAACTTAGTAAAAAAAACAACTAAAAAGTATCTATACTGTGATTTGTGCAACTGTCAAACTTTTATGTGATTTTTTTTTCTGCCTCTGGTTGACAAGAAAAAGCGCACCATATAGGTTCAGCCATTATTACGACTCGGCTTTCATAAAACGCTATCTGTTGAGACTTTTTTATACTGATTTTTTTTTCTTAATTAGCTGTCAGAAAAATCGCTCATTAGAGAAGCGCTTGCTTTCGATATAATATCGAGTTTTATGTCGAATAGGTTCGAGAATACCATTTTGGACGTTTTTGTGATAATTTTGTTCGATAAAAGAAGTTTGATATATTATCAAATTCGATAAAATATCGCAAACGCGAGAATTGGCCTCCTGATCGCATTGACTTAGATATAATTTTGATTATTTTTTTGCTAAAAGAGACCGTGGATCTGAGTCTCTCTCTCTCTCTCTCTCAGCCGAAAGACGTCCACTGCTGGACAAAGGCCTCCCCCAAGGATTTCCATAACGACCGGTCCTGCGCTGCCCGCATCCATGCGCATCCCGCGACCTTCACCAGGTCGTCGGTCCACCGAGTGGGAGGCCTGCCAACACTACGTTTTCCGGTTCGTGGTCGCCACTCGAGAACTTTTCTGCCCCAACGGCTATCTGTTCTACGAGCTATGTGCCCCGCCCACTGCCACTTAAGTTTCGCGATTCTGCGGGCTATGTCGATTACTTTAGTTCTCCTACGGATCTCCTCATTTCTGATTCGATCACGCAGAGAAACTCCGAGCATAGCGCGCTCCATCGCCCTTTGGGTGACCTTGAGCCTTCTTATGAGGCCCATAGTAAGCGACCACGTCTCTGTTCCGTATGTCATTACTGGCAACACACACTGGTCAAAGACCTTAGTCTTGAGACACTGCGGTATTTTGGACGAGAAGATATCGCGAAGCTTCCCGAACGCTGCCCAGCCGAGTTGGATTCGACGGTTGACCTCTTTCTCAAAGTTGGACTTACCCAACTGAACTGTTTGTCCCAAGTATAGATAATTGTCAACAACTTCGAGTGTAGAGTCTCCAACCTTCAGAGGAGTGGGTGCGACACGGATATTAAACATAATTTTCGTCTTGTCCATGTTCATTTTTAGACCCACTTGTTGAGAGGCTCTACAGAGGCCATCGAGCATTGTGCCTAGGTCTTCCAAGGTCTCAGCCATGACTACGATATCGTCAGCGAATCGAAGGTGAGTGAGGTACTCGCCGTTGATATTGATGCCGAGTCCGCTCCAGTCCAGAAGCTTGAAAACATCTTCCAGGGCGGCGGTGAACAGTTTCGGAGATATCACGTCTCCCTGTCTCACCCCTCGCTGCAACTGGATAGGTTTGGAGCCTTGATCCTGGAGACGGACCGACATGGTGGCGTTTTCGTACAAACACTTCAGCGCTTCGATATATCGATAGTCAATTTGGCACCGTTGGAGAGACTGTAGCACAGCCCAGGTCTCGATCGAATCGAAGGCTTTCTCGTAGTCCACAAACGCCAAGCATAATGGCTGATTATACTCCTCAGTCTTCTGTATAATCTGCCGCAGCGTATGTATGTGGTCTACGGTACTAAAGCCTTTTCGGAAACCGGCTTGTTCGGGAGGCTGGAAGTCGTCAAACCTGCGAGCGAGACGATTCGTAATGACTCTCGAAAACAGTTTGTAGACATGGCTCAGAAGTGAGATAGGCCTATAATTCTTCAATAGGGTTTTGTCACCTTTTTTGAAGAAAAGTACCACCACACTTCTGTGCCATGCCGTAGGCGTTTGTCCCTCGAGTATGACGGAATCAAATAGCTTCTGAAGAGCTCTTAATACCGGCGTTCCACCTGCTTTCAGAAGCTCAGCCGTGATTCCATCATCACCCGGTGCCTTATTGTTTTTTAACTGTTTGAGAGCCATTCTAATCTCATAAAGGCTGACGTCCGGGATATCTTCGGTGTAGTGTCGGGTCAATCTGGCTCTTGGATCTTTGGCCAGATTACTGACAGGTGTGCGTACGCTGGTGTATAATTGTTCGTAGAACTTCTCAACCTCTTCCAACAGCTCTGGCTTCGACGAAATGATTCTGCCATCCTCAGTTTTCAGCTTGGTCAGTAGGCTTTGACCAACAGACAGATCCCTTGCAAACACTTTTGAGCCCTTATTTCGCTTGATCGCCTCTTCAATACGGTCAGTATTGAATTGGCGTAAATCACGAGTTAAGGACTTGGAGATCTGTCTGTTTAGACGTCGATACTGAGCAGCATCGTCAGAGGACTGCAGAACCAAGTTTCGTCTTTCTTCCATGAGTTTGTTGGTGAGGTCCGAGATCTTTTTGGTTCCTTTTGAACGGCGGGTTTTGAAAGCCTTAGACCCAGCTGTTTGGACAATTTGCACAAACCTGTCATTATAATCGTCCAGATTTTCGCAGTCTCCCAGGCATTCGAAGCGATTCTGCAATTCGAGCTGAAAGCTCTCGGGGTTTTGGAGCTGGATAGGCGCTGGTCGGAGCGTAGACTTCATCAGTCGACACCTTTCGAGTTTTATTCTAAGATTCAATGTGCCTCTTACCAATCGGTGATCGCTTCCTGTTTTTACGGCATTGATCACAGAGACATCATTGAATATGTGCCTCTTCGTCGACAAGATGAAGTCAATCTCATTTTTTGTAACGCCATTAGGATGCAACCATGTCCACTTTCGCTGTTTTGGCTTTTTGAAGAAGGAGTTCATCATAAAGAGGCCCTCCTTCTCCATAAAGCCGGCCAGCAGATGACCACGTGCATTCCTCCTTCCATATCCAAAATTCCCCACCCTCAGCTCATCATCGCTTCGTTTGCCCAGTTTCGCGTTAAAGTCCCCCATCACAACGGTATAGTGGGCCTGGGAGCTATGTATGGCTCTAGAAATATCCTCATACATAGTCTCTACCTCGTCGTCGGAGCGATATGAGGGCGGTGCGTATACTTGTATTACCTTCAACGAATACCGTTTGGTAATTCTGAGTACAAGGTACGCTACCCTCGCCGAAACACTCTCGACCTGGACCACGTTGTTGACGAGGGACCTGTGGACGATAAACCCGACACCACCCTGGGACAGTTGGTCGCCCTCCCGGAAATAGAGCAGGTTTCCGGACTTGAGGATCATGGTGTCCTCCCCTCTCTTCGGACTTCACATAACCCTACAATATCCCATCGTAACCTGCTCAATTCTTCCTCCAGTTCAGCGAGCTTCTCGTCGGTCCGCAGTGTGCACGTGTTATAAGTTGCCAGGGCCAAAGGTCGTCGGGGTTGGTAGCCTGGCATCTGCCGGGGATTCTTAGCACCCCCTGCCCCGCCGTTACCGTGACCGCTACCAGAGTCCGGGATAGCGGGGCCGCCGGGGACTAGGGGCCGTGTTATGGGTGTAACAACCATAGGGGGGTTTTGCCGTAATCGCCACGCTTGGCAGGCGGGTTGGCGATCGCAGTGTGATGTCATAGTACGCGGAAAGATGCTGCTGCCCATCCTCCGGTGTTTTAGATCCCTTAGTCGCCTCTTACGACACCCACGGGAAGAGATGGGTTGGTGCTATTCTAGGGCCACACCACAGGCCAGGATCTGAGTATTCGATATTAATTTCAACTCGATACATTCAAGCGTTCCTGACAAAAAAGAGCTTGACAGACAGACTGACAATAAAGTGATCCTATAAGGGTTCCGTTTTCGCCTTTTTAAGTACGAAACCCTAAAAAAAAAATATCAATTTCGTAGTCAGTATCCCCGAAAACCTAGAAAACTATACCCATATTGTTAAAATTAAATGTCCGCCATCTTGGATCCAAATCAGCCTCCCCGAAAATCTAAAAAACGATACCCATATTGTTCAAATTAAATGTCCGCCATCTTGGATCCCCGAAAACCTAAAAAACGATACCCATATTGTTCATATTAAATGTCCGCCATCTTGGATCCCCGAAAACCTAAAAAACGATACCCTTGTTACAATGAAAAAAAATGTATCCGCCATCTAGGATCCAAAAACATCAATTTTGTGATCAGCATCCCCGATAACGTATAAAACGATACCCAAATTGCTAGAATGAAAGAAATCTCCGTATACATCCAACGCCCCCATGTGTGCGGAGATTCGTGCGCAAATTCGCACAAAGCAATGATAGTAGGTATGCGAAAGAACACTTTACGGGAAAATTTTAAACAGATCGTTGGAATCAGAGATTGGCAAAATGTAATCAGATTAATGATTAAGGATTGCGATTACATTGCGATTCATCTTTTTTTGCAGCCCAGACTGCTTTTTTGTGTACCATCTGTGGAGGGAGATTCCATGACAGTTCATATCAAATAAAAAAATAACAGAAGCGTGCCCCCCCCCCCCCCCCAGACTGCCCATCTGGTTTATTTCTTGATTTTTTTGCCCATGTAGTCCTTCTGCAGTGGCGTAGTGAGAGCCTCCCCAACCCGTCTGTACGATTCCTTTCAAGGCCATGTCGGGCGGATGTCGATTAGTTGCACCCCGTCCCCCCAGAAAAAAATCCTAGATCCGCCCTTGCTCCCACAGATTGTTAGAAGCGAGAGGGCAGATGTTTTACATCAAAAACAAGCAAACCTTACTTACCTAAAACAATTATATGAAAATGATGACGTACTTTATTCGTTATTCTAATGACGGATGATATCATGGATAATTTATTCGTGGCCAATTTATCCGCGGATGATTTATTCGTGAATAAATTATCCGCGGATTTTTCGACAACACCCGATGACAAAATCAATGCACGAAAATTGACTTAAGGGTTTAAATAATAAAGAGTATAAAACGTCCATGTCATCAAAATTGGATCAGCAGTTTTTTTGAAAATCGCAGACATACAAGATACATACTGATTGGATATCGAAGCGCATTTATTATAAAAATGCTTAAAAAAATAATCAAAACTACGCATGTAATCAGATTACTGACTACTGTAATCAAAACTAACGATTACAAATGTAATCATGATTGAAAGTAATCTAGATTAAAAGTAATCATGATTGATGTAGTCATGAGTACTTTCAATCAGATTATTAATCCGATTACAAAAGTAGTTGATTACGCCCAACTCTGGTTAGAATGGCATCGACATGCCAAGAAGTGTATGAAGTAAAAAAAAAATGATGTTTTTTACTCAATCAAGCAAAATCTACTAGACAGATTTCAATGAAATTTGGTGCACGGGTAGAAAAATACCAAGAATAGCACATAGGGTGCTGTTTATACCGAAATTCCTACGGGAGCGAAGCCCCGGGCGTGGCTAGTGTTCAGTAAAATTGCCAGCTTATTGAACAAAAAAATATTTCCTAAGATCTTGGAACATGAAATTAAATAGATAGTCTGATATTTAGACTTTTTTTCTGATACCGACATGGCCTTTAATACTTCGCTGGTTCTTTTGTGTGATGACAAAAAGTGCAATGATATCTAATTCGGTTATTAGCGAATGCCGATTTAAGCAAAATCGAATCGATAGCAAACAAGGCACAGTACGCACTTTAAAACAAGCTAATTATTAAAAAACAAAAAACACGAATGCCAATTCACATAGCCTATGTCACTCGGAGGAATGCAAGGAATCTAAAAATACCTCTCTCATCAATATCTGTTCATCCGTTCAGGACTTATGGTGGAATAAACTTACATACATGAACACTGAAAACATAACACTCCTTTTTTGGTCAGTCATTTAAAAAATAATAAATTATAATTGTTTTCAATTATATAAGCTGTTGCCCGCGGCTCCGCCCGCGTAAATTATACACTAAAAACTTCTTGAAGCCTTACGTGTAGTTCAGGTTCCGTCGTCATGTGTTGAAAGCAAATTTCGAAATGCTGAAATCGCAAAATAAATTATTGCTGTAAATATTATAATACTGTTCATTATTACAGAGCAATCTAATTTTAATTTATTTAAATTTTTCTTTTCCGCAAAAACTTTTTTTTAAAGCTGTGCTAATTTCTCCATACAGTAAAAAATTATAGAACTATAAATTTTAATGATGTCTCAAAATATTAGCGAAAAACATAATTTTGAATTTTTGGCACAATTTTTCTCTGAAATCTTACGTGATATTTCATTATCTAACCTATATATTCCTACACATATAGATCTACCAAAAAACCTAAACTCCATTTATTCTTAATTGTGTCCTATTATGTAAACAATCTTCACAGTACTTTTTGTTGAGTTTTGTTGAAAATAAATCAAATATTAGTTCAAACCTAAACATTCTAAAGTAAAACATGTTAATAAATGTTTTACTTTAGAATGTTTAGGTTTGAACGAAAGTAATTTCCTAAAAAGTCTATTTTAATTTATATTGTTGTAAAATCATAAAAAGACATGGTAAGATTGTTTACATGATAGGACAATTATGAATAATCGGACTAGTAGCTTTGGGGGTACCAAATCGTGTAACGCAGTGTTATATTTTCGAGCATTTTCGAGTTTCTATTGATACATATTACTAGTAATAACTTTTTTTTTTACACTAAAATGCAAAAAATATACCATTACTTTTTTCCCGCAGCTTCGCCCGCGTGGATTGGTTTTAGGTTTTTTAATTTTCAGGAAAAAGAAATATTCCCGGATTAAAAACTATCCTATATTACATATAAAATAAATGTCTTTAAACATCCAATGAAAATTTAATGTAAATCGGATAAGCCTCGAGTAGTTTTCAATTTGTTGTACATGCGGGGAATACCATTTTATATAAATTAATATTGTACATACGGGGAATATACCTTTTATAGAGTAAAAGCATGCAAACGTTTTCATTTATTTTCGAAACTGACCAATAGATGTCATTATCATGACATGATAAAAATATAAAAATTATGAGAATGTTTCGTTTTCGTTCCTATATCTTTTTTGTCGCTCCATTGAAAACGCCGCCCTTGTGCGGTGCACGCCCTAACATCTTAGTGACGTCACAATGCCAAGAAATTATATTTATTTAACAGTATTTGTACACATAGATATATGAAAAAACGTAAAAAATTGGACAGAATGTACAAAAGTATAATCAATACAAAGGAATGTATATTTTAATTAATTGGAAAACAAATAAATGAAAAATGATATTAGTAAAAAAATGGGTCCTTTTATTTTTCAACTAGTTTAGAAAAACTAGATGAAAAATTAATATTAATACGAAATAATAGGATGGAATAGGATTAAATTAAGAATAATGTGCACTTAACAATAACAATAAATAATAAATGATTACCTTTTTTGATGTAAAACATCTATTGGCGCGGCTGGGCAGTAAAATCGACTCGAATGCCGTGATGTAAAACTGGCATGACGCGTCGCGCGTCGTGCCTCGATGCGCCTTTGTTTTACATTGCCGCGCGTCGCATGACGTCTGAGTTGACGACGACCTGACTTTTTAAATGTTACTTTTTTATTTTATTGTAATATTACTTATTACATTTAAAAATGTAAAAAAGAGGAAATAATACAAAGAGTTTAAAATCTAAACCAACAAATGTTCTCTAAACAATCACATCTTATATTTATATGTCGATATAAACGAATCACATGCAATACAAGTTTCATAGAAGTACAGTGACGTAATCAGTAATTATATGTTATTTACTTCTAAAACTATGATAACTAATGTTTTTAAATTCTTTTGCGCTAGTTTTGTAATTTGGACGTTTACGTGTGCAATAATAAAATATATATGCATCTTATTTGTTTAATACGAGAAGTGATAGGGAGCTATGCTGTATGTTTGTATCAACGTCGGCCATATTCGCTTCGTGACAAAATATAAAATGCACAGAGAAAATTTATGTTCAATTTAAAATTATTTTTTAATAGTGACTAGTGCTTTGTTGGATGGAGTTTTGTTATTTGGCAATGAAAATTGCCTTTTTGTTGGTATGGCCCTGTGAAAAGCCGTTTGTTTTTAATATCGATGGCATTTACAATAAAATTACAGATTATTATAATTCTAATTAAGCTAAAAATGAAGTATAAACTAATTTCATGCTAAAATAAAAATCTTTAATGTATGTATAACGATAAGTTGAAATTTTGGACGTAGTTTATATAATAATATAATAAATTCTTTATTGTTCTTCTCCACAAAAACAGTTTAAAAATACAAAATATATAGGTACATGCTAATTAGGTGCTAAGAATTTATGGAGACAAATTCTCATTAGCCTGTACTAGGTACTAGGTATCCGAAGAACCTGTATTACAGGACACCAGGTTATATATTCAAAGATCTTCGATCACAAATGATTTGTGATCCAAAACGTAGATGGATATAAAGGGAGAGGTAAAACCTAAAAAGAGATGGGTGGATTATGTTAAGGATGATAAGAAAGTACCGGCAATGGATGTGGTCAAATTGGATTTATAAAAGACGGTTATGGTGCAAAGCGCTGGTAGAGTGGAGACCGTGGGGCGACACACCCCATTGGGAAGACCGCAAATGCGCTGGACAGATGATGTCAAAAGAACAGGTGTAAATGGGAAAAGTTTTGCTGAAAAGGAGGTTCCAGCAACCGGTTCTACAACTTTTTTGTTTACGAAATATATATTTTTTTATTGCCCAGGACCGGGAGAAGTGGCATAAGATGAAGGTGGCCCACAGCTATAGGGTTGAGAAAGGCTGAAGCGAAGAGAGCGAAAGAATGTAATATTGAGTGGAAATAGAGGGATCACTGCCCAGGAGAATACATTTTACACCGATTTGATAATCGTTGATACGTAGAAGATGATGAATATCTTATGTAATAAGTAAATTTAACTTTTTGACGTCAATAAAAATGTACAATCGCATCCTCGGCGCAAATGGGGAAGAACATATCTCAAACGATTTTGGTTTTGTCGTCTACTATTCTCATTCGATTCTGTGAAGCTATAATCTGAATTTGATTTGATAAGATAGAAGAATGACGTCACTTGATTACTTTACTTATATAAAAAGCAACAGCGCTAAAAACAGAAGTAAGTTCAAGCTCGTAATATTATCTGTACGTATTATAAAATTGCTTGCTGATTGTTTGATTTCGTATATATCAATGTAGAGACGAAACCGGTGAACGTAGAAACTTAAAATTGTGCATAGAGGTTCATTATCGTACGTGAGATCGAAAATTCACGCAGGCGAAGCCGACGAAAAAAGATAGTTTAAAATAAAAGCACTTTCTTGTAAAATATTTTTCCGCCATTAATTTTTCCTTTTTACGACTTCCTATTTTATCTATTTGAATGAATGATTTTAAATTTAGAACAACAAAATTTTTAATGCGTTCTGCATTGACAATATCAAATTCACGGTTCCTAGACGACGTTTGAATCTTTGATTATATCAAAACTCTAGCGATTATACGTATGAATGAAGGGTTTATTTTGTACTCTCGCCAGTTTGAGCGTGACGCGCCGTCAACCCAACCCACCGTCAGTTTCACGCGGGCATAACAACGCGCTAGACGTCCGCACGAACAAAACCGCAGGACGCGTAAATTAAAAAAAAATGGTCCGCACCAAAGATCCGGACGGCGTGAAAAGTAATTTAATAATTTCCGAAGTGCAAAAGCGCGCTTGTTTGTTCGATACGAACGATCCGAATTACGGTGATAGAGCGGAAAAGGCTAGGTGTTGGGAGGAGGTGTATGAGTGCGTCGTGCCAGGCTGGGCTCTGCTGGGTCTACCGGAGAAGTTTGCGGCCGGTATGTGCGCTAAGTAGCCTATTTGCGGATGTCTTTGCAGCCGCACGCGCCTCGTGCGGGCTTCAACCGCTCGCAAACGGCCGGGTAACTTGTCGCGGCTTGCGTGCTCTTTGTCCATGCGTCGAGTCGACGGATGCTTTCAAAACGCTCGAAATATGAATTAACGTTTGCGTCGAGTTGAGTCCGCACGTGGTTTATGCTCTATAATTTTCTTATCCGCCATTTTGTTGCGGAAAATTATTTTTTTATTTTGGCGCGTCGTTTTTTTTTTTTTGACGGGGCCTCTGCCAGCCAGTACCTATTTGTAGTAGATTGCCTATCGGTTGCTGTGACGAAAGGAATTGCGGTTGAGGCGTAGCCCCACCTTTTGCGCTATCAATACATTATTAAATTATGACGTTGATTTGTGTTTGTGGTAATTTATTTGTTATTGCTGGCATTGGTACCTATCGCGTACCTATTAATAATATTTAACTTGTAGTTTATTTAACTACTTACTATGTATAATATTATCTGGGAACTACCTGGTTCAAATGCTGCTAGCCTTCTGGGCACGTTATTTAGATTTTACGACATCTAAGTATTTTTTTTACTTAATATTTTATCTTTAGTTAATTTTAGATGTAATTTTTTATTTAAATTGTTTTTAATTTTTTTTATTTATACATTATTTTCAATTAAGCACCTATATTGAAGCTGAGTTAAGTACACATATACCTAAATATGTCGATGGTTATTCCCAATAATATACAGTAAACAGCGTCCATCCGTTATTGATTCTCCGGGACTTTTCTTGGAAATTCGGTGTTTTGACTATGTTTCGAACAAAAGCTTACTTTACCTAATTAGCTGATGATATAATTTGAACTATTAGAAGAACATAATATATT
The DNA here is from genome assembly GCA_018467065.1 of Ephestia elutella. Taxonomy (NCBI): domain Eukaryota; kingdom Metazoa; phylum Arthropoda; class Insecta; order Lepidoptera; family Pyralidae; genus Ephestia; species Ephestia elutella. The sequence goes on from CM031594.1 coordinate 2,903,289, forward strand.
GCTCGATAGATTTTATTATTAAATGGATAGAATTTTTTGTTTTTACATTACACATTTAGTACTTACACTGATTTAACTTCATTAACGATGATGATTATATAATAACTAACGATCCTCAACTTCGTTCGCGTGGATTTAGCTTTTCACTCATTTCACACCTTTAGGGGTGGAATTTTCAAAATCTTTTTAGTCCTCACCTCATCCTTTATTTATTTTTTTATAACTTAGCGCGGCAAACGAGCAAACGGGTCACCTGATGGTAAGCGATCACCGCTGCCCATGGACTACTGCAACACCAGGGGTATCACAAGAGTGTTGCCGGCCTTTCAAGAAGATGTAGACTCGTTTTTTGAATGTTCTAATGTCGTATCGGTTATATATGTCGTAGGTATACAAAGAACTCTACAAAAAAATCAAGTTTTAGATTCTGCGTATTCATATCTGCGTTGATTTGATATCCCAATCAGCTAGCTTCCAATTTTATAGATAGTATAATATAATATAATAATATTCGTGAACGAATAAGCTAGTTTTTAACAGACCATTATAATTTCCGTTGAAGGAAAATATCGTCAAGAACTCTACATCCAAAAGGCAATGAAAATCTACTTTATTGAATTGCTAGAAAAATTAATGTATTTCATTCCACATAATTATTACCACGCCCAGCATTGAGAAATGCGTCCAGGCAGTATTCCCATTTGAATCTGACTGGTAGTTCTGGAGATCAGCGCTCAAACAAACAAAATCCAACTCTTAGCTTCATCCTCTCTTAGTGCTCTCATGATGAAGTCGGGACTTTGTTACGTGGGAATTTCAGGAAATCCTCTTTATTAAGTGGGAATTTCAGGAAATCCTCTCACAGAGCTATCCTACACTACCTAAGAAACCTACATATCAGATATCTACGTTCAGTAGTTTTGGCTGTGCGTTGTCTGTCAGTCACTCAGTCAGTTAGTAACGGATTTTTTTTTATATACAACTAGCTTTTGCCCACGGCTTTGCCCGGGTGAATTTCCAATGGGAACAGTGTTCTTTTCCGGGATGAAAGGTACCCTATGTCCTTCTCCGTACTTCTAACTACATGTTTCAGGAAGATTGGTTCAGTAGATAAAGCGTGAAGAGGTAACAAACAAACAAACTCACTTTCGTATTTATAATATTAGTTAGGATTAGAATTAGGACTGTATAATGATTCTTCCGTTACTGACTGAATGAGTGACTGACAGACAACGTGCAGCCAAAACTAGCTGAGCGTAGTTATCTGAAATTTGATATGTATCCTTAGGGAGTGTAGGAGAGGATTTCCTGAAATTCCCTCTGAACAACACACATGCTAACTTCTGATTGATGATATGATATAGATTTGCGAAGGTCATCATCATCTTTGACCAGTATTTGGCCATTTCCACCGCCCTATCGTTGGCCTCATTCAGGTCTTCCAAGGTACAGGAGGAAGGGCATTTTCGAAGGCCTAACAAAACAGCTTAACCAACTTTGACAAAATGGAGTTTGAAGACGCAACAGCTAGCATGAAGCACACCTATCATTTTCATAGGTTTTATCGTTCTTCAAGCAATCTTATTGTGATATAAGATATCACTATCTGATTAATGGTAATGTGAACTGCCTTACGAACTTGAAATATCGAGTGCTTGCTAATATTTCAAAATTTATTTACTTATTAAAACTTTATTGCTAATATTTCTTATTAAAATCAAAAATCAAAAAATTATTTATTGAAACTTGACCTTTTTTTCATGTCGATAACTAATTATATAACCATATTGTATTATAAATATCAAAGCTACAAACTATGTGCTAGCAATTCGGAACGACTACTGCTGAGAAGAAATGCCGAAAGAAACTCATGAAACAGTATTGCTCTTTAAACTTTATTCCAAACCGGCTGCGAAAATTTTGCTGTTAGATTTAATGCAACTCTGTATATTTGGTTCAATGATATAGCTAATAACCTTTCTTAAATAAATAAATAAAATATACGGACAAATCACACTGATTGAATTAGCCCTAAAGTAAGTTCGAGACTTGTGTTATGGGCTACTAACTCAACGATACTATATTTTATAACAAATACATAAATATTTAATTTAAGTTTTTATGTTCAAAACAATTTTAAAACTAGTTTTTAATCTTGTTTATGAATTACCTCTGACAAAATTACTTACTTGGTTATGTACACTAACATTTGTAAAAATTTTATACAAAGAATAATTCAAGGTTATTTAATTAGGTACATAAAATATATTGAAACGACTAATTTGTTTACAATAAATATTTAGACGAAAAAAAAGGTGTCCGCGAAATTCACAAAATTTGGCGAACGCAGTTATATAATATTCAATGAGATTTTTGTTTTGATATTTTTTAAATCTTACTAAATCTTGTCCTTCGTTAACTAATTACCTTTTTAATTAATTAATTTTAATTTAGTTTGTGGCCTAATTAGCCAACTAATTTCATAATGAGTGTGAACTATGAACTTTTTATTGCCTTTTTTGTCGTTGAAATGAAGAACGTATACGTAAGAAATACCCAATAACAATTGAAATATACAGTATTAATTCGTTATTAATACTTCTAAAAGAGATAGTTATTATAGCACAGAATAAGTACAAGTATTAACGTTATTATAGTTTAAACTTAACAATACAAAGACTGTTACAATATTCTTAGTGCGATACAAAACTAGACGGCCGAGTCAATAAATGTGATGTTATAAACCGATCATACGCCGCGGCCACATCACTAAAGTCGCTTTACATCGAAGGTTTTATAATACTTCAAAGCAACTTGGTACAACAACAAGGTACTTGAAAGCAATAAACGTCTTGTACAGCGCGCAATGGAGCCTGTTGAAGTTTGTTGAGCGTTGTTGCTCGAGTGTATGAATAATGCCCACTGGCCCCCGCTCTATTGAGTCACGAATGCGAACGCCGCAGTCCCGGGCTGCATACTTCGTAATTTGAATATCGAACATTATTTTTTTCTTCGCTACAAAATTCTTAACGGCCAGTTATAAGCCTGATTCTATTACAATAAGGCTTATTCAGTATTCAACAATGTTTTATTATTTATTCATATTAACAATTATTACATTGTACAATTACTGTTATTTTTTTACGTTTTATGATGTTTACCTCTGCAGCAGCGTTAAGAAAAGGTCGATACAAAGTCAAATCATGTGACATTTGAACAGTATTGAGGATATTTATCTTGTTCATTAATATCATCATTATTTTACCACTAGCTCTGCTACGCGGCCTCGTTCCCTTGGGAATTTCGGGATTCCGGATATTCCCCAAAAATGTGGCCACACGAAAATAAGTTTTCAAATCGGAGATTTGCGCGTTTAATCATACGAACTCTTCAGGTACACAATATTACTAAAGATATAAATAAATAAATAAGTATACTATTTTAGTATACATCTTAAAATTTTCCTAGTAGATGCCATTTCAATATTCAAGATTTCCTAAATGATAAATTTTTAAATCCCATTTTAGACATTATTGACTTAATGTACTTATTACATTTTCTATTTCTATTATTGACTAATTTTAATGATTTTTTCGTTACTATTGTAGTGTATTTTAAATTATTTGCGGCAAGCCATCAGACTTAGAACACCGATTCAATGATTGAACATTGCTGCTCTATAACACCTATGCATATTTACGTACACATCACAATGTTTTGGCAAATTAATATATCCTTATCTTTTAGGGACATTATTTTTGACTGTACACAATCTAGTGTATGTATAAAGTTAATAAATAGCCCCTCTGGCATGTTAGGCGACCAAGACTGTTTCATAAGTTTCTTTCGGCTTCTCAGCAGTGGTCGTCCCGAAATGCTAGTAGTTTGTAGCTTTGAGACATAATATATTATGATTAAATAATTAGTTTTCGACGTGAAAAAGAGACATTTTGAAGGCTAAGTTTCAATACAAAATTTTGAATTTGACTTTAGCAAATAAACAGAAAAACGTAGTACTTTCTATTATTCTTTTGACAGTTTATTATATACAGTATACAGTATTCCATGTACTGCATTTGTGATTTAACTGGTGCTTAAAAAGTCGGTAGGTATATGAAGGTACGTAGGGAAATGTGGAATAGTATATATATATGACATTCAAAGCCACCTAACACGGCATACATAAATACATTTTTTTTTTTTTTTTATTTAACAATAAAAACAACTTGACATATTTACAGTACATTGTAAACTTAAAATAAGTTTTTTTCGACACTGCGGTTTCATTTTCTGTCATTCACTATAACAACACATTTATATGTATATTTATTAAAATTGATATATTAACAATACATGCGATTAATAAATGTGCAAAAAAGAAATACATATGTAGTGTGTAGTGTATTCTAGTTTATAAAAATATATATTGTAGATGACATTTTAGTAACATTTATTTATCTATATTTAAAAATTAATATAGACAATCATTTAAATTTAATTAATACTACCTACTATAAATAAATACTACAAATAAAATAAATAAATTGGTTTTATTGAATTGCAACTAATGATATTAATTTTGAAACTCAAAAGGAAGACGTGGTGAAATTCATATTCATATGAATATGATATTCATATTCATATGATTGTCACGTATGTACTCGTAAGTACTGTAAAGCTTAGGTTAGTACCTACTAATTATTTTACCTAATATGGTTTACTTCTGTGATTTGTTATTAGGACTTCTGGGAAATTGGAAATATTATAACTGCACGTGCCCCCCCCCCCCCTCCCCTCTAAATCCGCTACTGGGCACAGCCAATAGATTTCTTTTTGTTTTATTTTGAAAACCTACAGTTAATAACAACTAATTACATATCTGTATAATATATTTATTTATATGATGATGTAGTAAGTGTAGCAATGAGTCATCGTAATTAGGGAAAAATCACAAATGTTTTTTTCAATTGCGGATAAAGGTACCTATTTTCCTCTTCAAAAAACATAAACTTCAAACTTAATGATTTTTCCCGCCATTATTTTTTCCTCATTTATAGGCTTCGCTGCCTTACTTTTCTACACTAAAAACTCAGTTTCTAGATTGATTAGGCTATTTATTACTTAAAATATAAAAGAAATGCTTAAAATTAAAAAAAAAACTTTATTGTTTGAAAGAATTGAGTATTTAGGCTAGGGTGTCTATTAATTAAACTAAATTGGAAGTTGTTTAATTTAGTTCATATTCTTGACACAATGTATTTCTAATTTTATCGATACCTAACATAAGTAACTAAATATTTAAAAAAATATATAATTACGCATATATAAGATTTTGTAGTGATATTATCAAAAAATAGGTGGAAACAGAAGATATTTTAGGCGTTCTATCTCCCTCTAATATTATTTATTGTTGCAAGGCGAAGGCTCCCCAGTAAAACCAAACGATATCGTTCGAACGACAAATGCGTTTATTTGCTTTGCGTGACATCCATCTTGCTCAACTCTATTACCATACCGAGTGTATGCCATATATTCATATAAAAATAACAACTTAAAATTACTTATTGTTCATTACTCGTTTAGAACCGGTTTTGTGCGCGGCCAAGTGAAATAACAGTCATTATTGCTGCAAAATGATAAAATTTTATCATTTAAAACTCTAGTACCTATATACAGCGGCTCGGAATACGCAGTGAATACGCTCATTGGCAGACACTCGCCGACTAACTAGTCGAGTCGTTGCCTCGCTCGCATTCTGACTCGATATAATTCGAGAATCTTTACCGAACGCTCACATTGCAGGGGAGCGGAAAAGCGAATGCTTCGTTCCATAATTGATTTTTAAAATTTAAATATTGTTTTTATACTTTTTAAATTTCATAATTGCCAGTTTCGGCGTTCTTTTCGTGACGTATTTGTGAAAATTATCTATTGTTTGAACAATTCATAAATGTGATAAAAACGATTTGAGTGATTGTATTGTGCAGCGATACACAGTGCTGATTAAAAATAACGCCGATAAATAGGAATTTCTTAGACGAATGGGTTTGTATTATGTTATATTTTTTTTTAAATACTCCAGCGCGGATAACAAGACTGAACGAGAGAATTTTGTGAGTCATTAGCCTCAATCGGAGTGAAGGACACTCCCAATGTTTCAAAATGTTAATAATAAACTAATTATGTTACGTTTTTTGTTTAAATTTAGTCTTAATTAATGACATTTACGAGTAGTAGATAATTCGTTTTTATACCAATAATAGAAACTTACGAATTATGTAACTAGTTAAATGGAACTTAATTTTCGTTTTAAATTATTTACTTTGATTTTTTCTTTATAAGTTTTGCATTGCAAGTCACGGTGTAGATTATTCTTTTTTTTATGGCATAGCATATAATGTAAGCTGCCAGTAACATATTAAAAAAAAACTAAAGAAGGCTCTCGTCATGTGAGGTATCCGAACGCGTTGGAGGTCGAAGCATTTTCTGCCTATAACTAGTATTAGTTATTTATAATTTGTAAAATTTATTTATAACATTATATCCTGGAATGTATTATTTATTACATACATTATTATCACGCCTTTTTCCTGTGGGTGGAGCAGACTATCGGTTCCCAATAATTATATTTAAGTATTTTTATTTTACAAAATTTAAAAACCTTAAGTAGGTACTTACTTACTAACCATATTAATTAAATTACCTAAACTAAATTTATTTAAAGTTTACAAAATATGGATAACTGAAGTTAAGTAAGTACCTGAAAATTTATTTTAAATGTTTGTCAATCATTATGTTGTATTTTACATAAGTACCTAAATTAGTTATAGCTTATTTAAAAAAAAAATACATTTGAGCATCGTGGTGGCACGACAGCGGCATGCATTTGTCGTTACGGCATTCGAGTCGACTTTACTGCCAGCTAAGTCGCACTTATATGTTTTACATGTAAAAAGTTGTAATTTAATTTTAAATGCCTTTTAAAAGGACTTTTCAGTTTGTCATTTAAATTATATTGACTGTAATTCAACTGAAAATATACGTTCTCCATCTTATATTATGACGCAACACAATTGCAATACTTGTGTTTTTTCATGAACATACAGAGTCATACAATGTTTACGTGTAGTGCTAACAATTTTTGAAGTTAAACAAACGCACAGATTGTTATTTCAAACTGTCTACTGAAGCCATACTACCGAAGTCATACCATACATTTACTTACATAAATTATTGTAAATATATGCGAGCCGTATATATCTATCTAGCGGTCCGCCCCGGCTTCGCCCGTGGTACATACATTATACAACCTATCAAAGATTTTAAATCTCTGTGAAAACGAAAAATGTTTATTTCTTCAGCAGTAGTGGTACAGAAAATTCAAGTATTTGTGACCTGCTAAAGTGAAATACACCTGTATCAAAAGGCCACGCTCTTATCCATATTCTATTACAGTAGGTACCTGAAATCTTAAATCTAGCTACAATTAAGATAAAATTAAAATATGTGCGGGTTAGTGTATATGTCAGTGCGTTATTCCTTTTCTTATTTTATTTATTATTTTTGATCAATTCTTCAGTTTCTTCATAGTTTTTAGATTTTAGCCAATTAGCCTATATTACTTAGGGATAACATACCATTTAATGGTGCAATTTTTAAATCGGTCCAGTAGTTTGAGTTTATTCGTTACAAACAAAAATACAAATCTTTCCTCTTTATAATATTATCAGCTGTGCCCCGCAGGTTTGTTCCTGTTAGAATTTCGAGATTCTCGTTTGCCGTATAATTCATACACTAGCAGCCCGCCCCGGCTTCGCTCGGGAGGTAGATACATAAATTGTAGCCTAATCACTCAGGTATAAGGTAGCTTGCTATTGGTGAAAGAATTTTTGAAATCGATTCAGTAGTTCCGAAGATTACCACCTACAAACAAACTCACAAACTTACACACACTTTATTATTAGTTAATTTAGTTAATTTTCACACTTAATTAGCGTGATGAAAATAATTTAGTCATCTTTAAAGTAACTTACTGGGAAATAATATTCACAGGTGAATTGAATACCCCGCGTATGTACTTATTACTTCAGACTTCAGTAAAGAATCGATTTTATAAATTTTTGGGCGATTTTCTGACAGCTAAAAGTAAAAAAAAAATCGATACCAAAAATCTCAATAGATGGCGTTTTATGAAAGCGAGCAGTAATAAAGGCTGAACCTATATTGTGCGCTTTTCCTTGTCAACCCGAAGCAGAAAAAAATAACATAACAGTTTGACAGTTACTTTTCAGATGTTTTTCTTATTAGGTTTTATTTCAAAGAAATGCCAATTGCGTGCATTTTTGCTTTTTGTATGGACTCGCCTTTTACTAAGCGCCATCTATGAAGTCACCTCGTACTATTTGTTTTTGGGTCTTGGAAAATCGCCTATTGCCCAAAAATTACGCCGATATCAAACTTCTATTAGCAAACCGATTAAAATCGATTTAACATAGCTGAGGAATCAACCGGTCGTGATACAACTACCATTTTGAAATTGCACGTCAATCGATCGAAATTCTACGTTATGTCACAGAATAAATATAAGTACTACGTACAGAAAGGAAACTCCCTGCCCCCCCGCACTCCTCGCACTTCTCCCCTTTCTTGTGTGTATTGGGACGTTATGACTATGAAAACGCACACATTGACGTGTTACTGACGTGTTCACGGATATACAGTTTCATTTGTAGTAGTAGTAGGTATATTTGACGCCCCGTTTCTGAAGCGCCCGCCCTGTGGTTATGTACAGTCAAGTGCAGAGTAACCTGACCCCTTGAGGTAGGATTCGGTGAAACAGGTTAGGTTTCTTTGTAGCTGACTGTATTTAGTTGAGTCAAAGAAAAATGTTGAGTCTCGTCAAATTAGACAAGTTTTTATTTAAAATAGGTTTTTATGTACAAAACTACAAACATAAGGAGATTTTTAAGAAAATAATGTGTACTTATGTATGAGGGACATGAGGGTATAGATAGGGCCAATAGAATCCTAACTAATATTATAAATGCGAAAGTGAGTTTATTTGTTTGTTTGTTACCTCTTCACGCTTTATCAACTGAACCAATCTTCCTGAAATTTCGCATACACATAGCTGGAAGTACGGAGAAGGACATAGGGTACCTTTCATCTTGGGAAAAAGCACAGTTCCCGTAGGAAATTCACGCGGGCGAAGCCGCGGGCCAAAGCTAGAGCAAAATAATTTTTTTAGAATTTTTGTCGGTCTGTCGTTTAGTTTGTTTGTTCGCACATCACGCAAAAACTACTGAATTAAAGGGCATGTTGCATAGCAGGCTATAATCATGAGCAGTTCCCCAAAAATCAGAAATAATATCAAAAACCGATTAAGACCATCATATATTTGTTTTTTCGTGATTTTGTTATGGTACAAAAATACATTTAATATCGCTTAATATCGTATAATGGTGATACTGACGTGGCGCCCGGTACGTATGTTCAGAAATTATGATACAGAAAATCAGATACAATGCTCGATATTTTCATTATATTTTAGAAAATTAATTAAAGTAAATGTTCCTAACACATGTTATATGCAATATCACAAAAACATATATGTATTTCACATAAATAGATGAATAATTAATAAAATAAACAATTCTTTCCCGCGGGCACGTACCTATGTAATAAAAGTATATTTTTGAACGTACCGGAAATCGGAACTGTCAAATGAAGCGTGTCAACGTCAAATCATAATGGGTGTCGGCCATTTTGGCGGAACTCGCCTAAGCTATATTACGATTTTATTGACTAAATGTACCATAGAAAGGCTACGAATTTATCGGATTCACTTATAAGGCATTAATACTGACCCGAAAATGAAAAGTTCAGATAGGTGCTCATGATATAGCCGGCTCCCCATACATTTGTGCAACAACCCCTTTGATGCAGTTTTCAATTGCATTAAGGTCTAACTCATAATCTTTATACGTCGTCGTATCGTTAAGAGTGTATCACGTCCGCGCGCCCGACCGAGTTTAGGTATTTGATAGACCGCAGCTGGCTGTGTGCAAGTCACACGCACACATCGACGTGAGATTGCCGCCAACCCGAAGTAATAAGTGACAGGGATCCGGTAAAGGATTTGTTGGTACCTATATAATTTTTTTTTTCTTGCTTTACGGTAATGAATACTAAAAATAAAATTACGACCATTTTCTTATGTAAAACATACTTGGCGCGACTTGGCAGTAAAATGGACACGAATGCCGCGACAGAAAATAGCATGACCGTCGTGCCAGGATGCTAAGATGTTAAACATCTGCCTGGCATCCCATGAAGGCCAATTTTTCGGGATGAGGTTTACAAAAATAGTATTTTTGGATCCAAGATGGCGGACAATTTTTTTTTAATTTTCAATATGGGTATCGTTTTATAAGTGTTTCAGTGCGCTGATTACGAAAATAACATTTATTTTGGAATCCAAGATGGCGGACAACTTTTTTCACGTTTACAATATGGGTATGGTTATAAGGGTTTTTCGGTGCGCTGATGACAAAAATAACATTTATTTTGAGATCCAAGATGGCGGACAACTTTTTTTCAAGTTTACAATATGGGTATGGTTATATAGGTATTTCGGTGCGCTGATGACAAAAATAACATTTATTTTGAGATCCAAGATGGCGGACAATTTTTTTAATTTTGCAATATGGTTAACATTTTGTAGGTTTTTTGGGGACGCTGATGACGAAAATACCATTTATTTTGAGATCCAAGATGGCGGACAACTTTTTTAAATTTTACAATATGGGTATGGTTATATAGGTTTTTGGGGCCGCTGATGACTAAAATAACATTTATTTTGAGATCCAAGATGGAGGACAGTTTTTTATTTTATTTTACAATATGGGTATCGTTTTATGGGTTTTTGGGGACGCTGATGACCAAAATAACATTTATTTTAAGATCAGCGTCCCCGAAAACCTATTAAACGATACCCATATTGTAAAATAATAAAAAAACTGTCAGCCATCTTGGATCTCAAAATAAATGTTATTTTCGTCATCAGCGTCCCCAAAAACCTATAAAATGATACCCATATTGTAAAATAAAATAAAAAATTGTCCGCCATCTTGGATCTCAAAATAAATGTTATTTTCATCATCAGCGTCCCCAAAAACCTAGAAAACGATACCCATATTGTAAAATAAAATAAAAAACTGTCCTCCATCTTGGATCTCAAAATAAATGTTATTTTCGTCATCAGCGTCCCCAAAAACCTATATAACCATACCCATATTGTAAACTTGAAAAAAAAACTGTCCTCCATCTTGGATCTCAAAATAAATGTTATTTTCGTCATCAGCGTCGCCAAAAACCTATTAAACGATACCCATATTGTAAAATAATAAAAAAACTGTCAGCCATCTTGGATCTCAAAATAAATGTTATTTTCGTCATCAGCGTCCCCAAAAACCTATAAAATGATACCCATATTGTAAAATAAAATAAAAAATTGTCCGCCATCTTGGATCTCAAAATAAATGTTATTTTCATCATCAGCGTCCCCAAAAACCTAGAAAACGATACCCATATTGTAAAATAAAATAAAAAACTGTCCTCCATCTTGGATCTCAAAATAAATGTTATTTTCGTCATCAGCGTCCCCAAAAACCTATATAACCATACCCATATTGTAAACTTGAAAAAACAACTGCCCGCCATCTTGGATCTCAAAATAAATGTTATTTTTGTCATTAGCGCACCGAAAAACCTATAAAAACATACCCATATTGTAAAATTGAAAAAAAAGTTGTCCGCCATCTTGGATCTCAAAATAAATGTTATTTTCGTAATCAGCGCACTGAAAAACTTATGAAACGATATACATATCGCAAAATTAAAAAAAAAATTGTCCGCCATCTTGGATCTTGATTTAGATTTATTTTGATTTTTATGATTTCGATTTCTATGATTTCGATTTATTACGATTTCTATGATTGCGATTTATTACGATTTCTATTTCATCAAAAATTGTCGGCCATCATTCATGAGTATGAAAATGGTACCTATATAAATTTTAAAAAGATTAAAAGTAATAAATATGTAACTCTGATCTTCATTACTCTTTGCTGTCTGTGAATACATGAACACGCGAAAATTAAATGCCTCCCGAGCAGCAGAGCGACGTGGATTCCCCTTGACTCTTACCGGCAGACTGATTTTTCTTGGGCTTGGAACTCGTATATATTGAGCGATGGCATTGCCATACAAAAAATGTATGGGGAATTTCTTAGTGAATTGTTACGATATATAATATTTTTTTCGAGTTATTTTTCAAAAATCTAAAACGAGCAACTTGTAGCTAGTTTAATAAACTCGCGATTTAACATTATGTAGAAATTATAATTTGTGTTTTACATAATGATTTCGTTAAAGACGTGAACCTTGTTTTTCGTATTTTTCGTGTTTTCTGGAAGGTATTTACGCAAAAATAAAAGGCAAAATATTTTTATCTGTCTCGTATAAGTAGTAGCAGTTATTTGAGAAGCCTATAGTACTATTTTTATTATCAATAATGATCTAGTTTTGGCACCAGGGTAAATTCTGTAACGCCTGTTTTGGCTAAAAACGTGTGATGCAGGCTTAAGTTTCATCTTAATACGAGTATGTCTCGTTTGAAAACTGAGATTCCGCGCAGACGAAGTTGTGGGCTAAATTAACTATAATAAATCTGTTAATTAACTTTAATGGCTAATTAGTTTCTTTTATAAACATTTCAATCAAAGAGAAATCAAACAATATGTTATTGTTAAAATGGTAAAAACTGTTCTTTTCTTAGAACAAAAACAAAAATTCATAATATGATTTTGTCCAACAAAAGCAGAAAAAAACCTTTTTCTTTAGATAATTACTGATTATTAAAAGATCGTCAAAATTGCTTGTCAAAATGTTACACAATCCGCCCACATAGTAACATCTCTCGTAGCAGACGCCAGAGGTATGTGGGATGAGGTAGATGCCTACGTCTACCTACGTAGTTGCCAAAGCCCTTTTCTAAGTATTGCTGTGTCTAACGAAGCATATTTTAATTATTTACTTGCTGTTGCGGGACCTATTAGGAGCACCCATAACCGGAGAGCATGTATGAAGACAGTGATGACTGATAAGTGTAGAGGAAGCAAGAATCGGAAAGAGAGATCTGTAAGGATCGTAGCAAGTGGAAATCGCTAGTCTTTGTCTACCCCGTAACGGAAAAAGACGTGATCAAAACAATCCTGAACCTGACGCCTTTAATAGATGGTGAAATTAAAGTAAATAGTAGTTACCCCCTACAAAGGGGAGTAATCAACCAGTTCGTTGGGAGTAATAAAGACGTTATTACAGGCTTCCAACTCAAATCAGAGCGCATTCAAATCGTGGGTTTTTTCTTCACTCGATGAAGCCTATCGTCTATGACAAGATTTCCCAATTTAAAATACATGAAAAATCTAATACTTACAGAGCAAACCCAAATTTAATAAAAAAAATAATAATCTATTATTAGGATATCTTATGCGCAGGACCGGTCGTTGTGGAAATCCTTGGGGGAGGCCTTTGTCCAGCAGTGGACGTCTTTCGGCTGAGATAGATAGATAGATAGGATATGTTTAAGAAAAAATGTGTGAGGTCAATAGATGTCATAGTGTTATTTCGATGGACAATGTATTTTTTCGATAATTTGTACGCGCGTAACGAAAAATTACTGCACAAAATTTGATGCGGTTTTCTTAGTTGTATTACTGAAGGTTAGGCTACCAGGAATGCGAGTATCCAGTAGATAATAACAAGCTAATTACTAAAAAAGAAAAAACACGACTGACAACTCACATAGCCTTGTCACTCGGAGGAATGCAAAATCTAAAAATACCTCTCACATCAAAATCTGTTAAGCCGTTCAGGACTAATGGTGGAATAAAGAAACTTACATACATACATGAACCCCGAAAACATAACACTCCATTTTTGGTCAGATGTGTAACAAGTAGAATACCCGCAAAGTTACAAAATTTTAGCTCCGCAAAAATCACGTTCGACAAAAGTGGTAAAAGTCACGAAAATATGACAGACAACATTAAAAGGCAGGTGTGTATGACAGCTATAGTTTGATACACTATCTTATGCGAGTAGATAAATGTCCCTCAGTTAGGTTTGTTTTATCTTTTTAAACATGGTTATTTTTCGATAGCAAATGCTATTTTTGTCGTTGATATTTTTGGATTTACACCCTTTGTATGTCCTGCCTTTTTATTACACGAATACCTAAATTGTTATGATTTCTGTATTCATACATGTATGTGAATTTTATATTTCTATGACATAACTATATGCTCGCTCATATAATACCTAAATGGTTGTATTTTCCATATTACTGACCGTTATTGCAACTATTTTTACACGACTGACCAAAAAAGGAGTGTTATGTTTTCAGGGTTCATGTATGTATGTAATTTCTTTATTCCACTATAAGTCCTGAACGGCTTAACACATTTTGATGTGAGGAGTATTTTTAGATTCCTTGCATTAGCCCGAATGACATAGGTAGGCTATGTGAGTTGTCAGTCGAGTTTTTTATTTTTAATAATTAGCTTGTTAGTATAATTTATTATAATAATACACTAACATATTTTGAACTTTATTATTTTAATGTATTGTTGATTTCATATAAACTTGTATGTGTTAAACCAAATAATATTTTTTTCTATGTATTAACGTGTAACAAGTTTATAAATAAATAATTATTGAGTGCGTACCTAGTGTAGTAAATTAATTTCAAATATTAAAATATTTTTTTGTAAAGCACTGAATATACGTACAGCTTAAAGGCGCACGGATGTGTTGCGAAGTGACTAATCTAATATAATGCGTCATGTGTAACATTGTGTGTGTAAATTTTGTTATTTTTTTATTTAACTACTTATTAATTCAATTTACTATGCGTATGTATATGCGTATTCAATAAAAATTTACTCTAAAGTTTTAGAGTTCATTGCACGATAAAAATGTAGTAAAATTTCGCAATTATTGTTTACCATTTCTCATGAAGTATAGTAGACTTCCATTTTGTTTCTGACTGATATTACAAATGCGTATGCTTGAATTTTTGTCACAATCACGCTTCAACTGCTGAGCGGATTTAGATAAAATATGAATGTTTGATGTATATTTTATTTATTTTTCGGTTCCGTACAAAAATAAATAAACGGAACCATTATAAGATCACTCGTGCGCCTGTCTGTCCGTCCGTCTGTCACAGCCGATTTTCTCCGAATCTACTGGACCAAGTCAGATGAAATTTGGTAGTATGGCGTAATTTGGGCGTAATCCTGTGACCTAAACACAGATGTAAGTAATTTTTTTTTTTTAAATAATGTTCATTTTCGCGGGTCAAATTAGGAATTAAAAGTTTTGCAAACCTTACTGTGAAATGAATTACGTTACGTTATGAGGATCTCAAATATATTTTTGTTATTATTGTAAAATAAATAGTTTTGATTTTATTCATGAAAAAGACGAAAATTGACCCTCCCCTGTTCTCCGAAACTACTGAGTCTAAAAATTTGAAAAAAATACAAAATATTCATTGCTTGTTTATCCCGAATTTTGCTATGCCACTCTAGAACATAATTTTTTAAATCCATAAATGGAAACTATAAAATCATGGCAAGAAGATTTCCCTCCAAAATATAGGCGTTACGAACATAGTTATAAAGCGGTCGAGTACGACGGCCTTCACCTTCGATTGGAGACTTGTTGTTTGAGGGTGATTCCGGGAATTCACTAAATTTCAATTATGCCAGGGTCCTAAAAAAACATATGACATTTTCTGAATACAAAATTATTTCGTAATGGAACTACAGGACATTCTCTCATGGTGCTATTAATTGAAGAAAATATATAATTGTAATTTACAAAGAAAACAGCGAAAACACGCGTCCATCGTCAACACCATTTGCGTAATTTTTGGAGACTCCGTAATATTTATATTAATTCTTAATAAAATAGGAATATATAAGCGTGTTACTATATTTAATATAAATCCCTAATTATCGTACATTGATTTTCTGAAGAAATGGCTATTATATAATTATTTAATATAGTTAAAAAATATATTTTATATTTGTAACCATAAAATCGTCAACACCATTTTACTAAGATCAAAATACATATTTCTTTTAAACCCTGCGGGGGGAGGGGGAACGGAGCGATTAGTCGCGTGCGCAGCCCTGTCCTAGTCTCAAATCGGGAGCATATGAAATTCACGCCTGTTGTGTTAAGCAAGAAATAAATATATTTAATTTAGAAATTCAAGTGTAACCAAATTACCATCATCCCCGTTTGGAGTCATAAGGTAATTAAGCTGTGTTACTATCTTTTTCGTATTCAATTACTTACATTAGGATGTATAGGAACTTCAATCAGAAAATATATTTAGTATAAAAACTTCTTTATTTCCAAAAATTTCGAGCAAAATAGGCTTAAATATCATCACCATTGGTGTCAACTCCATATATTACATTGAAATGGTAATGATGTTTTGTAAATGGCGATGACGCCGTGTCATTTTAAAATCGACATCCTTCCATGCAGCTTTGTATGTGGGCGTATAAAAGAGACCGTAGAGACCTACCTTGTACCAGCTATTTCTCTTTTTGCCTAAATCGTCAAAGTCGATTAAGGAAATGGGCTTCAAATCAACAGGTGATGAGCTAGCCTCCAGTACTACACTTTTACTTATTCCCGTTTTACCACCTCGTTAACATAGTCTTTGGATTTAACAACCCTCGGTTTTGTTTACCCCGCAAAGTATTAAGACGTGGTTTTATGGCTAGAAGGCAAGCGTACGCTGATAAAAAAGCTGATCTGATAAAAGGAAGGAAGAAAAAATGCAATTTTTAAGCATAGGTGAAAATCTCCTAGAGATCACAAAAATTCAAAGACAGAAATGGCGAGAAGCAGCAAAAAAATACAGACAGAAAAAGAAAGAAGCCAATAAAATGTCAACATTGCCAATAGAAATTATACATGTAGAAGCGCAAGACAAAGAAGAAAATGAAAATGCGAAATTTAAAACCGATGGGGAAGAAATATTACACTCATCAAATCCTTTGAATCAATGTAACTGTTCTAGAAAAATAAAAAGATTTTAAATAATGGAACTAAGAAAGAGAATCAAAATGATTAGAATAATTAAAGCACAATAAATAAAATTAAATATTTGAAAAGGAAGATTCAGGAATACGAGAATAGAGCCATGAAGAATTTCCCTACGAAAAATAAAACAGAAACTAAAGAAAAATCAAGATTGAAAACATATAAACATAAAAAACCTACATTTAAACTTGAAAAAGTTATCGATTTTTTTTATTGACGACTAACAGTGTAATTTTGGCCGGAAAGAAACAATACACGACAAAAAATAAAGATTACTAACATATGATATATATGCGTAGACTACTAAGAAAATATGTTTTCTACTTAATATTATTTCTATAAATAAAAAAATAAGTTTATACATCGTATTTTATTTTAATTTTATTCCATATACATCATTACCATTTGACTTTTGTCAATACCATTCAACGCGAAATCATTACCATTGTAAGATTGTCATCACCATACACGCGAAAAAAAATTAAAGTGTTCCATTTCCTAAAATCCTTGTTTGATTTTAAGGCACATTGGTATATTTATATGTCCAGCCCATATGAACATTTATATCATGTCATACACGCTCATCAAGGTATAGGAAAAAAAGTGAAAAAAAATTGACAATCGGAACGAAATTCTCGGATTCACCCTTGACCGATCGAGACTGACGAAAAGAAGAGTTCTGTTTTACGTAATCCAAACTAATATTATAAATGCAAAAGTGAGTTTGTTTGTTTGTTTATTTATTTGTTTGTTACCTCTTCACGTTTTATCTACTGAACCAATCTTCCTGAAATTTTGCATACATATAGTTAGAAGTACTTAGAAGGACATAGGGTACCTATCATCCCGAGAAAAACGCTATTCCCGTGGGAAATTCACGCGGGCGAAGCCGCGGGCAAAAGCTAGTACTACATATATGTGTGCAATTTAATTACACTTCGATAATTGCTCTTCAATAAAGCATATAACCTCCTTTTTGGGAAAGTCGGTTGATAATCATAGCAGTAAGATTTTTTTATACTAAAAAATACCAAAATTTAAGTTTATCATTGGTTCCAAGTCCAAGACGTGATTCGAAAAGTGGAGCGGTACTTACACTGCAGATTTATCAGTAAAATAAATGTATTTTTAAATTTCATTGGTACCTACTTATATTTATATTTTTTTTAAAGAACTACAGGCCCAGTTTAGTACATATTATATGAATATAAATTTGTACTCGTATTTAGTATATTGTTATTTAATTATTTATTTTATTTAAAACTTTATTAAACACAGCATTCTCTACCAGTCAACCTTCGGGATAAACAGAAATAAGTATGTCTGGGTGCACAAAGTGACTAAATTTGTATAAATAGGTATCACAAATATACTAGATAAAATATGATAGCAAATAAACATACATATTTAAATATAACATACATTGTTATTACATACCTAGTAATTTATTGTCATAATTTCAATAAAATTGAATCATACATAGGTATTCACAACATGTTTCGTCATTACTAATTAATTGTAATTAATCCTAACTATCCTAACTTAATATTATAAATGCGAAAGTGAGTTGGTTTGTTTATTTATTTGTTTGTTTATTTGTTACCTCTTCACGCTTTATCTACTGAACCAACCTTCCTGAAATTTCGCATAAACATAGTTATTAGTACGGAGAAGGACATAGGGTACCTTTCATCCCGGGAAAAGGCACGGTTCCCGTGGGAAATTCACGCGGACGAAGTTGCGGGCGAAAGCTAGTACATAATAAAATTTAAAAATAGCCATTTTGAAACAATCCACTTTTGGTCGGGCCGTTTGCTCCGTCACGGCTTGCACCTAATATCATCATACGACCTTCAACTTGAATCGACAACAGGCTCCAACGAAGACGCGATATTATTCGTATTTTGTATGCTGTACGATAATATCGTAAATAATACATTTACACATGTATAAACATTTATAAGCTAACTAGCTGCTCCCCAGGGCCCGCTCCCGTGGGAATTTTGGAATAAAAAGTACCCTATATCCTTCTCAGTACTTCTAACTATGTGTATGCGAAATTTCAAGAAGATTGGTTCAGTAGATAAAGCGTGAAGAGGTAACAAATAAACAAACTTACTCTAGCATTTATAATAATAGTTGGTTGGGATATTATAATGAGAATAGAAGTGTATTTTGGATAATCAAAAAACCCAAATCGATCCGCATTGGGCCTTCCATAAGGAAGATCAATGCCCCAGCAGTGGGGGAAATTAAAAAAGTGATGGGGAAACTCAATATGATCGATTTATTATTTAATATAGAAATTAGATATTAGATATTGTAAGAAAACTCCATGCGTGCACGAAAATAGGCGAAATTACTGCATCATGAATGATAGCAGTAATTAATATAAGTACTACGTAATAATAGGCTGCTTCTGGGTATGCTCGCTACATCGTAGACCTCATCTCTGTCCTCGGGCAAGATTATGGTCAAGAGCAAACCCTATTTTTTTTTAAATCTCATTTTTAGATTTTTGTGCACTCACAAAAATGTATGATCAATTTGGCTGAAATTTTCCGTTTTTGTAGGATGGTTGTCACTGAACTGACGTTTCATTTTCACACGGTTGAAGCAAGGGCACAGGGCGGGCGCTTCATAGAAACGGCGCGTCAAATATGCCTACTACTACTACAAATGAAACTGTGTATCCGTGAACACGTCAGTAACACGTCAATGTGTGCGTTTTCATAGTCGAACGTCCCACAGTTACACAAGAACGGGGGAGAAGTGCGGAAGGAGCGGGGGGTGCCATATTGCGGGAGGGGCAGGGAGTTTCCTTTCTTACGTAGTACTAATATTAATTCTGTGGCAAGGGCACAATAAGTCTGTGAGCAAGGGCTTAATCTACTGGGCATAAAGTGATACTTAAAAAAAAAAATTGTAGTAAATATTCATGAAAAAAATTGTACTTTATAGTAGGTACCTTTGAACAAAAAATGTGTACTTTAAGTAGAGTAGGTTCTTATATTAATTTGTTTTTACAAATTTTAGCACGATTACTAGGTACCTATTTACTGACGCAGTTACATTTGGTAAAAACACGTTTGATAAACAAACAATATGATTAAATTAATTTTTATTCACTCCGTTCTGTCAAAACTCTTAATTTTTTTTTGCTTTTTGCACTTACTGTTATTAAATAAAATAATGTTTGTTTGTTATTGTGTGGGAATAATACATTATTTTACAAATGATTTATTTCGCCAACAAACTTCAACATTTTTATTTTTTAAATAACTGCACGCACTGCCGTGCAAGAACCAAGTTAGGATTTTATTGCTCAATCGAAGCTTTTTTTTATATTTTTAAATACATCTTAAATATTTCCTGCAATCTGTGGCAGTTGGCAGTTATTTCGTGAAAGGGGCGGAAGCATGAGACATAACCATAGAGGCAGTTAAGGCAGTTTTTTCACCAGATATATTAATCAAATCTTTTGATCAATAAAAGCGACTACACAATTTGCAATCTAACAAGCAATTTTTTGCAACTAAAAAGGGATGCAAGTATAAAATAGAGCAGGAAGTCCTACGACTTTCTTTCTTTATACACGACTGACCAAAAAAGGAGTGTTATGTTTTCACGGTTCATGTATGTACAGTCAACAGCACATCAACCTACTCAAATTCATTGCAAATTCGACTCTGCGGCCGCGGCATAAGAGATCATGCAGGGTAACTTGAGGTGCGGTCGACTGTACGTATGTAAGTTTCTTTATTTCACCATAAGTCCTGAACGGCTTAATAGATTTTGATGTGACACGTATTTTTAGATTCCTTTCATTTCTCCATCTGACATAGGCTGTGTGAGTTGTCAGTCGTGTTTTTATTTTTTAATAATAATTAGCTTGTGTTTATATAATATTTTTACACGACTGACCAAAAAATGCGTTTTCACGGTTCATGTATGTTTGTATGTAAGTTTTTTATTTCACCATGACCTGATTGATGTGAGAGGTATTTTTAGATTCCTTGCATTCCTCCAACTGACATAGACTATGTAATTGTCAGTTTTTTTTTTTTTTTTATAACATATGGCGGCAAACGAGCAAGCGGGTCACCTGATGGTAAGTAATCACCGCTGCCCATGGACAACCACAACACCAGGGGTATCGCAGGAGTGTTGCCGGCCTTTTAAAAAGACGTAGGCTCGTTTTTTGAAGGTTCCAATGTCGTATCGGTTCGGGAACACCGCCGCAGGAAGCTGATTCCACAGTTTGGTCGTACGTGGCAAGAAGTGTCTTTTAAAACGTTCAGTTCATTATTTTTCAATAATTTGCTTGAATTTACAATTTTTTTATCATATTTTTTTTTGTCAACAGGCAAAGAAATCCAGAAGCGGTGGCGCTCCATCCGCGACTCATACACCAAGGCGTACAGGCAGGGGAAGTGCGTCCCGCCAGAGATGTGCGCGCCGGGCAGCCGCCGCTACCACTACCACAAACAGATGGCCTTCCTGCTCACTGCGCTTAAACACAAGTAAGTTTTACACGACTGACCAAAAGAGGAGTGTTATTACAGAATTAATATAAGTACATAATACGTGCAGAAAGGAAGCTGCTCCCGCAAATTTCGATTTCAAAAATGATTTTCGATAAAAAAAGCGATTTCATATGTTAAAATGTTTTGTATAAGTTGTCAGTAGTGTTTTTTATCCTACTTCCTACTATCCTATTAGTCCTACATCCTACATATATTATAAATGCGAAAGTATGGATGTGAGTTTGTGACTTTGTGAGGATGTTCGTTACTCAATCACGCAAAATCTACTGGACGGATTTCGATGAAATTTGGTATACGGGTAGAAAAATACCGGGAATAGCACATAGGGTACTTTTTATCCCGAAATTCCAATGAGAGCGAAACCCCGGGCGCGGCTAGTTTTTTTTAAAGCTTGTTCACGACTTGGCGTAGCGCACACCGTGCTGCAAAATGCTGGAGCAGTTTATCACACTTCACATTAATTAGCGGGTAATCTTCGCAACTACTGAACCGATTTCAAAAATTATTTCATCAATAGAAAGCTACATTATACCTGAGTGACATAGGCTACAATTTATGTGTGTACCTCCCGAACGAAGCCGGGGCGGGGCGCTAGTGTTAAATATTTGAAAATGTACCATGTTTCGCAGGACTCAGTCCTATTTCAATGTTCAATACACCTCAAAAGTGGCGAAAAGGTTCCTGGATATTTTCCTAAATTGTGAGGACGATGATGCAAGCCCTTAGGTCGTTTATTATTATTATTAGGCTCTCAAACTCTTTATTGCACATACATATAAGAAAAATACAAAATATAGTGAAACAAAAAGAGAGGCGTACAATGGCGGACTTATCCCAAAAAGGGATTTCTTCCAGTCACCCAAGTGTTTTAAAGGAATATTTGAATGAATTATAAGAAGGGTAGCGTAAGCGACGGCGGATCTAGGGGGGGGGGGTCATGGGGGTCATGGTCAGACTTAGGTGGACCACTAATTAAACATAATGATTTTATTTATATACTAGCTGTCGCCCGCGGCTTCGCCCGCGTGAGTTTCGCTTAGATGAAAAATCTCTCTTGGAGTTTTTCATCAGATGTTCCAGATCTTCCATTTTTATACGTCATCAGAAAATGCTCATCAGGTTGAACGACTTTTGTTAAGGCACCATTTCCATATTTCTCAGTTTATTTAGTTCAGCTGTTCTGATCAGGTTCTTCATCAGGTGTTCCAGTTTCAAAATAAATTATAGCCTAAATGTTGCCCAGGCTTAATAGCTATACAACAAAAAAAGTTTCATTCAAATCGGTTCAGTACTTTCGGAGATTAGCGTGATCATACATACAGACAGACAGACAAGAAATTCCAAAAAAATTTTTTTGCTGTCTATTATTCTTTTTAAGTGTCCCTCTATCCATTTCAGTCAAAAATACTAAATGTACAGACAAAATATTTTTACTGTTTTATTATATGTATAGATGTATAGATTTTGTCACCATACAGATTTATGTATATACATACTTTCAATATTTAATTATTTATTTCCTGCCTAAACAAATTCCCTTTCTTAATATCATGATAACTAAGTGACTCATTTAATTGCAATTGATTAAAATACAGTAGGTACTACAGTAGGTACTACTGTATTTTTATCTTGTAGGTATATTGGAAGCAAATGCCGTTTTTGATTCCGATAGCAAGTTTAAAAATACCACGCCTCAACGCCATACGGCATTCTCTACCAGTCAACCATTAGACCCAACAGAGAGTAGTTTGGTGGTCCGATAAAGTGCAACGCGAAAATATTAGGAACTCAAAAAAAATAAACGACATATCCTAACTAATATTATAAATGCGAAAGTGAGTTTGTTTGTTGGTTTGTTACCTCTTTACGCTTTATCTACTGAACCAATCTTCCTGAAATTTCGCACACACATAACTGGAAGTACGGAGAAGGACAGTACCTTTCATCCCGGGTAAAAGCACTGTTGCCGTGGGAAATTCACGCGGGCGAAGCCGCGGGCAAAAGCTAGTAATATATATTGATGACATGCATGACTCTAATCCCACTTGCTTCTAATATTATAAATGCGAAAGTTTGGATGTGAGTTTGTGTGAGGATGTTTGTGACTCAATCACGCAAAATCTACTGGACGGATTTCGATGTTTGGTATACAGGTAGAAAAATTCTGGGAATAGCACATAGGGTACTTTTTATCCCGAAACTCACGGGAGCGAAGCCCCGGGGCATGGCTATTACACATATATGCTAGTAGTTTGTAGCTTTGAGACAATACGTACTATGATTAAATAATGAGTTTTGACGTGAAAAAGAGATTAGAATAGATTTCAATAAAGAATTTTTGATTTTTTTTCAGGGTTCATGTATGTATGTAAGTTTCTTTATTCCACCATAAGTCCTGAACGGCTTAACAGATTTTGATGTGGGAGGTATTGTTAGATTCCTTGCATTCCTCCGAGTGACATAGGCTATGTAAGTTGTAAGTCGTGTTTTTTTTATTTTTAAATAATTAAATTTTTATAAATTGTTACTTTCAGGAAACCGCGGTACTCACAAGATAAGTACGAGTCGTTTTCTGAACTTTCAAATTCCCCCTCCCACACACCACCAGAAGACATCCAACTCAAAATCAAAAACGAATGCATAGACAAACCTCTAGATTTAAAAACAAAACCAGACATCCCGGAAAGACCCGAAACTATGGACAAATGCACGGCGACCGTTGAAGAAAAAATCGAATTGAAAAATCCGTCGTTAGAAATCAAAATCGATGCAAATTCGATTCTACCCGAAGACCATTTCGACGATGATAAACTATTCATGAATTCACTACTGCCATTGTTTAAGAAAATGGACGATGATACAAGGTTGCTCTGTAGAATTGAAGTGTTGAAAATAATTAGGTACGCTTTACAAGGTCACAAGTGCTTTGAGGCGCTGAAAATGGCCGAAGACAGCTTTTTCAGGAATAGAATAAGCGGGATTTTGGCTAAAGAGGAAGTGAGTGATAGTACGACGAATACTTCGAAATCCAGCGAGTCTAAGTTGTCTATGGTTACCAGGTCAGCTGATGGGACGAGGACTGTTAGGAAACGAAGAGTAAGTATTACATTTTACCAAATAAAACCCTTATCACAGAATCCTAACTAATATTATAAATGCGAAAGTGAGTTTGTTTGCTTATTTGTTTGTTACTTCTTCTAATTTTATCTACTAAACCAATCTTCCTGATATTTCGCATACACGTAGTTGGAAGTACTGAGAAGGACGTAGGTCCTTTCATCCCGGGATAAGCACTGTTCCCGAGGAAAATTCACGCGGGCGAAACCGCAGGCAAAAGCTAGTACATAGCCCGTTCTCGAGACATTGGTTGCAGGTACATGCTCCCGTGCCTCGGGAACGAGTACGACAATATTAATGTTATATGTAATTTAATTTAGTGAATGTAATTCTTTAATTTAATATTATATGAATTGATTTATTTATGTTGATAATAATAGCGACGAACTTATTTATAATATTGTATTTAATAATGTATATGAATCTTGGTCTGACAATAAATGATATTATATATTATTATTATTATACGTCATAGCGCCATAGCGCATACGTCAGTTTATTTCCGTGCGGAAATTTTAGATTCGAAGACCAGAATGCAATTATACAGGGTGTTTGGATAAACACCTGCTTTCTAGGGGTGAAAGTCATGTATATAAGCAACTTTTTATTTGAAAACGTTTAGTAAAACTAAAAACTAATTTAAAAGTTTGTTTAAACTTTTTTTAAGCTTCGGGGGGGTGTGCCCTTATATTATTACTGCGCATGATATTACGCATTAGCATAAGGGGCAAATAGTAATTTTCGATTTTTTTTTTCAGGATCGATCGCCATCCCCACTTCCGGTTCCGACCAAAAAACGAGGACCCGGCCGTCCTAGAAAAGTACGTTTACAAATTTGTATTTAGATTGTGTCGGTCTGTAAACAAATATTTTGTATTAATACTGTAAAAAATTGTACGAGTATCCTACTAATTACACTGCGTTACAATTTTTTTTAAATTTTTAGTACCCTCAAAGCAACTGGGTTTTTTTTATAGATCTATATGTGTAGAATATAGGTTCCATAGAATGAATGAACAGTATTATAGTATTTACAGCTATAAAGCAAGTTAAAAATTATAGAACTACTAATTTTAATGATGTCTCAAAATATTAGCGAAAAAAATAGTTTTGATTTTTTGACACAATTTTTCTTTGAAATCTTACGTGATAGCACAGAATTAATATTAGTACTACGTACAGAAAGGAAACTCCCTGCCCCTCCCGCAATATGGCACCCCCCCGCACCTCCCGCACTTCTCCCCCGTTCTTGTGTAACTGTGGGACGTTCGACTATGAAAACGCACACATTGACGTGTTACTGACGTGTTCACGGATATACAGTTTCATTTGTGTAGTAGGCATATTTGACGCGCCGTTTCTATGAAGCGCCCGCCCTGTGGTGATAGGGAAGTTCATTATGTAACCTATATTCCACACATACTTATAGATCTATCAAAAAAACCTAGTAGCTTTGGGGGTACCAAAACCGTGTAACGCAGTGTTATTATAAATGCGAAAGTTTGAATGTGAGTTTGTGAGGATGTTTGTTACTCAATCACGCAAAATCTACTGGACGGATTTCGATGAAATTTGGTATACGGGTAGAAAAATACCGGGAATAGCACATAGGGTACTTTTTATCCCGAAATTCTCACGGGAGCGAAGCCCCGGGGCGCAGCTAGTATATTTTTTCAATTACACTAATATTATAAATAGGAAATGTTTGCGAGTTTGTTTGTAGGGGGTTAATCTTCGGAACTACTGAACCGATTTCAAAAAATATTTCACCAATAGAAAGCTACATTATACCTGAGTGACATAGGATGCAATTTATGTACCTGTATATACCTCCCGGTGAAGGAAACAATCGTGAGGAAACCTGCACTCTGGTTGATGATTATCAGCTAGTGTGTGAAATGGAGAAGGCAATGGCAAACCACTCCATTAACATTGCCAAGAGAGTCGTTGTGTGTGTTTCATTCCATATAATGACCACGACCCTCAGTCATGAGGAATACGACTAAAGAGAGATATACCTCCCGAGCGAAGCCGGGGCGGTGTGCTAGTAGGTTATAAACAATCTCTCTTTAGTCGTATTTCCTCATGACTGAGGGTCGTGGTCATTATATGGAATGAAACACACACAACGACTCTCTTGGCAATTTTAATGGAGTGGTTTGCCATTGCCTTCTCCATTTCACACACTAGCTGATAATCACCAACCAGAGTGCAGGTTTCCTCACGATGTTTTCCTTCACCGGAAGCAAGTGGTGGTCGATGAAAACTAACATGAGTCAGATTGGTATACAAACTCATGTAGCCCGGGCAGGATTCGAACCTGGGATTTTGCATCCACATGCCCTACCACTCGGCCACCACCGCTTCATAACTTTTATACCTTTATACACAATAATCATTTTTGTAATTGTAACATATACCCATTGTATTTGTTAAAGTAGTGTAAAAAAAAAAGTTCAACTTCGTTTTCAACTATGTAATCATTCTTCTATTTGTGAGGACCTGTAATTGGCTTCTTTAGTTCTTAAGTGATAACCTATTGTAGTTTAAATGGCTGTTGGTCTTCCTAATAAATAATCCATACTAATATTATAAATGCGAAAGTTTGGATGTGAGTTTGTGAATTTGTGAGTTTGTGAGGATGTTTGTTACTCAATCACGCAAAATCTACTGGACGGATTTCGATGAAATTTGGTACAGAGGTAGATAATGACCTGGTATAGCACATAGGCTACTTTTTATCCCGAGAAAAAGCACTGTTCCCGTGGGAAATTCACGCGGGCGAAGCCGCGGGCAAAAGCTAGTATAAAATAAAATACCCCTCTTTTTCAGATACGCCCGCCACAATCGGACTCCGACGAAGAGCAATTATCGAAAAAGCGGCCGAAACTAAAAGTGTCCCCGATCGAGCCGCGCCTCTCGGAAATGGACGAAAGTTTGAGCAAAGCGACCAGCGTTGCTCAGCTCTCCACACCTCTGTTTATGAAGGTGAGTATCTAACGATCAAATTCTAATCATTTATAATGTTTTGTATGTATTATGTATCCTAAAATGTAATTTCTTGTATGTTAATGAAGTATTCTTGTTGTTGTTATGTAATTAGACCAATACCTGGCACTTTGTCACGGCAAATTTCATTGAAATCAATCCTAATATATATCCTACAAATATTATAAATGCGAAAGTTTGGATGTGAGTTTGTGAATATGTGAGTATGTGAGGATGTATGTTACTCAATCACGCAAAATCTACTGGACGGATTTCGATGAAATTTGGTAAACTACAGAATTGCTGTATCGGAACTGCAAAAAAAAAACTTCCATGCACAGCACGCGAGGTGCTTGCACCTCGCGCAGCCACGCAAAACTAGTAAATATAATAAAACTGTAACTGGTCTGTGTCTGTACATAGCAGATATTTAAGAAAAAAAAGTATGATACCCGTCTTCATAGAGCCAATAGAAGCCAAAACTATTTTTTTAAATTTTTGTCTGTCTGTATGTTTGTACGCGCATCACGCAAAAAGTACTAAACCAAATTTGATGCGGTTTTCACTGTTGCATTATAGAAGGTTTAACTTAAAATCTGACGTAGGTTTTATCTTGATACGCCGCTTAAAACTTGAGATATTCGCAGACGAAGTCGCGGGCACAGGCTAGTTATTATATTATAACATTATATTTTTACTAGCCGCGCCCCGGGGCTTCGCTCCCGTGGGAATTTCGGGATAAAAAGTACCCTATGTGCTATTCCCGGTATTTTTCTACCCGTTCACCAAATTTCATCGAAATCCGTCCAGTAGATTTTGCGTGATTGAGTAACATACATCCTCACATATTCACAAACTCACATCCAAACTTTCGCATTTATAATATTAGTAGGATTATTAAAAAATTCTATGAAAAAGTGTGTGATTCAATACTAGCTTTTGCCCGCGGCTTCGCCCGCGTGAATTTCCCACGGGAACAGTGCTTTTTCCCGGTATGAAAGGTACCCTATGTCCTTTTCGGTACTTCAATCAGAATCATTTCGTCGAAGCCAGACGTCAAAAAATTATATTATAAAATTATATTCTTGTTATTATAATGTGAGATTTAATTTGTTGTTTCTCCTTTCCAGATGTACAACCTAGGTCGTTCCAAAGCTGCCCAGCCCCAAGCTATGCAGGTTTCCATCAAAACCGAACCGATTGACCCCGAACCTCAGCCAAGTTAAACTTGACTTGTTAATTGTTAATCTAAGCGCGTTGGTTTGATCTTTTTTGTTGAGACTTGGCTGCCTTTTTACTCCTAAAACCCCGAACCACAGCCAAGTTAAACTGAGCTTGAACATTGTCTTAATCTATGCGCGTTGATTTGATTTTTTTTGTTTAGACTTGGTTGCCTTTTTACTCCTAAAAGCCTGATTTTCAACCGAGTTAAAGTGAGCTTGTAAATAGTTTTAGGCCAACTGCACTCATCAGTTTATTTCCGTACGGAAATTTTAGATCCGGTGATCCGAATGCACGCTTTTCGCGAGTGAACGCTCATTTTTTTTTCTTAACGGAAAATGTAAGTCACGTGTGCCACTCGAATATGCTCCTGTATAAAAAGCGTGCATTCGCGTCGTCTAAAACCGTAGGTACGTAAATAAACTGTCATGTGCGGCCGGCTTTAGGTGTCTAAGCGCGTTGGTTTGATCTTTTTTGTTAAAGACTTGCCTGCCTTTTTACTTCTAATAAGAAATATCGAACAAATTTAAACTCTTTGAACATATTAAACATTTATTTGTGGTCATTTATATTTATTTGACTTTAGTTGAAGGTAAAAAGAATATTTGGATAGATAAATAAGCATGTAAAATATACAGCCAACTTGAGAACCTCCTCTTTTTGGTTTTTGAAGTCGGTTGAAAAGAGCGTTAAAAGTTGCTAGTTGTTACGTGAGGTTTCAGTTTGACGGCAATAAAAATAAATGATTTTAATTTTCTCATAATATTTTCATAATAGTACGCTAAATTTTATAACCGTCTGCTTATATTATACATATTTCTCGGTGATATGAATAACGATTTACATAAATATTATTAATTTTTTTATTCGGCTTAACTCGAGCTTTTCAAACAGCGTTTAACCCAATCGATGTTTAAATCAGCGTGCTTAGATCATTCATATCATGTATGCAAGAAATGTAAAGTTATATTGTAAGGAAATTGTGATATAGATCGTATGTGCTTGGCCATTTAACTTCGTTTAGGCGTCATTAGTATTAAGAAGGTTTAAGTACAATAAATTATTGTATTTTTCAAGACTATTTTTAATGATAATTGAGAACAATGATACTATTTACTGAAATTAGTGCTAGAATTTTATTAATATACAGTTAAAACAGCTAATGATTTATTTTGAATGTTTCCTCTTATTATTCACGTTTAGATAGGTGATTTTAGTCGTACCACAAAACGTTAACCGTAAAATCGGTCTTAAATTACTCTTAATTAATGATTAAAATCTCTTTTCTAAATAATTATTTACGATTATTTTGTTGAGTATAAGATTATTGAATTAAGAAAATGTTATTATATAAAACAGGTGTGATTTAAGTTTGTACATTCCAACTAATATTGCTAGGCAATACTGTATTTTAAGAATGTATGACGGTCAAATAAATGATTTTCATAAAAAAATGTTAAAAATGTTTTATTGATATTTATACTGTAAACAGTCTTGATAAAATTAACACTACTATTTAATCATCAATACATATAATAAAACTGTAACTGGTCTGTGTCTGTACATAGGAAATATTTATGAAAACAAACTATGACAGGTCTATATATAGGGCCAATAGAAGCTAAAACCATTTTTTTGTCTGTATGTTTGCGCGCGCACACGCAAAAACTATTGGACAAAATTTTAAGCGGTTTTCACAAGGTCTATCTTAAAATCTGGCGTAAGATATTTACAAAAGTAAAATTAGTAAATTACCCGCGGACAAAGTCGCGGACAAAGTCGCGGGCACAGGCTAGTAGTAAATAAAAATACATTATTAATACATGTTAATTGAAGAAATAACTTGGCTTATACACTACAATGCAGCATGATGTTATATTCTCAGTTTGAATGCAGAATATCTTTTCCCGGTGTTCCAAATTTTAAATCGCTGAACTTTACTTCTAAACCTTCCCGCTGTGGACTGCAGCACATTGGCCCAACGACGATATTCCCATTTTCAGAAAG
Source organism: Ephestia elutella (assembly GCA_018467065.1). Classification (NCBI taxonomy): domain Eukaryota; kingdom Metazoa; phylum Arthropoda; class Insecta; order Lepidoptera; family Pyralidae; genus Ephestia; species Ephestia elutella. The sequence continues at coordinate 2,934,359 of CM031594.1, forward strand.
CGGGAACTGACATAACCTCAAGAGAATCCATGTTATGTTGTCTGTAGAATATTTTACGCAAACCACATCGCTAACTTTGCTGATACGTATCCAGAATTTACGGGGATTGCCTGTGAAGACGCCTGAAAATAGTAAAGATCAAATTTTTATTTTTTTTATTGGAAAGATAAGCTCTGTATCACATAAAAAATATACCTAATCAAAGATCCCTTCGAGCAACAAGGACTTCCGCGCGCGGTCCGGAAGCCGTGTTGCTCTATGAAAGATCCTAATAAAAAAAATAACTAAAAGAAGAAAAAATGCAAATGGCGCGAAAAGTAAGATGTTTGAAAATTTCGAACATTTTCACTTCCTTTGTGTCGTCCCTCAAATCACCCATACAAAATTATTCGATTCGAAAACATTACTTTTTTTTTATGAAATCAAACTGATAGAAGTTTAGTTGTTTACTGCGAAGGCCAATATCTAGAAGCCAAAATGTTTTATTATCAGAACTTATGTCTGTCTGTACGTGCATCACGAAAAAACTACAATAATAAAAATTGAGGTGATTTTAAGTTGTATTGCAGAAAGCTTGTCTTTTTAAGCCACCAAACATGAGTGAGACATTAACAATAGTAAATAACACGCGGACGAAGTCGCGGTAAGAATTAGCTGTGTGTAACAACAAATACCAGTAGCCCAGTCAGAAACTCCATTCGTCATCACACTGCCGATCATCGGCTGACCATCATTATACTCTATGCCTGCCTTCAGCCAGTGGGTACTGTCTGTATAAATCATCAGCCCAGCCTGGTCGTATAGGGTTGTGAAGTCAGCTTCTACGCATACCTGGCGAACGAAAGGATTGGCTTTACAATACAGTATCATCTGAAAAAGGTCTATAATCAATAAATAATATCGTTTTCAGAGTCGTAATTGTTTTTAAATGGTGACCGGTGACCATAATAGAAGCGAGCATTTCAAACTTGAAATGGCAAAAAAAAAATTGTAGGTGATCATGGAATTATTAGGTGTTTATTAGTTCCGTAGGTGTGATTATTTAAAGGCAATCTTATGAAGAAGTTCGTTACTCAATCACGCTATTCCCGCTAAGCAAATTTTGATAGAACTTGGTTCACGACTAAAGTAAAACTTAGGCTAAATTTTATCCTGAAATAGGGGAGCGAAACTCCAGGGCGCAGCTAGTTCGACATAGAATTAAAGCATGTGATATGGTGATCCCATAAATAGATGTTTTATCTTTAGAAGCCGGTTAAAAATATCGATGAACAATCGTTTATTTTTAAAACTTAGGGTTTATTCACATTGTACTGCTTTAAAATTAGTTGTAATTTTTTTGCATTCGTAAGAAATAAATTTTTTTAATTTATTAGTCTTACCGAAAAGCAGAAATCTCCTTCAGTACTCCTTCCAAATAGATGTCCAGTATTGGGATAAAATTCATACCAAGTGTGCTGCCAGAAATCGGTTTTGTTGTCCGTTTTTACGGTTAAAGTGTCTTCTGTTATAAGCCATTTAGCCGGTTCATTTATCCATTTGAACAACTTCAACTCATTTGAACCAATCTTTTCCATTTTATTACAATTTTTGTGATTAAAAACGAACTGTTTTGGCTTTGTATGACTTCTGTCTGAGTGAATACTACGAGGTGAATATTATTGTTGTTTTGCTACTTATCTTGTGCCTATCTAAAGTGGCTCTTTATTTTTTTGTCCACGTCATAAGAAACCACGTCACACTATATTATTTAGAAAATACCTTGTTGTATAATTCACCCGTGTTCAGAAATAAAATAAACTTGAAAATTTATTAAAAAATATTCTAAACTTGGACCCATTTAAGTCTACGCTTGGACCATTTTTTTGCCAAGTTTTGTTCGAGAGATAAGGGCAACACTAAAGTACGTTCGCAACAATGGCAACACAGAACAGTTTTCCGCTCGCGCGCGATGTCCGCTGCTGATCTGTCATCTGTCATTTCAATTCAAAATGGCGTCATTTCCTGAGGCAGCAACGCGGTGGCATGGCTCCGTGCGGTTTATGAAGAAAATAAAGTTTATATTTGTATTTAGATAGTGAAAATTAGATTATTATTGTTTTTCAAACATTTTAAGCCGTGTGATATATAATGGGTAAACCAGGTAAGTCTATTATCAATTTTCTGTTCACGTGTTGATACCGCATGGACGAATTACTATAAATGCTTACATACATACATATTCCTTATTTATTTAAAATCCATCAATTAATTTGTGTGATGCGATACGACTTCTACGTACTTATTTCTTCCCTTGTTGCCATGCGTGATACATTCATGTGAGGTTATGTTTGTCTATTGTTTTATCAACAATTTATTCGAATAATACGTGTCCAAACCATTAGATAATAATATAATTTGGTTATCTACCATTTAATATACTTTTAAAATTTAATACACGGTACTTAAATCTGTTTTATTGAAAATTAAAAAGTAGCATCTTAAATTTGAGGTTATCCACATGATATAGTACAGACGCATCAGTATCGTATAACCACCCTAGCATAGTGTAGCACCCTAAAATTAGTGCTTTGATAAACGCCATATCCCGTTGACAAATCCACAACAAAATGCTGGGATTTGCACCATATTTCATATGGGATGATGCCTTGAATGTCGACCAAAAACACATGGTCTTTTATAAATGTTTACTCTTTGATAAATGTCTTTCTTTTTATAGTAATTTCCTTCATTGAGGGTCGTGGCGTGGTTAACTTAATCCTAAAAGCACACTGAACACACAATATTATCTAACAATAAGATTTTATTGTCCCAATATAAACATGGTATGTATTCTCAACAGATTTCAATGGCGGAGGTCGCGGCGGCGGTGGTGGTAGAGGCCGCGGCGGGGGCGGCGGCCGAGGTGGTGGCCGTGGAGGCTTCGGAGGAGGTAATATATTGACATAAGAATTTCTTTGCTAGCTGCGCCCTGGGTCCTAGAAATAGGGAGTTTGGATTAAGCTCCAACTTAAGAAGTAAAAGTTATTCCTGCCGGGGAACAACTTACTTGCTCTCGCAATCACACAACACATCTGCTCATAGCCAAAAGGGCTGATCGCAAGATTCAACATAGAAAAAGAAAGCTGTGCTGTTCCACCATAGTAACAAGCATCCATTCTAACTTTCACATAATATCTGTATGAAGAACTTACCAAAATCAGCTTTAATTAAGACTGAAGCGATACAACATCTATGAGTATGTGAATGGCCTTACAATAATACAATCATTATCACTGTAGAACTCATCTCTGTTCTCGGGCAAGATTGTGGTCAAGTGCAAACCCATCTCGTATAAAAAAAGTCAATGGAAAAATCAATGTTAACAATCCAAAACTTAAAGTGAATTTTACATCAACATTACAAAAATTCATCAAAATCAGAGCTGTTTCTGAGAACTTTAAGCGCCTGTGAATTTACTATGAGAACAGTGCTTTTTCCTGGAATGAAAGGTACCCTATGCCCTTCTCAGTGTCTCTAACTATATGTATACATGCGAAATTTCAGGAAAGATTGGTTCAGTAGATAAAGTGTGAAGAGGTAACAAAGTCATTTTCACATTTATAATTTTAGTAAGGACTAGCTTTTGCCCGCGGCTTCGCCCGCGTGAATTTCCCACGGGAACAGTGCTTTTTCCCGGGATGAAAGGTATCCTATGTCCTTCGCAGTTCTTCTTACTATGTGTATGCGAAATTTCAGGAAGATTTCAGTAGATACAGCTTGAAGAGAAAACAAACTCACTTTCGCATTAGTAAGGATTGACTCTGTTGGAAGAAAATTCTGATAACATTTATTTACAGGCGGTGGCCGTGGAGGTTTTGGGGGTGGCCGTGGAGGTTTTGGGGGCGGAGGGGGCGGGAAGTTTGAGAAGCGAGGCGGCGGCGGGGGGCGGGGATTTGGCGGCCGCGGGGGAGGTGGTGGTAAGTTATTGTTTTATTATTAGTTTTGTTAGGAATTTTAGGAGGATGTTTGATAGTAAAGTATTCTTAAATAGAGATTGGCCAAGTACTCGGTTGTTACTCAGTATAATTGGCACCTATTTCAGTACTCGTACTTGGCCAATTTACTTGGATCAGAGTATTTATTAACAATTTAAATGACAATGTACTAAGGTTCATAGGGTTAATAATAAAAACTTTTATAGTAGTTTTTTTTTAATTATTTATATTTGTTTTCTTATTTTCACATAGAAACAAAATACATTTTTACTTGTTTAAAATTTTGCCAAACTGCTGAGCAGTTTAACGGCAAGTCATATTTAATTTATTAAAAGTTTTAATTAACATTATGCCACAGTCTTAGCTGACTAATAAATAGTGATTTACTTCAAACATCTAAAAACATAATGATGAAAACATGGTCCCTCTAATCTAGACCTATTCGTGAAGACTATGATACCACATACCCACTACTGAATTACTGTGAAAATCCATCGATTTGTGCTCACTATATAGTTTAAACTATAATGTAGTTTCATTTTGAAGGTCGCGGCAGGGGTGGGCCGCCAAAAAGGGGAGGTTTCAAAGGGGGGAAGCAAGTTATCATTGAACCACACAGGTTAGTAAAACATTGTTTTTACCAATATTTTATAGACCTCTGTGGCCTATCAGTCATCACGCCGGACGGCAACACTGGAGGTCCCGGGTTCGATCCCCGGTCAGGACAAGCTGGAAAATGTTCTTTTCCAGATTGACCTGGGTCTTTGATTTTTATCTTTATATGTATTTGTTATAAAATATAGTATCGTTGAGTTAGTATCCCATAACACAAGTCCCGAACTTACTTTAGGGTTAACTCAATCTGTGTGATTTGTCCGTATATATTTGTATTTTATCTTTGTCTTAGTATAGCCATCCCATCCAAACTAATATTATAAATGCGAAAGTGAGTTTGTTTGTAACCTCTTCAAGCTTTATCAAACCAACCTACCTAAAATTTCGCCTACACATATGTAATTAGTAGTACTTACTGAGAAGGACGTTGGGTATCTTTCATCCCGGGAAAAAGAACTGTTCTACAGCCTGGTGGTCTTGGGGTTGAAAATTTATTTTTAACTAGCTGGGCCCCAGGGCTTCAAATTTATATCCATGTAAGCATCTAATTTCATCAAAATCTGTCAAGTATATTTATCATGATTGAGTAACAAACACATCCAAACTATATCATTTAAAATCAACGAACTAATAAACCAAAAAAAATACATATTATGTAGTTGAAAAACAACCCCAACAGACATTGTGGATTAAGAAAGCAAAGGCCTTTGCCCAGCTACGGGACACTAACGCAGGTTAAATAAAATAAAAAGTTTGACAGACAGACGGACAACAAAGTGATTTGCCTTATGAGGTACGGAACCCTAAAAACAACCTGAAAATGAAATGATGTTACCAATATAACTTTCGTTCTTCTGAAAGCGAATGCTTGAAGCCAAAATGTTTTCTGATTTTCATCCACACACGCCCTTACAATGTTCTTTGAGCTCCCATCTTAAAAGTTATATTTTTTCAGGCACGCTGGCGTTTTTATTGCGAGAGGTAAAGAAGATGCGTTAGTTACTAAGAATTTGGTGCCCGGATCTGAAGTTTATGGAGAAAAAAGGATTTCCGTTGAGGTTTGTATCCGTTCTTTGTAAAAAGAGTTTTGTACGCCATGGATTTTGTGTTTGGAGACACCAGTTTCGGTTTTACACAACTGCTCAAAATAGTAGTGTTATTTTTTTAGGGTTCTTGTTATTATGAGATGTATCAAGTAGTATAGTTCTAGCCTGTACCCGCGACTTTGTCCGCGCGTAATTACAAGTAACTATTGTTTATATTAGCCGCCGCTTAGGACCTGGGAGGCAATTCTGGGGTCTGCGATATAATATCAATTTCGACATTTATCGAAAAAACATGGCGGATATCGATAAATATCGAAATTGCGTATTCTCGTGATTTCAAATGCGACATTTATCCAGCGTCAGCCCTCGATACGCATCGAGTGGTCGAGCGTGGCCGAAAACCATATCGTGTGTGATATTTGTTGCTTCAAAGCTATTGAATAACATAATATTCGTACTTTACAAGACGCTTTGTATTTTTCTTCAGCTATGGTTTAGTAAAATATGAATGCTGATGATTTTGTATTCAATTTTATTGGAAATCGTTGTTTATTTACATAAAATTATTTTATTGAAGCCTAATATAGAGGTTTGGATAGATACATACTTTGCTTTTTTCTGCCTCGAGTACCATACCTTATTTGTTTCTCGATTCAATTTCGTAAAGAAACAATATCATACATAAGAATATACTTAATTGATACTCTGATAACAAATATCACATAACCTCACACACACAATAAACAAACAATGACAAGTATCCTCGCGTTCCGTTCTCTCCATCAACTCTAAAATATTTCATTTTCTTTGCATTTTATAAATTTGCATTGGAGCTTATTAAGTTACATAAAATAAAGTATTATAACTATTTTTACATAAATTCACTATTAAAACATTGGTTTTATATAAAATATTTAATGAAACAAGTAAAACATAAATTTCTCGATTGTAGTTAAGTATAATCGAGAAAAAGGAACGTGTTTTCAATAAGAGAAGCCCTAGTTTTCGATATAATATCGAGTTTTATGTCGAATAGGTTCGAGAATACCATTTTGGAGGATTTTGTGATAATTTTGTTCGATAAAAGAAGTTTGATATATTATCAAATTCGATAAAATATCGCAAACGCGAGAATTGGCCTCCTGAGTCCTAAGCGGCGTGTCGAGATGAAACCTATGCCAGATTTTAAACTAGACCTTCAACAATATAACAGTGAAAATCGCATCAAATTTGCTCCAGTAGTTTTTGCTTATTGTAAGGATGCAACCGGTATATGCTAGGATGGTGAATATAGTATTGTTTTTTATGAATGAATGAATGATTATAATTAATTCATGAGATAATAAAAAATATATTGGATGTCTACAAACTAATCAAAATTTTAAGTCGTAATGGTATGTTGTGATATCAAGTCATTGTTGTAAATATTCTTCTACATTGTAAAAACATTTGTCAACAAGCCATTTGAAAAGTTCTTTTTTAAATTTAACAATCGGCAGTACCTTCAATTTAGTCGGAAGTTTATTATATACATTTATAGCCATATTATAGCAATTTTTGCCGTACAAAACTGTTTCCCTAGTAGGATTGACGAGCCTTTCCTTTAGGAAATATTTTTTTGTTAGACTAGAGAAAAATCTGACACTAGTGTTGAACGTGTCTAAAATGACAGTAGTAATAAGTTATTTAGTGACGTTTTTAAGTTTAAATTTTGCTCCATGTCTCCATTTAGGCTTTAAAGTGATGACAGAATGGTCCCTCTAATCTTGACCTATTCGTGAAGACCATACCCACATACCCACTTCTGATTACCACACCACATTCACAAATTAACCTCAAAAAATCATCAAAAATTAACCGAAATCAATACTTTCCAGAACGAAGGTGAGAAGATTGAATACAGAGTGTGGAATCCGTTCAGATCTAAGCTCGCTGCGGCTATCATGGGTGGAGTGGATGCGATACATATGCCTCCGGGGTCAAGGGTGTTATATTTGGGGGCTGCGAGTGGCACTACGGTCAGTCATGTGTCCGATGTTGTTGGTCCGGTAAGTTTGAATTGTGAAATTTAGGTTTTGGTTCTAACTGTGGTAGAATATATGGTTTAATATGATTTTGGTATTGTAAATTTAAATGTGAGATTATGAAATAATTTTTTAGTTATGGTCTCAAAATCAAATCACAAATCAAAATTTAATTGATGTGTATTTCAGTGTCTTTTGGACTTTTTTTGAAATAAAGATTTAAAAAAAAGTTGGTCGTCACCGGTGCCCGGCAGATGTAAAACAAATGAGCATGGTAGCACGACATATGCCATTTCCGTCACGGCATTCGAGTCGATTTTTCTGCCGAACGGAATAGATATTTTACATCAAGTGTGTTTTTTACAGTCCTACACACAGCATACATCGAATTTCCAGGCATCAGCGTCAACAAGTGTGATTTGATTTTGCAGACAAATCTCATTTTTTCAATTATTCAATTATTAAGAGCCAATTTCATAGCGAGCTCCTTTTTGAAAAAATTCGTGCGAGCGAGACAGTTGCGAATATAAATGCGAACTGGCTCTTAATGAAAAACAGTATTTTTATAAAAATGATGACAAAATCGGGTGCTAATAAAACCGTGAAGCCCACAAAATCACTACCTTTCCGTTCTGAACCACCACACTTCACACACAACATAGCTATCCATACAAAAACATACTAAAACCATACAATTTCAATTTCACAGGAGGGGTTGGTATATGCGGTGGAGTTTTCACATAGATCCGGTCGTGATCTTATAAATGTTGCCAAGAAGCGGACGAATATTATACCCATTATTGAAGATGCTAGACATCCATTGAAATATAGGTGAGACTATAAATGAATTTAAAAACATATCTGAGTGAATCTACCTGTTACTTTGCAGAATTTTAATAAATGCCCTATTGTAATGTCTCGGTGTAATGCATCTTGTATCTGAGCTTATTACTTTTCTCCTCGCAGCAGCGTATGCACACACACACACACACATAGAACACACACGTGTGTTATGTGTGTGCGTATGTAGTTAAAAGCTTGTTTCCTTTTCTTCCAGGCACCTGAGACAAATAGGATCATTCCTTGTCCATCCGTGATTTCTCCATTTATATATATATTTATTTTACTTTCCGACCTGTGTGATTTATACATGCATACATATATAGACACGGTGGTGGCCGAGTGGTAGGGCCCGCCTGTGGATGCAAAATCCCAGCTTCGAATCCTGCCCGGGCTACATGAGTTTGTATACCAATCTGACTCATGTTAGTTTTCATCGACCACCACTTGCTTCCAGTGAAGGAAAACATCGCGAAACCTACACTCTGGTTGAAGATTATCAGCTAGTGTGTGAAATGGAGAAGGCAATGGCAAACCACTCCATTAAAATTGCCAAGAGAGTTGTTGTGTGTGTTTCATTCCATATAATGACCACGACCCTCAGTCATGAGGAAATACGACTAAAGAGACATACATAGAATCACGTCTTTAGCCTTACCTTCCCTTTACTTCTTCTTCCTTGCTTCCTTACTTGTCTTTATACCTTACGGGGTAGACAGAGCCAAGTGTCGTGAGACTCGAAGGCCACAGCGGAATAGTGGGTTTTCTTGATATATCTATTTATTTATTAATATGATTGTTCCAGAATGCTAGTAGGAATGGTTGACACGATATTCGCGGACGTGGCCCAGCCCGACCAGGCCAGGATCGTCAGTCTAAACGCCCAGCACTTCTTGAAGAACGGAGGCCATTTTGTTATTTCTATCAAGGTGATTATACTTATTTTACACACATACTTAGACATACATATTATCACGCCTTTTCTCCGTGGGGGTATAGGCAGAGACTAGCGATTAGATTATTTTCATAATTTTTTAAGTCCACTTTAATAAGTCGATTACTGTAAACTCCGTGTTTTCTTATCAATCAAAATCTTACAATCTTCACAGTACTTTTTATTAAATTTTGTTGAAAGTAAATCAAATATTAGTTCAAAACTAAACATTCTAAAGTAAAACATTTATTAACTACGAAAGTAATTTCCTAAAAAGTCTATTTTAATTTATATTATTGTAAACATGGTAAGATTTTTTACATAATAGGACAAGTAGGAAAAGACGGACTAGCTTTTGCCCGCGGCTTCGCCCGCGTGAATTTCCCACGCGAGAGTGGTTTTCCCGGTATGATATACCCTGTTTTTATGTGTATGCATTCAGCCAGGGGGTTGAACCTCATGGTTTCAGCCAGGGGGTTGAACCTCATGGTTTCAGCCAGGGGGTTGAACCTCATGGTTTCAGCCAGGGGGTTAAAATGGCCACTTAATATTTAAAAATGAACTTTATCCTACCATAAAGGTTTTTTTTTAGGAAATGGGAATTGTATCGTATTCCCGATTCATCAAACTTATAAACGTAGGTAATGATTCTCCTATGATGAAGAAAAAATGCTAAATTTTTCATGTTGAAAGTTGAACTCTCTCACTGAGGAACAAACATCAAGAAAATTCTTACCAACTAAAATTAAAACTATACTAACCATAGACAACTCTTCCAGGCTTCCTGCATAGACTCCACGGCTCAACCGGAAGCGGTATTCGCGGCGGAAGTGAAGAAATTACAAGCTGACAAATTGAAACCACAGGAACAGTTAACGTTAGAACCTTACGAAAGAGATCACGCGGTGGTAGTCGGGGTTTTCAGACCACCAGCAAAGAATACATAGACAATTATAGACTTTATTTTTTTTAAGTGCCACCGTTGAATGTGAAAGTGCATTTATTGTGGAATGTGTAATGTTTTAATTTAGTTATTTGATATATTTGAGAAATGCAGTTCTTGATAACTATGGTCCATTATAAAGTGTTCCATTCGTTGCAAATTGTTTTATTTTTGTGTAAGTAATATTTATTTTTATGAAAATTTGTGTGAAACCATGTTGTGTGGGATAACCAATGTATTAGATGGCACCGGTATAAATATACCTATTTTTTTCTTATAATTTGTCCTCTAAGTATGTATTTTTGTATCAAATTTGGTCATTTGTTATTTTTGTCAAATATCCCATTTGTTCCCGATGAGTCATACTAAGATTTGTGACACTGAGATACTACATATTGTAGGTATATTGTAATATACCTACATGATATTACTTACACAACGGCAATACAGTGCCGAGGTGTAACAGTGTGACTCATCGGGAAAAACATCAGTTGCAATTAGCAATGCTCTATACTTTTTCCCAGTGTTACAAATCTTGGTATGACTCATCGGGAACAAACGAAATATCAAAATTAAAACATCACACAGCATGTCTTAACTGTGACGTAATTACAGAATATTGAGTAATCTGTTGATAACTTAGGTTTAAGTGGACATACGAGGCGATGTATGTTAGTGATAAGAGAATATACTGTTATGAAATAGTAACTGGTTTTATTTTTGTGATAGATAACGGCTGGTAGTCTTTTTCGCTTCGTCGCAGAATGTCCCATTCGCAAAATGTCCTTTTATAAATAAATTAATATAAACTTTGAATAATTAACGATCGTGGTAAAACGACATATCACTATTATTTCCGCATATAGTTCATTAATTAATTGCGAGACTTGACTGCAAAAGGGTAGACTGACAACTTGCGAGACACCCCCAGTTGGCTCATGCGCAAAATGTCCGCTGTAAAATGACGCTTTCGCAGAATGCCTCTTTCGCAAAATGTCGCCACTGGGACTTAAATATCAAACATGATTTTGCTAAGAAAATTGTCGCAACATTTTACGACTAGGGGGGGATTTTGCGCATGAGCCTTCTAAACATTTTTCAGATCTGTGCTTCTACGATGAACTGCGTATTGTATACCTACCAGTGGGTGAGCGGTGCGACATGACAACTTTTGATTCGTTAGCAAAATGTTCCTTTCGCAGAAGGGCTCTTTCGCAATGTCCTGTTAGCAAAATTTTCGTCGCTTAGTTTTTATGAAACTTACCGTAAATATTATTTTTCTAACAGGTGTGCTTTTTGCGAGCTAAGCCAAGCTTATTTTATTATACAATAAAATTAGGAGAGGGTATTTTTGCGAAAGGGCCATTTTGCGACGTAACGTTTTGATTGACACACCGCACACACTGCAAATCACCACAAAATCGCAGCGAATTAAGCTACAAAGAGTAAAAATAAAACAGAAGATATAAAAGTGATAACATTTATTCGTCAGAATCCTCATCTAGGTCAGGTTTCTCATCTCTGTCCTCGTCTCGCTCGTCGTCCCAGGACTGCTCGCTGTCGGATTGATATCTCTCCACCTCCATCTCTTCTTCTGATGACGAATCTGTAAAAAAAAAATACTGTAACTGAAAAACTAGAATCAAGACGTGAAAAGATGTTCGGCCATCTTGTATGACATGACGATTTGATCAAAAATCTGATAGAAGGAAAAATAGCTAAAAGAGGAAAGCCAAGAAGGGCTTATGTAGACCAAATAAAGGAGAAGGCAAAAGTTGTGTCGTACAAGGAGGTCAAAACGATGGCCGAAGATAGGGAGACATGGAAAAAACTCCACCGACAAGAACAATGTTCTTAAATGAATGAAAAACTGGGAATTTTCAAATCTTACATGCATCGGTACTGTGGAAAAGTGGTACATAAGTCACACCGCAAAATATCACGTCAGGCACTTAAAATAAAATTATGTTTAAAGATAAATCATTTTTGATACCTATCAATATTTATTTGGATTGGAAAACAGCAAATAAAATTTAAGTAGGTAATGGTAGGTACCAAAACAACGATAAATACATGATTTATTCTTTAATAAATCGAAATTTTATTTTAAATCCCTGTCGTGACATTTTGCGAAAGAGTTATTTTACGACTAGGTAACATTTCGCGAAAGAGATATCTTACGACTACGGGAAACTTTGCGAAAGATACAATTTGCGCCTGAGCCGTGTGGATAGCGATGTGCAGGCGAGAAATATCCTGTTCCCAACAATTTCCTCCCCTTGAAAATTCTCAGAAATTTCTCGGATTTTTAGGAAAATTTTCCGCTCTCGAAAATACTTTCAAGAAACTTACCGCTGTTTCTTTGAAATTTTCGGGAACGGCACATCACTGCGTGTGGATATATTAGCGTCAGTAACGGATTAAGGGGGGCACGTGCCCCCAGACTGCTTTTTTTTTTGTACCTACTGTCGAGGGCCGGGCCTATATCACCATATTTAGAATTCATTTTAAGGCGGGCAACAGCATCAGGGCGGATGTCAATTTGTTGCACCCCCCCCACATGCATAGGCTGCCACTGCCCTTGTGCCCCCCCCAGAAAATAATTCTGGATCCGCCCGTGAATTTTGCGTCACTCACCATCTTTGTATTCCAACACAGCCTCCCCGGGAACTTCCCCGGATCGGCGTCGCTGCGATAACGTGAGCTCGAGGCGCCCGCGCAGGTTCAGTAACTGGCAGAGCTGCGAGCGGCTGCGGACGGAAACAAATCTATTTAGCTGTGATCGAGCCGAAATGAGGTTTTGACGCAAAAAGTCACTTTCGCAAAATGTCATCGTGAAAAATTTGGTCACTTTCGCAGAAAATCATTCAAGCGTTGATTTTGCAGCAAATTATGTGAGATACGATACTAATACTAACACTACGAAATCAGGTAAGTAATTAATAAAAAAAAAAAATATAAATCATCAACATCTCTATTAATAGTTAAACTAATATAATTTTATCATAATTTACTACATACTGTCTATTATTTTAATATTAATGATGTCTTGATATAAAAGATGTTGATGAATTTTATATATTTTCTTGAATGACATTCTGCGAAAGTGACATTATGCTAAAACGACATTTTTGAGAAAGTGACATTTATGCAAAGGTGACATTGAGCTAAAGTGACCAAATTTTTCACGATGACTTTTCAAGTGACGTTCTGCGTCAATACCCGAAATGATAGTAGTTTGTAGCTTTGAAATTCCTTTTTAATTGTAGCTTTGAAACTACTTCATTTCAAAGCTACAATTAAAAACTACTAAATTAAACTTTCGTTACTGAATAAATATTTTTCTTAATAAAAATATTTTTGTTTTATTTATTTTTTAAAATTTATAATAACATTTAACTAGTCAGCAACAGCAGTGGTCGTTCCGAAATGCTAGTAGTTTGTAGCTTTGAAATAGCTTACTGAATGAACGGTTTTTTATTTATTTATAAAAACACTAGCCGCGCCCCGGGACTTCACTCCCGTGGAATTTTGGAATAAAAAATTTATGAGAATATTGTTACTCACGCAAAATCTTCTGGACAAATTTAGATGAAATTTTGTATCCGGTAGACAAATAGTACATAGGGTACTTTTTATGCCGAAATTCTCACGGGAGCGGAGCCCCGGGGCGCGGCTAGTAAAATAATAAAAACCTTACCTTACAAAAAAAATTAAAGCCCAGATTACGTACAAAACGGAAAGAGAAAATGAACACTCGTAAAAAAACATATTATCACGCCATTTTCGCGTGGGGGTAGTAGTTGATTCATTCTATGTAATCAATGTATGGGGAAGAAAAACAAATTTATAAAGTTTTGAAACTTGTGTGACATATACCTTCGGTTGTGGTGTTCAACGCTCACTACCCTCCCCTGCCCTCCCCCTGACGCTACCCCCCCCCCCTTTACTCTGAAATGTATCCCCTTTACCGGATTTTCACTTTTTCTCGAAAACTATTATAGATACGAAAAAGGTGTCAAAGGCAAAGATGATCCTTATTAAATTCTTAATAAAATATGTCCCATGTCTTATTTTGATAGACTTGACGGTTAACCAGCTAAAAGTTGTGTTTGGGGCACATGTTGTGAAAATGTACCTAAAAAGAGGGGTATTGTTGCAGTTTTACTATTATATCTCGAAAAAGACCCAGAATTTCGAAAACATAGTACTATTAAAAGTTTTAGAGCATTAAATTCTGCGTTTAATGGGACTAAATACATATATTTTGGACCACTCGGTCCAATACTAGTGCTCATCGAAATTGCATAAATCCCACAGATATTGTAAATGTGAAAGTTTAGATGTATGTTTGATACTCTACTACGCAAAATCTACTGGACGGATTTCGATGAAATTTGGTATACGGGTAGAAAAATACCAGGAATAGCACATAGGGTACTTTTTAACCCGAAATTTCTACGGGAGTAGGGCCCCGAGGCGCAGCTAATATAGCATTTTTCATAGGTATGGAAAACTTGTTACGCCCCGGGGTTCCGCCCAGTTGGGAATTTCGGGATATAAATATCACAAGTTTCAAAACTTTATGAATTAGTTTTTCTGAAAACATAGAATGACCGGACTATAGGCAGAGACTAGCGATTTCCACTTGCTACGATCCGATAAAAATAAACTTACCGTAACGTGAACACGGCCAACAGTTGAGCTAGTTGCGCGTACGCATGATTGTTGGAACTGGCCGCCGCTAGAAGTACAGCCGCGTGCGAGCGCAGCACGGCCTTCGTCCAGGTACACGCTGATGCACATCTAGAGGGATAAACGGCCACTATAATGTATTGGAATATGAACCTTATTCAACCATTATAAGGTTCATTTTTAAATATGGCGACCGCTAGAAGTACAGCCGCGTGCGATAGCAGCACGGCCTTCGTCCAAGTACACGCTGATGCACATCTAGAGGGACAAACGGCTACTATAATGTATCGGAATATGAACCTTATTCAACAATAATAAGGTTCATTTTTAAATATGGCCGCTGCTAGAAGTACAGCCGCGTGCGAACGCAGCACGGCCTTCGTCCAGGTACACGCTGATGCACATCTGGAGGGACAAACGGCCACTATAATGTATTGGAATATGAACCTTATTCAACCATTATAAGGTTCATTTTTAAATATGGCGACCGCTAGAAGTACAGCCGCGTGCGATCGCAGCACGGCCTTCGTCCAAGTACACGCTGATGCACATCTAGAGGGACAAACGGCTACTATAATGTATTGGAATATGAACCTTATTCAACCATAATAAGGTTCATTTTTAAATATGGCCATGGCGGCCGTTAGAAGTACAGCCGCCTGAGATCACACCATTGTCCTTGTCCGTGTACACGCTGACTCATATATTGAGGGTAATAACGGGCACTGATGAATAGGGGACCGGACAAGGTATAAGAATAGGGTATTTTACACTATGTAAGAAAAAATATAAAAATGTTTGTTCATAATAGATTTCGAAAAAAGTAAACAAGAAACGTCGATATTTATTCATAAAATTGCAATTTTAATTTTATAATTCCATTTTAAAAATCGTCTTTTCTAATCTGTTTTTCAAATGTCTAAAACGCCATTCGCCATGTTGGATCCCGCCGTGACGTCATTCCGATAGTAAACAATCTACTGAAAATAAGTTGTGCGCTGTTATTTTGATAAATTTACGAGTTATTAACACGTTTGTAGACTTCTAGCCTTTATTTCAGTATGGAAGACGGTTTTGTGAAAGCAGAAAGTACAAATCTGCCAATGGTTAATACTTTAAGTATTTCTCATTTTTACATCACTTGGCACTTGAATCCATAATTTTTGTGGCGTTTTTACACTTGTATTTTTGCATTCAGGCACAAGACACCAATGATAACTCATTATTTTCACGAATCTTATTACTTGGTCTTTCGCAGTCGTATTGTTTACTAACCGAGTGACGTCACGAGATGAAAAAGCATGGCGGCTAGCGTTTCCGCGCGAAAATTCAAAATCATAAATAAAAAACAGATTTTAAGGCGATTTTCGGTTTTAAAAAAAATTTACAAAATTTCTACTAGTTCATTACGATCTCAGGATTAATTTAAAACAGTTTTTAAAAAATGGTGTAATACCCTATTGTTATAAATATGTAATTTTATGATAGAACACATATAATTAAACACATTTCGCGACTATTCAACACGAACTAATTTATTAGAGTTCAAACTTTTAGGGAAAGTCCATTTTCTACGCGTGACGTCATATGATTGCACGTTTAGTTAGGGGCGTTTTTTGGTATCGTCCAAACATCGCTTAAAAATGTGAATTGTTTTTTGCTATATCTTGGGAACTTTCTTCTTCTTTGCTTTGATTGTGGAGGTGATTCTTTTACGGATGATTCTAATATTGTGAGATATTTCAAAGATGCATCAAAAAAAAAGGTCCCCTATTGGAATATGATCTATTCCTCATTTCTTAAATAATAAATATTTAGGAAATAATGATAGAACGATTCATCAAAGTAACCCTTCCGTGTCGTCACAATAAACTGAAATTATAATTTACTTTTTGTACAAAAAGTAGATTATAATTTCAGTTTACCCCACCCCCATTGCAGCTGTTTGAAAATCGTTTTTTTTTTAAGTAGGCTATATTTGACTTCGAGTATTCACATATATCATTGTCTTTAGTATTTATTCTTCGGGTATACATATGAAAATTTATCAAAATCTGTCCAGCGGTTTAGCCATGAGAGCGACCGCCAGACCTCTATTGTCCCACTGTTGGGCCTTCCCCATCGCCTTTTAATTTTCTCTTTTCAATCCGAGTTTCTCCTAAATGTTCAAAGACAGAAAAAAAAAATCTCAAAATTTTTGTATTTTTTTGAAGTGTAAAGAGTGCCATGTGTATATTATGTAAAAAAAACTTACTGATTGGTCTTCCTATTGGCCATCGCAACGAGTTGTTGTAACAGTAAAGGCACGCAGTCCACCGGCAGCGACGCTACGGTGCGGCTCGCTATCGCTGGATCATCTTTTTGTAGCACTGTTTGTATTAATCTGAAAATTAATAAGGTTTACTAAACAAAGTTGATAAAAATCATGATGTTTATAAAAAAAAAAGTATTTTTTTAATATATTACATCACTGTGTCATTAACATTAAAGTCGATAATAGCTAAAATAATATCTCTTTATTTATTATATTTGACTCATAAAATAAATAATATATCAATTTGTGTGAATCTCTCAGCCTAAAGACGTCCACTGCTGGACAAAGGCCTCCCCCAAGGATTTTTTCTCAATTTGTGTGAATAAACATAGGGAATTATAGGATATTTTAGTTCATTTTGCTAAATTACAGTGACAAGATCTCTGTAAGACTTCTATGTTTTATAACGATTTCTTCGGCTTTTGAGACACAACTGAGGCACGACATCTTCGTTTGTAATTTGTAGAATCAGGGGCTTGGTCACGGTTTCAAGTCCCGCTCGCTTGGATTTTTTTCATCAAATCTATTTCTATATCTCTTATGCACTAGCGGATTTAGACACGGGGGCACGTGCCCCCCCCAGACTGTTTTTGAGTACCTACTGTGGAGGGAATTCCATAATAGTGTATATCAAATTATGAAATAACAGAATGTAGTATATTTTTCTGCCCATCTGGTCCTTCTGCAGTGGCGTAGTGAGAGCATGCATAGCACAGAGCATTTATAGTAGAGCTGTTCATAAGCTAGTAGACCTGTCCCCAGTCGACAAACTTGAGGCTTCTAACTATTGGCCACCAGACGTCACTATTGTCGCATTCGCGGAGTTCACTTCATAGTGTCAACACGTGCCGCAGATGTGTCGAAGTTACGCGAAATTTTAGATTGTGCTCATTAACAATGAAGTGCTGTATTGTGGGGTGTAAAAGTAACACACACAACAAGGAATCACGCGATAAAAGTATATATTTTCACTCGTAAGTATTTTTACGTAATTATTCCCACAGCGGTGGATACGCGCCTGTCAGTACAGCCATCTAGTGAGTAATAGCAGAACTCAAGAGAATTAATAAAACAGTTTGCGAAAATAATTCTGCTACTGGCCAATAGGTGGCTATACAGTTTGTAAAATTAGATAAAATAAGTCGTATGTCTATCCAATAAGAGTTCATTTTTTAATTTCTGTCTACGGTAAGTATACGTCCCCCGCTCCCCTCCCAATGCGGACACTGTCTTTCATATGTAAAATGCCTATGCGCACCTCCTCTCCATACATACTTCGTGATGCATAGTCTGCCACTGTCCTTGTCCCCCGAAAAAAATCCTGGATCCGCCCTTGAAATAAGAGTACTTCACTTACTCTTTATCCTTAGAATGTAGTCCCTGAGCGAGCAACTTAGTAAGGTTCTGGTGCACGGCCGACTGACTCCTACTTTTGGGGTCCAACGATAGGTTCTCGAGGCGAGCCTCCATTGGCACTTCGATCTGGAATCAAATAGAACTCATTTATAGAAATAAATAATTGAGTCTTACGACTCTTGGCTCTGTCTACCCCGTAAGGGATAAAGACGTGATTCTATGTATGTATGTAGAAATAAATAAAATAAAAGACCGGCCAAGTGCGCGTCAAACTCGCTCACCGAGGGTTCCGTACACGCAAAGCATCTCACATTATTATTCTAACTAAAAGACCAACTAGTTTCAAAAACAAACTTAACTTTTTAGTTCGATCTAAAAAAATATATTTTTAAACTTCAAACAATGTATGAACAATTTTCAGTTTTATTCCTGTATAAGTACTGTTAGATCTTGCTTTCTGCCAAATTTCATAATTTTAGGTCAACGGAAAGTACCCCATAGGCTTTGATTGCTGCCTGAAAACGTAAAATATGCCAAAATTCGCAGCATTTACGGCAATATCTCTTGATCGCATTGACTTATAATTTTGATTATTTTTTTGCTGAAAGAGACCGTGGATCCGAGTATTCGATATTAATTTCAACTTGATACCTTAGCGTTCCTGAGTAAAAAAAGTTTGACAGACAGACGGACAACAAAGTGTATAAGGGTTCCGTTTTTGCCTTTTGAGGTACGGAACCCTAAAAATATAAACATACATAGAATCACGTCTTTATCCCTTAAGGGGTAGACAGAGCCAAGAGTCGTGAGACTCGAAGGCCACGCTTAGCTGAATAGTGGGCTCTCTGATGGAATGGAGATTCAGGTATAGTGACAGGTTGCTAGCCCATCGCATATGAGTGAAGAAATCCCCAGTTTAAAGCCCTATAAAAACATATAGCTAACAAAAATAAGAAAATACAATTAATAAACATAAATGAGGGTTATTTGTATGGATTTTTACATACCTGTCCCCCAGAAATGGTGCGTTTCCTTCCAACCTGCCCCCCCATAGGCTCCACATAGTTGACATCGTCATATTTCTTGTTGGGTTCGCTGGCGCTCGCGCTTGACCGTTTCTTCTTCGCGGTTCCACCGCGGATCAGTACTTGCGTTTTGGATTTCAATTCTGGCGTCTGTAAATAGAGGCATTATTAAAAAATAAAAAACGCGACTGACAACTCACATAGTCTATAGCACTCGGAGGAATGCAAGGAATCTAACAATACCTCTCACATCAAAATCTGTTAGGCCGTTCAGGACTTATGGTGGAATAAAGAAACTTACATACATGAACCCTGAAAACATAACACTCCTTTTTTGGTCAGTCATGTAAAAAGTAAGGACACACCTATCAGATGGTACAACGCTGTCAATATCGATGTGTTAAATTCAAATGACAGTTGTACCATTGACATGACCATACTCGCCAATACGATAATTCATTGATGAGTCTTCAAATGTCAAACGTTATATTAGATGTGATAGTTATTTCTAGATTCCTTGCATTCCCCCGAGTGACATAGGTTACCAATGTATCCACCCTCCACCATTTTCCTGTTCGAGGAGGGGGACACTGGACTCTGACGAAATTTATCACTTTAAAGTTAAATATTTCACAAACGGATCCCTAAGTCAAAAAATGTTCTTCACACACTCACAATATTTTTAAAAGACCTATCAAATGATACCCCACACGATAGTATAATCGAGAGAAAAAAAACATCCCCACTTTAGGTGTAGGGGAGGCCCCCTAAAAAAATTTTTTCCTGATTTTTTCTAGTTCTTTTCGCGTAATTAATATGTATAACTAAACCAAATTGCAGTTTTCTAGTAGTTATAGTCTCTGAGCAAAGCCTAGAACAACGGACAGACATGACGAAACTTATAACTTTGTTTACTTCGGAACCCTAAAAACTTGGCAAATAAAACAATACGAAGTATGAAGTGAGTATGAAATATGAAGGAAAACTTGGCAAATAAAAAAAAATATGAATCTTACAATTCTCTCAAACAGAGTGGCTGGCCCGCTACTGTATCCGACCAGTACATCCGAGTCAAGCAACCGACAACACTGTAACGGCATGGGATGGGCGGCCGGATTTGGGGAGGAGGGAGAAGAGGTTTGTACCTACTGTGGAGATTCCATCACTCACTTTTTTTAAATTCTTTTCGCCCGTATGGTTTTTTAATGCATATAATTTTGATCAATACCACAGGGCGGGCGCTTCATAGAAACGGCGCGTCAAATATGCCTACTACTACTACAAATGAAACTGTATATCCGTGAACACGTCAGTAACACGTCAATGTGTGCGTTTTCATAGTCGAACGTCCCACAGTTACACAAGAACGGGGGAGAAGTGCGGAAGGAGCGGGGGGGTGCCATATTGCGGGAGGGGCAGGGAGTTTCCTTTCTGTACGTAGTACTAATATTAATTCTGTGTCAATAGGTAACGAAATAATATGAATTATCTAAAGAACGGCAACGCGCTGCGAAGTTACCTAGTGTAAAAAAGACAAATCATCTGCCTTACCTTATCCCATCATCTGGGGTCGGCGCAAAATGTCCTTTCTCTGCACAATTTTCTATCCTTAGCCATAGTTTTATCAACTCCCAATACCTTCATATCCTCCCCAACATAATCCATCCATCTCTTTTTAGGCCTTCCTCTCCCCCTATAACCACCTACATAGCTCTCCTTAATAAATGTTCCTCTTCCCTTCTCATCAAACAAATGTAAAAATAAAATTCCACCCGTGCGAAGCAGGGGCGGGCTGCTAGTACAAAATAACTTACAATTCTCTCAAACAGAGTGGCAGGCCCGCTACTGTATCCGATGAGTACATCCGAGTCAAGCAACCGACAACATTGTAACGGCATGGGATGGGCGGCCGGTGACGTCACTTGTATCGTCACTGATGGCTTGAGCGGCTTTGACGATGCTCTGTAATGGGATTAAATTATCTTTGAATAATTATTTTTGTACGAAAAAAAAAACTAGCGTATCGATTTTCTCGTAGCAATAGTGGCCGAGTGGTAGTGTGCCCGCCTGTGGATGCAAATTCCCAGGTTCGAATCCTGCCCGGGCTACATGAGTTTGTATATCTGACTCATGTTAGTTTTCATCGACCACCACTTGCTTCCGGTGAAGGAAAACATCGTGAGGAATCCTGCACTCTGGTTGATGATTATCAGCTAGTATGTGAAATGGAGAAGGCAATGGCAAACCACTCCATTAAAATTGCCATGAGAGTCGTTGTGTGTGTTTCATTCCATATAATGACCACGACCCTCAGTCATGAGGAAATACGACTAAAGAGAGAGATCGATTTTCTCAATTTTATCTCCAATACGATTATTTAGCCTGCTGGAGCCCTGAAAATATTTGTAGTTAATTTGCGTCCACCTTATATATATAAAAAAACTAGCTTTTGCCCGCGGCTTCGCCCGCGTGAATTTCCCACGGGAACAGTGCTTTTTCCCGGGATAAAAAGTAGCCTATGTGCTATTCCAGGTCATTATCTACCTCTGTACCAAATTTCATCGAAATCCGTCCAGTAGATTTTGCGTGATTGAGTAACAAACATCCTCACAAACTCACATCCAAACTTTCGCATTTATAATATTAGTATGGACTAGCTTTTGCTCGCGGCTTTGCCCGCGTGAATTTCCCTTGGGAACAGTGCTTTTTCCCAGGATGAAAGGTATTACTATCTATGTGTATGCCAAATTTCAAGAAGATTGGTTCAGTAGATAAAGTGTGAAGAGGTATCAAACAAACAAACTCACGTTCGCATTTATAATATAAGTTAAGATTCTTCAATTACCGACTGACTGACAGACAACGCACAGCCAAAACTACTGGGCGTAGGAAGCTGAAATTTGACATGTAGGTTCCTTAGGGAGTGTAGGGGAGCACTCAGAGAGGAATTCCCGAAATTCCCAAGAGACAAAGAATCAGGCCCATGCTTGTAGAAAATATAGATCACGGCTTTATCCCTTACGGGATAAGCAGAGCATGAGACTTAAAGGCCACGCTTAGCTGAATAATGGGCTTATTGCTTGGTGGAATTCATATTCAGATATCTTCTATACATATAATAAAACAGTAAAAATATTTTGTCTGTACATTTAGTATTTTTGACTGAAATGGATAGAGGGACACTTAAAAAGAATAATAGAAAGCAAAAAACATTTTTTGGAATTTCTTGTCTGTCTGTCTGTCTG
This sequence comes from Ephestia elutella, assembly GCA_018467065.1. Classification (NCBI taxonomy): domain Eukaryota; kingdom Metazoa; phylum Arthropoda; class Insecta; order Lepidoptera; family Pyralidae; genus Ephestia; species Ephestia elutella. The sequence goes on from CM031594.1 coordinate 2,957,373, forward strand.
TCTGTATGTATGTACGCGTTTCACGCAAAAACTACTGGACGGATTTGAATGAAACTTTTTTTGTTGTATAGCTATTAAGCCTGGGCAACATATAGGCTATAATTGATTTTGAAAACTGGAACACCTGATGAAGAACCATAGCAGAACAGCTAAACTATAAGAAATAAGGAAATGGTGCCTTAACAAAAGTCGTTCAACATGATGAGCATTTTCTGATGACGTATAAAAAATGAAGATCTGGAACATCTGATGAAGAACTGCAAGAGACCAGCTATACTATAACATATATGTAAATGGCGCCTTATTAAAAGTCGTTCAACCTGATGAGCATTTTCTGCTGACGTATAAAAATTGAACATCTGGAACATCTGATGAAAAGCTCCAAGAGAGATTTTTCATCTAAGCGAAACTCACACGGGCGAAGCCGCGGGCGACGGCTAGTCTATAATAATACACAATAATACATATAATGAAACTGTCACTATACATATAATAAACCTTTAACTCGTCTGTGTCTGTCTGTACATAATATATATTTACAGAATTTTTTTTTTTTTTTTTTAAAGAACGATTTTTTTTTTGTCTGTCTGGATGTTTTTTAAAGATTTTTATCAAAAGCCTCCCCTAATCCCCACCACTCATATCCTTCGTCCTTTTCTTCCAGTTCTTATTGAATCCTGCTGTAGTCTGTATGTTTGTACGCGCATAAACTACTGGACGAAATTTAATGAAGTTTTCACAGTTCTAACCTAAGCCTGCATCACACGTTTTTAGCCAAAACAGGCGTTACTGAATTGACCCTGGTGCCAAAACTAGATCATTATTGATAATAAAAATAGTACTATAGGCTTCTCAAATAACTGCTACTACTTATACGAGACAGATAAAAATATTTTGCCTTTTATTTTTGCGTAAATACCTTCCAGAAAACACGAAAAATACGAAAAACAAGGTTCACGGCTTTAACGAAATCATTATGTAAAACACAAATTATAATTTCTACATAATGTTAAATCGCAAGTTTATTAAACTAGCTACAAGTTGCTCGTTTTAGATTTTTGAAAAATAACTCGAAAAAAATATTATATATCGTAACAATTCACTAAGAAATTCCCCATACATTTTTTGTATGGCAATGCCATCGCTCAATATATACGAGTTCCAAGCCCAAGAAAAATCAGTCTGCCGGTAAGAGTCAAGGGGAATCCACGTCGCTCTGCTGCTCGGGAGGCATTTAATTTTCGCGTGTTCATGTATTCACAGACAGCAAAGAGTAATGTAGATCAGAGTTACATATTTATTACTTTTAATCTTTTTAAAATTTATATAGGTACCATTTTCATACTCATGAATGATGGCCGACAATTTTTGATGAAATAGAAATCGTAATAAATCGCAATCATAGAAATCGTAATAAATCGAAATCATAGAAATCGAAATCATTAAATCAAAATAAATCTAAATCAAGATCCAAGATGGCGGACAACTTTTTTTTTTAATTTTGCGATATTTATATCGTTTCATAAGTTTTTCAGTGCGCTGATTACGAAAATAACATTTATTTTGAGATCCAAGATGGCGGACAACTTTTTTTTTCAATTTTACAATATGGGTATGTTTTTATAGGTTTTTCGGTGCGCTAATGACAAAAATAACATTTATTTTGAGATCCAAGATGGCGGGCAGTTTTTTTTTTTTCAAGTTTACAATATGGGTATGGTTATATAGGTTTTTGGGGACGCTGATGACGAAAATAACATTTATTTTGAGATCCAAGATGGAGGACAGTTTTTTTATTTTATTTTACAATATGGGTATCGTTTTCTAGGTTTTTGGGGACGCTGATGACGAAAATAACATTTATTTTGAGATCCAAGATGGCGGACAATTTTTTATTTTATTTTACAATATGGGTATCATTTTATAGGTTTTTGGGGACGCTGATGACGAAAATAACATTTATTTTGAGATCCAAGATGGCTGACAGTTTTTTTTATTATTTAACAATATGGGTATCGTATAATAGGTTTTCGGGGACGCTGATCTTAAAATAAATGTTATTTTGGTCATCAGCGTCCCCAAAAACCCATAAAATGATACCCATATTGTAAAATAAAATAAAAAACTGTCCTCCATCTTGGATCTCAAAATAAATGTTATTTTCGTCATCAGCGTCCCCAAAAACCTAGAAAACGATACCCATATTGTAAAATAAAATAAAAAACTGTCCTCCATCTTGGATCTCAAAATAAATGTTATTTTCGTCATCAGCGTCCCCAAAAACCTATATAACCATACCCATATTGTAAACTTGAAAAAAAAACTGCCGGCCATCTTGGATCTCAAAATAAATGTTATTTTTGTCATTAGCGCACCGAAAAACCTATAAAAACATACCCATATTGTAAAATTGAAAAAAAAGTTGTCCGCCATCTTGGATCTCAAAATAAATGTTATTTTCGTCATCAGCGTCCCCAAAAACCTACAACATGTTAACCATATTGCAAAATTGAAAAAAAAAATTGTCCTCCATCTTGGATCTCAAAATAAATGTTATTTTTGTCATCAGCGCATCGAAATACCTATATAACCATACCCATATTGCAAAATTAAAAAAAAGTTGTCCGCCATCTTGGATCCAAAAATACTATTTTTGTAAACCTCATCCCGAACAATTGGCCTTCATGGGATGCCAGGCAGATGTTTAACATCTTAGCATCCTGGCACGACGGTCATGCTATTTTCTGTCGCGGCATTCGTGTCCATTTTACCGCCAAGTCACGCCAAGTATGTTTTACATAAAAAAACGGTCGTAATTTTATTTTTAGTATTTATTACCGTAAAGCAAGAAAAAATAATTATATAGGTACCAACAAATTCTTTGCCGGATCCCTGTCACTTATTACTTCGGGTTGGCGGCAATCTCACGTCGATGTGTGCGTGTGACTTGCACACAGCCAGCTGCGGTCTATCAAATACCTAAACTCGGTCGGGCGCGCGGACGTGATACACTCTTAAAATCTGTCGAAGTTTTATCTTCAACGCCCCTTAGAACCTGAGAATAAAGATTAACTTACCCATTAAGCATATGATTATAATAATGCATGACACCACTCCGCGTAGCAGCACCGATCCTCAACCCAGTTCCATTCTCATCCTCCCTCACCGACAAATCCACAAATCTGGGAGCGTCTTCCAGTATAAAGTTATAAGTCGGGGAGGCAGTAATGGCATGGCTGGAAAGTTTCCGTTGCCTTTTGTTTGTTGGCTCCCCGTTCACTTGAGGTAACTGATCCTCTGTGACTGTTACGTCCCAGAAGGAAAGGAGGCGTTCATTTCTGTAATGAAAATGAAGATATTTTTCTAATTTAACTTTTTTGAGGGAGTCACGTGTCAAAGTCAAAAATTTTTATTGAAACTTGGCCTTCAAAGAAGGCTCTTTTTCACGTCGATAACTAATTATTTAATCATAATATATTATGTCTCAAAGCTACAAACTACTAGCATTTCGGAACGACCACTGCTGAGAAGAAATGCCGAAAGAAACTCATGAAACAGTCTTGGTCGCCTAATATGCCAGGCTATTTATTAACTTTATACATACACTAGATTGTGTACAGTCAAAAAAAAATATAAGAAAAAAAAAATATAATAAAACATGTTATGTTTGTGATCAGGTAACCATAATAAATTGGTTAAGAACAAAAAATAAAAATAAAATTCGAATCAGGATCGAAGCAGGATCCCCCTGGCAACACCCGTTCACGAGTTGACGAGTTGACGGACGGAACGGACGTGGATGACTATGCCAGCCTCAAATGGAGTCTTAATAAAAAATAATTGCAGGATCTTTGTTTAAATAGCTTCTAATAGTAGGGCTCCTTGTCCTAACAAAAATCGATTTTATGGTCCCATCCGGAAGAAAGCAGAAACTTGGCATGAATGTAGCTTACATATATGTACTTTAATATCGATATAGAAACACTTGAGAAATGAATGTTTCTCCCCCTATCCCACCTTTTTATGTCTCAAATCGTGGTTTTTCTCATTTTTTATGAAAACGTAAAAGCTACGCAAAAACTGTCAAAGACCAATATGTTCTTCATTAAATTCTCTATAATAATGCCAATGGATGTATGTTGATAGGACTTTTAGTTTACTAGGACATTCATTTCTCTAAGTGTTTCTATATCAATATTAAAATAGATATGAAAGCTACAATCATGCCAATTTTAATGCTTTCGTTCAGATGGGACCGTATTTCACGTTAAGGACTCTAAAACTATAGGTGCTGTGTGTCTCAAAAATTGGTAATGAGGCCAAAACAATATGAGTCTATAATAAAGCCTAATATGTAAAGATTAATGAATGCCCACATGCATCAAACTTTTCCAACAAATAAATTCCTTTTTATAATCTATACATATCTATACATATAATAAAACAGTAAAAATATTTTGTCTGTACATTTAGTATTTTTGACTGAAATGGATAGAGGGACATTTAAAAAGAATAATAGAAAGCAAAAAAAAATTTTTGGAATTTCTTGTCTGTCTGTCTGTCCGTCTGTCTGTCTGTCTGTCTGTCTGTCTGTATGTATGTACGCGTTTCACGCAAAAACTACTGGACGGATTTGAATGAAACTTTTTTTGTTGTATAGCTGTTAAGCCTGGGCAACATATAGGCTATAATTTATTTTGAAAACTGGAACACCTGATGAAGAACCTTAACAGAACAGCTAAACTATAAGAAATATGGAAATGATGCCTTAACAAAAGTCGTTCAACCTGATGAGCATTTTCTGATGACGTATAAAAATTGAAGATCTGGAACATCTGATGAAGAACTGCAAGAGACTAGCTACACTATAATATATATGGAAATGGCGCCTTATTAAAAGTTGTTCAACCTGATTAGCATTTTCTGCTGACGTATAAAAATTGAAGATCTGGAATATCTGATGAAAAGCTCCAAGAGAGATTTTTCATCTAAGCGAAACTCACGCGGGCGAAGCCGCGGGCGACAGCTAGTAAACAATAAGATTATTAAATGTTAGTAGAAAAGTAGTTTACAGGTAGTATACAATCTGAATAGCATATAGACTTTTTATCCCGAAATTTCCACGGAGCACTTAATCCTAACTAATATTAAAACTAGCTGTTGCCTGCGGCTTCGCCCGCGTGAGTTTCGCTTAGATGAAAAGTCTTTTTGTGTTCCAAACTGTTTCAGATATTTCGGATCTTCGATTTTTATACGTCTACAGAAAATGCTCATCAGGTTGAACGACTTTTGTTAAGGCACCATTTCCATATTTCTTATAGTTTAGCTGTTCTGTTATGGTTCTTCATCAGGTGTACCAGTTTTCAAAATTAATTATAGCCTATATGTTGCCCAGACTTAATAGCTATACAACAAAAAAAGTTTCATTTAAATCCGTCCAGTAGTTTTTGCGTGAAATGCGTACATACATACAGACAGACAAGAAATTCCAAAAATTTTTTTTTGCTTTCTATTGTTCTTTTTAAGTGTCCCTCCATTTTAGTCAAAAATACTAAATGTACAGACAAAATATTTTTACTGTTTTATTATATATGTAGGTATAGATATAGATGTGAAAGTAAGTTTGTTTGTTTATTTGTTACCTCTTCATGCTTTAACTACTGAACCAATATTCTTGAAATTTTGCATACACATAGTTAGAAGTACGGAGAAGGACATAAAGTACCTTTCATCCCGGGAAAAGCACTGTTCCCGTGGTAAATTCACGCAGGCGAAGCCGCGGGCAAAAGCAAGTAAAAGTAGTAGATTTCCAGTAAGATAAAAAAACGAAAATTAGCTTATAATTTTCGTTTTTTTAACTTACTGGAAATCTAAATACTCCTGAAGATTGTTCAAAGATAATATGTAAATGTGAAAGTTCCCTATTATGAGGCTGGCATGATTGCAGCACATGAGTAAAGATTAAAAATGATCGGCTTTAGCTTCCAGCATATTTTTTTTTCTGTGGCCGACTAACTATTTAGCTATAAGATTCCTTTCATTTGGTTCCATTATTGAAAAAATGATAAAAAAATCTATATTATAAAAAATGATAAAAAAATATATTCTTTAACTTTCACGTTATTTCAATTTTACATAATATGTTGAATGGCTGTATGTATAGGAAGTTGGAATATGGTTCAATAGAATAACGTGAAAATAGAACTAGTTTTTTTTTTAAATAATTTGACAGATGTCATTTGAAAACGATTCTCTCTAGAGCTGAAAAGTATTACTTTCTCCACGCTCCTCAGGCAACTTCAGACTTACTTTCAGAGTATGAGTAATGAAAAATTTTTTTTTAACCCGTCTCCTCCCAGTGCTGGGCAAAGGTCTCTAAAATTAAATAAAAAAATCTTACTGTGATCCAACAACCAGCCAGCTGGTCTTATTCAACGTAACCAGGGAAAGCAGCGCGTGCTGCGTTGTGTTGTGTCCGAGGCTCCTGACAATTGTTGCATTGTTGTTGTGCAACCTCCACAGGCAGACTTGCCAGGAGGCCGTGATTAGGAATATTGACGGGGTATTCTGTGGAAGAGGTTCAATAAATTTATATAAAAATAGCTTAACCCACGGCTTCGCTTGCATGAATTTCCCATGGGAACAGTGCTTTTTCCCGGGATGAAAGGTATCCTATGACCATTAACTATGAGCGAAATTTCAAGAAGATTGGTTCAGTAGATGAAGCGTGAAGAGGTAACAGACTCACCTTCACATTTATAATATTAGTCAGGATTCTTCTGCTACTGAGTGACTGCTACTAAGTAGGAAGCTGAAATTTGGCATGTAGGTTCCTTGGGTAGTGTAGGGGAGTGCTAAGACAAGATTTCCCAAAATTCCCAAGAGAAATAAATAAATAAATATATACGGACAAATCACACAGATTGAGTTAGTCCCAAAGTAAGTTCGAGACTTGTGTTATGGGATGCTAACTCAACGATACTATATTTTATAACAAATACATATATAGATAAACATCCAAGACCCAGGCCAATCTGAAAAAGATCATTTTCCATCTTGACCCGACCGGGGATCGAACCCGGAACCTCCAGTGTGGCAGTCCGGCGTGATGACCGTTGGGCCACGGTCGTCAAAGAAAACTTTCACAAACACATATACAAAGGGCTTTAAATCAAGTCCCACATATTTAAAGAAAAAATCACACAGTATTTGTATCTGTATATTTAGTAAAGTGGGATTTAATAAATACTGTTACTCAATCATGAAATTTACTGAATGAAATTCGAAGAAATTTGGTACAGAGGTAGAATAGTGGATTAGCATATTGTGCCTAAAATTATTTGCCTCCTGCTTTATCGTGCGAACCGCCAAGATATGGAATTCTCTCCCCGCGTTGCTTTTTCCAGTCACTTATAATTTAGGGGTTTTCAAGGCAAGACTGAACAGGCATATTTTGAGTTTGCATGTACTACTTAAGATCTCATCTTTGCTTCCCATCAGGCAAAAAAGAGATCAAACGCACTCAGATTTTTAATAAAAAAAGGGGTAAGTGTCCTATTTTATATATGTATATAAATTGTTACAGAATACTCACCAAACTATGAGGTACAACTTTTATAGCACTGGCACTGTTTCCTTGCTTATTCTTACTATCAAAAATAACATTATACTTATTTCTAACTTTTCCATCACTTATGTCCCAACTATATACGTGATTTGACTTATTACAGCTGAATAATCCATATTTTCTTTGCCAATCTATTGACGTTATAAAACTATTGTAAGTACCAGGTTTTTCTTCTTTCAACACATGTTCCACTTTAGCCTGGGTTACAGAGTAAATAAGAATCTTTCCACTGGCGGTTCCTAAGGCAATACATTGTGATTGTTGTTCGCTTTCCGATGATTTTCGCTTCCCACTTTTTTGTTGACCCTGAAACACGAAAGCAACACTTTTAGGTTATGTTTATAAACAGTTTGTTTTTCCAATTTCCTAGTTTTTACTGGGAAATATAAATTAAGATTAATTAAAAAGCATTATTATTGCAACATAATGTGCAATAAAATATAATATAAACGTAAAAGGTATGGCAAAAACCACGTGTGGTACTCACGCTAGAAATGCCTACAGATATCCATTTTAAACATGATGGTGGAGACGTCAAATGAAGGTCTGGAGTATACTCCTGTTTGAGGACATTAGCTTCTGTGTCCCATATCCTTAGCCGGCCGTCTTGGCTGATAATTGAATAATATTTTCCATCTTCGGAAAACGCGGATTCCCCCATGTTTCATGTCAAGTATTAGAATGTCAAATTTTGACTGCCTGACAGATACCAGACACTGACAGTTCATATGACATGTCTTACTGACAGTTACATACAATAAGTTTTTTTCTTTGAGATATCAAGGCATAGCAAAGCTCGACAGACATGCATGGCTCAGACTATGTGAGGCAAAGTAATTTTTTCAATTTTCTTCTTGATTTTCTTAGTTTAATTCTATTGCATATTATGACTAAAATTATCACAAGAGGTCTATATAATTTAACATAAATGAAAACTAGTAATACATAATTTTGCTAGCTTTATCTTTCTGCATGGAAATGAAAAAGATAGGTATAGGGTATAGTAAACCAACGCCCAGCTCAAATTAAATAAGGGAAGGTCCATTTTCATTTAAGAGATCCACTAGTCCACTACAAAACTACAAAAGAACTCAAACAAGAAAGAACATTTCATTAGTGCACAAAGAAGGTGTTGCCAGCAAGGTCAATATTCATTTTCTTGTTTGTTTCGGTCGTCAACTTTCGACCGTCCGTCCGTCAGTCAGTTTCACTTTGGATGTCACCAACATCTGTCATGTCATGCAATATTTTTACTCTCGGTTGTCCGTGGTTGCAAATGTAGGCGGAGTATATTTTAATTTTTAGTTTATTAAATCGTTCTCGTTCCACTTTTCGATAATTTTCTTTTTTATTTTCGTAAAACGCGCTCAGTGTTGTGCTTTCGATCCAATTTAAAAAGTGATGTGTATCTAAACTTGTGCGTTTTCTTTTGATATGCTTTTGTGATTATGATGTCATATTTCTGCTTAAATCCTTGAAAGATGAGTGTTAGCGTTGAAGCAGACGTATCCAGTCCCTTATCCGAGGGGCAGAGTGCTAATTCTGAAGGAATATCCAAGTCTTCTGAGAGTTCAACGAAGTTTGAAGATGGGGACCTTGGTTCTGAAGGTAAAGATGAGAAATCGGAACCTGGTACACCGAAACCTCATCCAATGGCGTTTACTATCGACTTTGGAGAGGCAAAGAAGGTCGACAACCGCAGACTCGAAGAGCTAGCAAAGAAATCGCAAGCCAGGCATCAAAGAGTCCAATCTATGTCTGCTAGTTTAACTAAGCCTTCTCCTGTTGCCCAAAAGACTCCTATGAGCGCGAAACTTCCAAGAAAAGCTCAGGGCTATAATTCGGAAGGTTATTTTTCATCAGACCAAGAAGACAGTGGCTTATCAGGATCAGTGAAGCTACGTAGCAGCCCGCTGGCTCAGTCTGTGCAAATAACTTCACCAATCATAAACAGACATGTAAAATCACCAGTCATAGACAGTTTCCAGCCGAAAAGAACGTCCAAAAGTCCAATTGTTGATAGTATAATGTCCAGAAGTGAAAATTTTACAGCAAGGCAAGATTTGAGATTACCCCTGAAAAATGCCACAAGTTCCTATGTAAGAGACGTCCACAGAACACCAAGTTACGGTAACCTATCCTGTAGTTACCAACCGAAGCATAACATATCAGATATTATTGATAAAAGTCCTGATGGTGTGATGTTAACAGATATTTCTAGTCCAGAATTAGATATTTTGACACCTGATAATGGTTTATCCACACCGGAGCTGGCAAAAAGTCCACTGATGAGAAAAAACAGGGCTTGCTCTGAAACACCAGATTTGTTCAAGAAATGTTTACCCAAAATTGAGCCTTTGTACATAGATGATGAAGTAGACGGACAGTCAAACAATTCTTCAACTGGTACGTACACTATCGAAGGAGATACCTATACAGAGGAGCAGAAAGCTAGAATGAGTATAGACCGTACATTTGGTACAGACTTATTGACTGATGCCATAGAAGAAACAATAAAAAAACGCAGCGAAAGAGATCCGGAGCTAGTGTTTGACTTCCCAGGCAAACCGGTGATAACGAAAGAGCCTCGAAGGGATGTAGCCTTAAGAAGTCCCTTGACGAACAAAACGTTTAACTTACCAAAAGTCTCTAAAGACAAGAATGTCCTAGAAATATCTTGTTGTTACGAATCTCCAAACGAAAGTGACTTAGCAGCTCAAACATCGAAGCAAATCAAATCAACTAGGAGTTACTTGGAGAAAATCAAGAATAGAGTAAGAACAATCACCGAGAAAACCTTTGCGAAGTCTCCACCGAAACACGGAGAGGACGTAGATGTTGGTAGCTTCACATCGGTTACAACATCCGGGGTATTAAGCTCAAAATATCCTGTCAAATTGGAAATGCCGAATAGACGTTGTAGCTTAACAAAATCCGATATAGACCAGATGGATTACATTCATAGGTTATCTAGAGAGTCTTCCGTCCCAGTTAACTTACCAAGTACAAGGCTTGGGGAAGAAATGTTTGAAAGTACGGTGATGAAGAATGCCCAAAAGGCTGTAACTGAGGAGTTGAGTCCAGAAAAAGTGGTTGGAAAGTTATCGTACTTGAGTCTGAACAGGTGTAAAGGGGATAAAACTTGGATTCAGGACTGGGCAGAAAGTGTAAAGAAGTATAATAATAACGGACTGGATGAAGTGGTGTGTGAGGAGCGCCCTCCGATTAGCCCAAGGCATCTTAGTGTGAAACGTAAGTAGAATCTTTGTTAAGTTACTTTAATTTATAAATAGTTACTAGTAAAGTAAGTTTCTTTGTGTCATAGATAGGATACTAGTTCAACGATTTCCTTATGTCATGGGATACTAACTCAACGATATATTCAAGAGCGATCCACCTTAGCGTCAGGGGGGGTCACATGGTCGAGTATTCGTGGTCTATACCCAATAACCCTGGGAACAGTGCCTTGGAACATTTCTTACCAAAATTATAATAAATGAGTTTCTTCCGACGTTTCGTCTCAGCAGTGGTCGTTCCGAAATGTTAGTAGTTTGTAGCTTTGAGAATTTAGATTCTATGTATGTATGTATGTAATACTTTAAGTAATTGCATTAAAATATAAAAAAGTTATCATATATAACATCGACTTATATATTTTTGGTAATATAAAAAATAAATGAAAAAAATATGATTCATAATATTGATTAAGGTAACCAAAAAATCAAAAGCATTTACAATTACCCTGATTGACTATATATTGTTGTAGAATCATAAAATGTTTACATAATAGGACAACTAGGAAAAAACGGAGTTTACAAAACCCGCATAAAACAATAACTGTACGCGTGAAAGTTATCAGAGTGGCACAGACAAACACACAGATACCTTATCTGATTCATGTTTGCCGGATCCTTTCGTAATTGCCTATGACATCCAAAGCTATACAAATAAAACTATACATGGTCCATTTATTCATAATTGTCCTATTATGTAAACAATTGTCACAGTACTTTTTAATGATTTTTGTTAAAAATAAATCAAATATTAGTTCAAACCTCAACATTCTAAGTTAAACATTTATTAAGCCTGCATCACACGTTTTTAGCCAAAACAAGAGTTACTGAATTGATCCTGGTGCTAAATCTAGATCATTAATGATAATAAAAATAGTACAATAGGCTTCTCAAATAACTGCTACTACTTATACGAGACAGAAAAAAATAATTTGCCTGTTATTTTTGCGTCTATACCTTCCAGAAAAAACGGAAAACACGAAAAACAAGGTTCACGGCTTTAACGAAATCGTTATGTAAAACACAAATCATTATTTCTACATAATGTTAAATCGCGAGTTTATTAAACTAGCTACAAGTTGCTGGTTTTAGATTTTTGAAAAATAACCCGGAAAAAATGTTAAAAATCGTAGCAATTCACAAAGAAATCCCCCATACATTTTTACTATGGCAGCGAAACGCTCAATATATAGGAGTTCCAAAGCCACGAAAAATGAGTCGGTACCCACTCGCACCCTAAAATTCGTCCCCTGGAATAAAAGTTGAAGATTCGGCTCCTATAAAGGTACCCATTCGTCCCCCGGCAGGAGACCAAACATTTTTAATTTATTTTGAAAGTACCTACTCGTCCCCTGGAATAAAAATTGCAAATTCGTCACCTGCTCAGGTGCCTATTGGTCACTTGATAGAAAAAAAACGTTGACATAGTACATTTGTGAACAGAACTGTACCGAAATTAATTTACAAAATATTATTTAAACTAGCTGATGCCTGCGACTTCATTCGCGTGGACTAAATGATCCTTACCATGAAAGAAATAATGTTAAGTTCTTGTTTATCGCAAATTTTTGAGAAGTTTTCTATTTTATTTTTTAAATCTTGGGTAACTACTTTAGCAGTTTTTTCTTCGAGGTTCGATTTGTACGCGAGAAAACAAGAAAAATAATCAGTCCATAGGTCGACACCAGCCGGTTATATTTCACTTATACCTATCAATCAATATTTAAATTAATATCGGTCAATATCTTTTTTGTGTACCTAGTTATTAACATCGGACCTCCGACAAACCAATAGGCGATTCGATTGGGATTTATTCCTATGAGCCAGCCCTCTTTCCGTCGGACCTGACGATGCTAATGCGAGTGGCCAATAGGCTGAATAACCTATTTCAAGGCACCATTTTCATGTTATATTTTATAATATAGTTTCGATTTTTATACGTCTACAGAAAATGCTCATCAGGTTGAACGACTTTCGCTAAGGAGCTAAGCTATTTCCACTTTTCTTATCTGTTCTGCTGTTCTCTGTTTCTTATTTGTCTTATGGTCTGCTCTGTTACTGTTCTTCATTAGGTATTCCAGTTTTCAAAATAAATTATGCCTACATGTTGCCCCAGGCTTAATAGCTATACAACAAAAACGTATCATTAAAATTCGTCCAGTAATTTTTGAGTGAAAAGCGAACAACAGACAGAGAGACAGAAAAAAATTCAAAAATCATGTTTTTGGCTTCTGTTTATAGTATTTTTTTAGGTTATAAACTAGCTTTTTCCCGCGGCTTCGCCTGCGTGAATTTCCCACGGGAACAGTGCTTTTTCCCGGGATGATAAGTACCCTATGCCCTTCTTAGTACTTCTATGTAAGTTCTATGTGTATATTTTTTTAAATAATAATAGGCTTTCCATCCATCTACCCTGTATTTGTTAGTTTCCTCCTTTAGTCGTATTCCTCATGACTGAGGGTTGTGGTCATTATATGGAATGAAACACACACAACGACTATCTTGGCAATTTTAATGGAGTGGTTTAGCATTGCCTTCTTCATTTCACACACTAGCTGACAATCATCCACCAGAGTGCAGGTTTCCTCACGATGTTTTCCTTCACCGGAAGCAAGTGGTGGTAGATGGAAACTAACATACATGAGTCAGATTAGTACACACACAAACTCATGTAGCACGGGCAGGATCCGAACCTGGGTCCTTTGCAGCCACAGGCGGGCGGCCTACCACTCGGCCACCACCGCATTTGTTAGTAGAAACAAGCTAATTATTAAAAATAAAAAAACACGACTGACAAGTTTTTACTCAAAAAGTACATACAAACATATAAGTTATACACATTTTTGAAATCGCCTTTTAAAGCCCTTCAATTTGATACCCCATTCGATAAGATTGATCAAATTTTATTTTTTTGGTCTGCTATTTATCGCATATATAATCCGCCATTTTGTTTTTATGATGACGTCATATACCCTATGTCACTCGGAGGGTCGGAGGAATGCAAGGAATCATACATACATACATGAACCATGAAAACATAACACTCCTTTTTTGGTCAGTCCTGTAAAAAAAAGAAACCGTTTGTTTTTAGGGTTCCGTACCTCAAAAGGCAAACACGGAACCCTTATAAGATCACTTTGTTGTCCGTCTGTCTGTCAATTTTTTTTTCTCAGTAACGCTTGAAGGTATCAATTTGAAATTAATATCGAATATTCGGATGCACGTTCTCTTTCAGGAAAAAAATAATCAATTATACGTCAACGCGATTTTCACAAACTTTTTTTTTATCCTAACTAATATTATTTTTTACTAACTAATATTATTGTTTGTTTGTTACCTCTTCACGCTTTATCTACTGAACCAATCTTCCTGAAATCATCCACGTAGTTAGAAGTACTGAGAAGGACATAGGGTACCTTTCATCCCGGGAAAAAGCACTGTTCCCGTGGGAAGTTCACGCGGGCGAAGCCGCGGGCAAAAGCTAGTTTTAAATAAATATAAAAATTACTATAACTACGATTTATACCTGTAGTACGCGACTGTAGCAAAACCACAGGCTATAAGAGAAATATAAAGAGAATGGAACATATACATTATTTAAAAATAATAATTGATCAGGGGACGAGTGGAAACCTAAAAAAATTGAGGGTGCGAATGGGCACAGGGTGCGAATTTCAGGGGACCAATGGGTACCGACCCCGAAAAATCAGTCTGCCGTAAGAATTCAAAGGGAATCCACGTCGCTCTGCTGCTCGAGGGGCCTTTAATTTTCGCGTGTTCGTATATTCGCAGACAGCAGAGAGTAATGAATAAGTCGGAGTTGCATATTTATTATTTTTAATCTTTTTTAAATTTATATAGGTACCATTTTCATACTCATGATGGCCGACAATTTTTGATGAAATAGAAATCGTAATAAATCGCAATCATAGAAATCGTAATAAATCGAAATCATAAAAATCAAAATAAATCCAAATCAAGATCCAAGATGGCGGACAGCTTTTTTTTTTTAATTTTGCAATATGGTTATCCTTTTTAAGTTTTTGTAATCAGTTATAGGTTCATCAGTTATCAGTATAGGTTTTTCGGTGCGCTGATGACAAAAATAACATTTATTTTGAAATAAAAGATGGCGGACAACTTTTTTTTTCAATTTTACAATATGGGTATGGTTTTATAGGTATTTCGGTGCGCTGATTACGAAAATAACATTTATTTTGAGATCCAAGATGGCGGACAACTTTTTTTTTAATTTTACAATATGGGTATGGTTTTATAGGTATTTCGGTACGCTGATGACAAAAATAACATTTATTTTGAGATCCAAGATGGCGGACAACTTTTTTTTTCAATTTTACAATATGGATATGGTTTCGTAAGTTTTTCAGTGCGCTAATTATGAAACTATCATTTATTTTGAGATCCAAGATGGCGGACAACTTTTTTTTCAATTTTACAATATGGGTATGCTTTTATAGGTATTTCAGTGCGCTGATTACGAAAATAACATTTATTTTTAGATCCAAGATGGCGGACAACTTTTTTTTCAATTTTACAATATGGGTGCGCTGATTACGAAAATAACATTTATTTTGAGATCCAAGATGGCTGACAGTTTTTTATTTTTATTTTTCAATATGGGTATCGTTTTATAGGTTTTTGGGGACGCTGATCTTAAAATTAATATTATTTTGGTCATCAGCGTCCCCAAAAACCCATAAAACGATACCTATATTGTAAAATAAAATAAAAAAACTGCCCGCCATCTTGGATCTCAAAATAAATGTTATTTTTGTCATCAGCGCACCGAAAAACTTATAAAACCATACCCATATTGTAAAATTGAAAAAAAAGTTGTCCGCCATCTTGGATCTAAAAATAAATGTTATTTTCGTAATCAGCGCACTGAAAAACTTATGAAACCATACCCATATTGTAAAATTGAAAAAAAAGTTATCCGCCATCTTGGATCTCAAAATAAATGTTATTTTCGTAATCAGCGCACTGAAAAACTTATAAAACCATACCCATATTGTAAAATTGAAAAAAAAGTTGTCCGCCATCTTGGATCTCAAAATAAATGTTATTTTCGTAATCAGCGCACTGAAAAACTTATAAAACCATACCCATATTGTAAAATTAAAAAAAAAGTTGTCCGCCATCTTGGATCTCAAAATAAATGTTATTTTCGTAATCAGCGTACTTACTGAAAAACTTATAAAACCATACCCATATTGCAAAATTAAAAAAAAGTTGTCCGCCATCTTGGATCCAAAAATACTATTTTTGTAAACCTCATCCCGAAAAATTGGCCTTCATGGGATGCCAGGAAGATATTTAACATCTTAGCATCCTGGCACGACGGTCATGCTATTTTCTGTCGCGGCATTCGTGTCCATTTTACTGCCAAGTCACGCCAAGTATGTTTTACATAAAAAAAATGGTCGTAATTTTATTTTTAGTATTTATTACCGTAAAGCAAGAAAAAATAATTATATAGGTTCCAACAAATTCTTTGCCGGATTCCTGTCACTTATTACTTCGGGTTGGCGGCAATCTCACGTCGATGTGTGCGTGTGACTTGCACACAGCCAGCTGAGGTTATCAAATACCTAAACTCGGTCGGGCGCGCGGACGTGATTAAAGATGGGCGGTCAGTAAATACTAAATAGTATTTTAAGAATGATAAATATGAGTATTTATCCGTTTTTACTCATTCTTACTGAGTATTTATCCAAAAGCATGAGTATAAACTTTTGTATGCAATGGAGCCTTAATTTAATACTTTATTTAAGTTGACCTTTCATTTTTAGCACTGAAAATGGAATCATCAGAACAATTAATGTTCATTTCTGGTAAAAATAAAAGGTTAAGCCTGCATCACACGTTTTTAGCCAAAACAGGCGTTACTGAATTGACCCTGGTGCCAAAACTAGATCATTATTGATAATAAAAATAGTACTATTGGCTTCTCAAATAACTGCTACTACTTATACGAGACAGATAAAAATATTTTGCCTTTTATTTTTGCGTAAATACCTTCCAGAAAACACGAAAAATACGAAAAACAAGGTTCACGGCTTTAACGAAATCATTATGTAAAACACAAATTATAATTTCTACATAATGTTAAATCGCGAGTTTATTAAACTAGCTACAAGTTGCTCGTTTTAGATTTTTGAAAAATAACTCGAAAAAAATATTATATATCGTAACAATTCACTAAGAAATTCCCCATACATTTTGTTGTATGGCAATGCCATCGCTCAATATATACGAGTTCCAAGCCCACGAAAAATCAGTCTGCCGGTAAGAGTCAAGGAGAATCCACGTCGCTCTGCTGCTCGAGAGGCATTTAATTTTCGCGTGTTCATGTATTCACAGACAGCAGAGAGTAATGTAGATCAGAGTTACATATTTATTACTTTTAATCTTTTTAAAATTTATATAGGTACTTACCATTTTCTTACTCATGAATGATGGCCGACAATTTTTGATGAAATAGAAATCGTAATAAATCGCAATCACAGAAATCGTAATAAATCGAAATCATAGAAATCGAAATCATAAAAATCAAAATAAATCTAAATCAAGATCCAAGGATGCTAAACATCTGCCTGGCATCCCATGAAGGCCAATTTTTCGGGATGAGGTTTACAAAAATAGTATTTTTGAGATCCAAGATGGCGGACAACTTTTTTTTTCAATTTTACAATATGGGTACGATACCCATATTGTAAAATAAAATAAAAAACTGTCCTCCATCTTGGATTTCAAAATAAATGTTATTTTCGTAATCAGCGCACTGAAACACTTATAAAACGATACCCATATTGCAAAATTAAAAAAAAGTTGTCCGCCATCTTGGATCCAAAAATACTATTTTTGTAAACCTCATCCCGAAAAATTGGCCTTCATGGGATGCCAGGCAGATGTTTAGCATCCTGGCACGACGGTCATGCTATTTTCTGTAGCGGCATTCGTGTCCATTTTACTGCCAAGTCGCGCCAAGTATGTTTTACATAAGAAAATGGTCGTAATTTTATTTTTAGTATTAATTACCATAAAACAAGAAAAAAAAAATATATAGGTACCAACAAATCCTTTGCCGGATCCCTGTCACTTATTACTTCGGGTTGGCGGCAATCTCACGTCGATGTGTGCGTGTGACTTGCACACAGCCAGCTGAGGTCTATCAAATACCTAAACTCGGTCGGGCGCGCGGACGTGATACACTCTTAACTTGAATATTAAAAATTCTTAGTAGTACTGGCCGCGATACATTAATTGTCTATCTCGTCGGGTTAGAATAAAAGCTTAACTACTTAAACATTACAATTCTATTACTAGCTTACTTTTTATGAAAACGGCAAAAGCTACGCAAAAACTGTCAAAGACCAATAGTTATTCATTAAATCCTTTATATCTATTGCCTTTGGATGCATGTTGATAGGACTTATAGTTTACAAAATATGCCTATGCTACAAGAATGTTTTTTTAAATGCGAACTTTTACTATTACTGCACGGTCTTGGTAGAATTTCGTATTTAATATCACGGACAGCATTCGATTTCTGATATAGTGGTCCCAGACTTCGTGTCGACATATGTTACCATCGCCAACAAAGCTTAATAATAAAAAATACAAAATCATTTATTCAGTAAAAACACATTTTACATTCCAACGATCCATTCAGATTGTACCCAAAAAGTATTCCGGCACTTTTACGGCCGTGCAGTAATAGTAAAAGTTCATATTTAAAGAAAAAATGTATTTTAGCATGGGTATATTTTGTAAACTGTAAGTCCTATAAAGTCCTTATTCACGAAAAGGCTTTAGTACCGTAGACCACATACATACGCTGCAGCAGATTATACAAAAGACTGCGGAGTATAATCAGTCATTATGCTTGGCGTTTGTGGACTACGAGAAAGCCTTCGATTCGATCGAGACCTGGGCTGTGCTACAGTCTCTCCAACGGTGTCAAATTGACTATCAATATATCGAAGCGCTGAAGTGTTTGTATGAAAACGCCACCATGTCGGTCCGTCTCCAAGATCAAGACTCGAAACCTATCCAGTTGCAGCGAGGGGTGAGACAGGGAAACTTTATATCTCCGAAACTGTTCACTGCCGCCCTGGAAGATGTTTTCAAGCTTCTGGACTGGAGCGGACTCGGTATCAATATCAATGGCGAGTACATCACTCACCTTCGATTCGCTGACGATATCGTAGTCATGGCTGAGACCTTGGAAGACCTAGGCACAGTGCTCGATGGCCTCTGTAGAGCCTCTCAACAAGTGGGTCTAAAAATGAACATGGACAAGACGAAAATTATGTTTAATATCCGTGTCGCATCCACTCCTCTGAAGGTTGGAGACTCTACACTCGAAGTTGTTGACAATTATGTATACCTGGGACAAACAGTTCAGTTAGTTAAGTCCAACTTTGAGAAAGAGGTCAATCGTTGAATTCAACTCGGCTGGGCAGCGTTCAGGAAGCTTCGCGATATCTTCTCGTCCAAAATACCGCAATGTCTCAAGCCTAGGGTTTGACCAGTGTGTGTTGCCAGTAATGATAATGATCTCAGTAATGATATACGGAACAGGTCGCTTACTATGGGCCTCATAAGAAGACTCAAGGTCACTCAAAGGGCGATGGAGCGCGCTATGCTCGGAGTTTCCCTGCGTGATCCAAATAGAAATGAGGGGATCCGTAGGAAAACTAAAGTAACCGACATAGCCCGCAGAATCGCCAAACTTACGGGGCACATAGCTCGTAGAACAGATAGCCGTTGGGGTAGAAAAGTTCTCGAGTGGCGACCACGAACCGGAAAACGTAGTGTTGGCAGGCCTCCCACTCGGTGGACCGACGACCTGGTGACGGTCGCGGGACGCGCAAAGATGCAGGCAGCGCAGGACCGGTATTGTGGAAATCCTTGGGGGAGGCCTTTCTCCAGCAGTGGACGTCTTTCGACTGAGAGAGAGAACTCCTATCAACATACATCCAAAGGCAATATTATAGAGAATTTAATGAAGAACTTATTGGTCTTCGACAGTTTTTGCGTAGCTTTTACCGTTTTCATATAAAATAGAAAAACCACGATTTGGGATATATAATGGGGGAAGGAAATGGGGGGAAACAATCATTTCTCGACGTGTTTCCATATCAATGTTAAAATACATATATGAAAGCTACATTTATGCCAAGTTTCATGCTTTCTTTCGGATAGGACCATAAAATCGATTTTTTTTAGGACAAGGAGATGTACTAAAATGTAAACATTAAAATTCTAAGTACTAGCCGCGGTACATTTATTGTTCTCGTCGTCGGGTTACAATAAAAGGTTAACTATAAACATTAAGGTTAAGTCCAGTCCTTCAATAACTATCGCGTGCACTTTCTAGGACTGGTGAGAGCCAACTGTCGTTTTCAAGTGAGGTACGCGTGTTGTTACAAGTAACAATGAAACCGTCCAAGTGCGAGTCGGACTCGCGCACGAAGGGTCCTATCCTATACCATTATCTATACTACATTAAAAAATATAGCAAAAAACGGCAAAAACAAAAACACGTTTGTTGTGAAATGTATTTGTTGTGTACAAAAATAAATAAATAAATAAAATAAATTTGGGGGGCTCCCCCCCAAATTTATTTTATTCTTTTTTTAGTATTTGTTGTTAATAGCGACAACAGAAACACATCATTTGTGAAAATTTCAATTTGTCAAGCTATCACAGTTCATGAGATACATCCTGGTAATAGACAGACAGACGGACAGACAGACGGACAGACAGACAGCGGAGTCTTAGATTACTAAGACTCCGCTGTCTGGGTCCCGTTTTTACTCTTTGGGTACGGAACCCTAAAAAACACTATCCTACCACATAAGTAGTTAAAAGGGTAATCCTACAGACGATTATTGACAGAATTTGTGGATTTAGAATAAATACATTGCAGTTTTTGTACTTTTCCATTAAGTACTTATTAATTAATCACCCCAATAAGTTCTATATCCTTTATAATTTTGTAAATTCACAGTTCCAATTCAATTTATGAGACTAACTTATTAAAAAATATTTACTGTCGATTAAGGATAAAAACTCAGTAGAAATGGATATTTATGAGTATTTACTCATCCTTAGATAAATACTCAGTCCTTAACCCATCTCTAGACGTGATACACTCTTAACCACAAAAGTAATTTCCTAAAAAGTCTATTTTAATTTATATTGATGTAAAATCATACAAAGACATGGTAAGATTGTTCACATGATAGGACAATTATGAATAAATGGACTTTAAGTACTTAATTAAACAATAGGGGATCGGACAAGGTATGAGAATTGTTAAAAATATGTAATTTTATAATGAAATACATATAATTAAACACATTTTGCGACTTTTCAGCACGAGTTTATTCTCCAGAGCTAATTTATTACTTGTTCAAACTTTTACGGAAAGTCAATTTTCTACGGGTGACGTCATATACATTTAGTTAGGGGCGTTTTGGTATCGTCCAAACATCGCTGCGTTTATATTTTTTGCTTTTTCTTGGGAAATACGTTGGTTATAGTTGTAATTAGAGAGTCAAGGGCCTCGGATAGTTCAAGAAATAGATCATATTCCGATTCATGAAAGTGGTTGTTTTAGACCCTGAGGTCCTGTCGTGTGTCGCATCATCAGTCAATACGTTATGGCACCCCCCGCACTTCTCCCCCGATCTTATGTGTGTTGGGACGCTATGACTATGAAAACGCACACATTAACGTGTTCCTGATGTGTTGCAGTTTCATTTGTAGTAGTATTAGGTATATTTGACGCCCCGTTTCTATGAAGCGCCCGCCCTGTGGCAATAGTGTAAATAATGTGCTAATCGCGCCTAAAAAGGTCTTTACTACAAATAGTTGCATGCCCCTAATCCCAATGCAATTATGTGACGTCATAATATGACTCCAAACAATCTCATTTCGTTACACGCTACTCCGTTACACCACACTCAAACAAAGATTGTGAAACACTGATAAGAGATAACAATGGACATTTTTCTTCACGTGCGTAAATTGGATAAGCATTTCATGTTTGAATTTGAATTTAGAAAAGTCGCTATAAATAACATTTTTTGCTTCAAACTTTTTTTGTCATATATTACGGATTCGTCGCTTATCGTCAAACACGCAAGTGGACGCATTTCGCCAGAAAACTCATCTCGTCAGATTCGACTTGACAGACGCAACTTGACTGATGCGCATTTTGACTAAATCCTATTTATGAATTGACTGCAGAGTTGCGTAAATAAGTCTTTAAATATCTCCATTTCTACACGAGATGCTGCTATCAACACGTATCACAATTACGAAAGATTGTTACGATAAGAGAAGTGTTGATAAAAATGCACATTAGAATCGAATTATCCTATCCACTATGTTATATGCCACAGAATACATAATAGCACAAGTAGCTATACTCAATCAATAGGTACTTGAGAACCCTGTCATTCATCGTTTCTTTTAATCATCATCAACAACTTGGAAATAGGTATTAGTTAATTGCGTATCCGTATGGCTAGCCGCACACGTGAAATATTATCTATATCTATACATATAATTTTTTATTTAGCTGATAGGTCCCACTGCTGGGCAAAAGCCTCCCCCTTATCTCTCCAACTACCTCTATCGCTCGCTATCTGCTGCCATTGCCTATCAAATACATATAATAAATCAGTAAAAATACATTTTGTCTGTACATTTAGTATTTTTGACTAAAATGGATAGAGAAACACTTAAAAAGAACAATAGAAAGCAAAAAAAAATTTTTGGAATTTCTTGTCTGTCTGTCTGTCTGTATGTATGTACGCGTTTCACGCAAAAACTACTGGATGGATTTGAATGAAACTTTTTTTATTGTATAGCTATTAAGGCAACATATAGGTTATAATTGATTTTGAAAACTGGAACACCTGATGAAGAACCATAACAGAACAGCTAAACTATAAGAAATATCGAAATGGTGCCTTAACAAAAGTCGTTCAACCTGATGAGCATTTTCTGCTGACGTATTTAAATTGAAGATCTGGAACATCTGATGAAAAGCTTCAAGAGACCAGCTACATTGTAACAAATGGAAATGGCGCCTTAGCAAAACTTGATTAATCTGATGAGCATTTTCTGTAGGCGTATAAAAATCGAAATATAAAGATCCGAAACATCTGAAACAGTTTGGAAAACTTGGAAAACAAAAAGACTTTACATCTAAGCGAAACTCACGCGGGCGAAGCCGCGGGCGACAGCTAGTTGTCAATAAAGTATAATATTGTCAATAATATTGTGTTTGTGGTGCGGCCTATATTTCGGTATTGATCCATTGCGAATATCCAGAAATTCTGAAATATAAACTCGTAATGACAACTTCACTCCTAAAACTTCTCAGAATGACAACCAGATGCTGAATGACCATTTCTTAACATGACATGACAACTTAGAATGTCAATTCGTAAAATGACACTAATCTTAATAACATATAGATTACCAGTCCTTTTTTCTTCTGGCCCTTTCTTTTGATAAACCGGCCAACTGTTAATTTTTTGTTTGTATGTGTCTTTCCCAACCTAGACATTGGCAAAATCGTCGTTTGGCTGAAAGATGGAGCCTCCAAATTAAAAAGTGATACCGTCATTTTGCGAATATAAATAAAAAGTTGTCATTACAAGAAGTTGACCCTTTACGAATTATTATTACGAAGCCATTGTATTAAGTGACATTTAGCGTCCGCTCGTCATTTTGAGAAGTTGGCATTATAAAATGATACGCGCATATAAAATTACCCTGCATGGTCATGGTAATAGAGACGACTTTGCAAGACAATTTGGGTAGATCAATGTGATGTCTACTGTACTTATTTTAATCTACACCGTGCTGTTAAGGTCACTTCACTTCGATCTTATCAATCCTTTTGTTTCACATTCGCATGACGTCATAATACTCACTCATAATATTATGCACGACTTTTGTTGTCGATTCATTGCCATCCTCCCCTTCTCCTCGCGTCGTATTCCTCAATACTGAGGGTCGTGACTCCCCCGTAGAATCACCTTCTCTCTGACTACTTTCCTCCACCTGTTTCGATCTTTCGCTTCGTGGAGGGCCGTATGAATTTTGGTGTCGAGGGATGATCGGATTTGGTCCGACCATCGCGTAGGACTGCGGCCTCTTGGTCGTTTGCCGTCCACCTTGCCAGTAACCATCAGCTGTTCAAGGTTTTGACCGTCTTTCCGTGCAATGTGGCCGAATAACTCGTATGCCATATTTTTATTAAATTGTTAAATAGCCGTTGCAAGTCGAACGTGTTCATAACCAATTTTTTTTTAGTAAAGTATCCGTAACGACCTAGAACCATATATCTATCTTCTATCTATATATATAAAAGAACAAGGGTGATTGGTAAATCAACGCCCAGCCTAAACCATAAAAGCTATAAACTTGAAATTTAGACCGAAGTTTTATGTTAATACGTATTGCTCAGATAAGAAAGGATTTTTCAAAATTAGACCCCTAAGGGGGTTAAAATTGAGGGCAAAGTTTGTATGAAAAAAAAAAAATCTTCACTGATTTACTTGAAACTTGGCAAGAATGCTTCTCAACAAAAATAAATAATGGCGTGTTTCAGCGATTTTTGAAATTCAACCTCTAAAGGGGTAAAAAGGGGAGGTAAACTAATTTTTCATCACAAAACTGAAACTATAAAAGCTATAAACGTGAAATTTGGTTAGTGTCTTCATTATACTATATACTGCCCACATAAGAAAGGGTTGTTCACAATTTCAACCCTTACAGTCCAAAAAAAGGGTGAATTTGCGTACTTATAGACAAATCCCATTTGAAATTTCGCCGCCTCCAAGCAATGCATGTTGGCTTATCGGTAGAGGTCGCGGAATATTTTTTTTAAGTCGAGGGTTCGAATCCTGCCAGACATGACTTCTTTTTACTTACTTTTTTTTTGTATTAGTTTTTTAGAATTCTATATATTTTTAAATATTTTAGTAAATAAATATTTCAAAAAAGTAACTGGAAGTAGCTGGATCGAATCCTGCCACAAACAATAATTTTCTGATTTCGTTTTTTATTTGTTTTCTAGAATTATTTTCTCACTTTCTTTTTAATTTTGAAAAGAAACGTTAAATTCATTTGCAAATTTATTTCCGGTCATCTACTGATTGTACCAAGAAAAATATCCAATAGATGGCGTTGATAAAATGAGAAATGTAAGCTGAAATTATTTCTCAATGTTTCCAATAGATGGCGCTGCGCCATTTTGGTGATTTCTACTTCGCGCTATTAAGATTTTTAACAGCATAAAGGGGTCGTGAGTATAATAATAAAACAGTAAAGATATTTTGTCACCCCACAAACACTTCCTCTAATATAAGTGTGAAGTGTGATGAAAATCAATCAAATCCAAATATGCATTAGCATTACCCGGAACTTGCCTCTGCCTCGATTTTTGATCCCCTAGCTAAGAGATCGAGTGGCGACCACGAACCGGAAAACGTAGTGTTGGCAGGCCTCCCACTCGGTGGACAGACGACCTGGTGAAGGTCGCGGGATGCGCATGGATGCGGGCAGCGCGGACCGGTCGTTATGGAAATCCTTGGGGGAGGCTTTTGTCCAGCTGTGGACGTCTTTCGGCTGAGAGAGAGAGAGCCAAGGGCAAGTTTGGGGGATCAGTCGGTAATAATAACTCAAAATACGGAACAGCTAAACTATAATTTTTCGAAATTGTGTTAAAAACGAATTAATACGTAGCTAGGACGTTGTTCAACAGTCATTTAGCTACTGCTTTGTCTTCTAACTTACCATTTTCGTTTTGACATGAAATTAGTCTCGGCTTAGTGAAACAATGGAACTTTAAAAAAAACTAATATTTTACTAATTAAGCTGAAGATTTTGTATGTTTGAAAGCGCTAATCTCTGAAACGATTGGTCTGTTTTCGTATTTGTATTGCTGAAGGGCTGAAGGTCAAATTTAAAATCGTATTTAGAATCTGACCTGTCAATAGTAACTTCCGCGCGGACTTAGTCGCGGGTAAAATCTATAATCTATACTTACATATTATGTATGACTTAGTTAATTATGTTATAATAAAACTGCAACTGGTCTATGTCTGTACATAGCTGATATTTATAAAAAAATATAGGGCCGATAGAAGCCGAAACGTTATTTTTTAGATTTTTTGTCTGTCTGTATGTTTGTACGCTCATCACGCAAATACTATTGGATGGAATTTGATGCGGTTTTCACTGTTGTATTGTTGAAGGTCTAACTTAAAATCTGGCGTAGGTTTCATTATGATACGCCGCTTAGAACCAGAGATATTAATTCATTTCGGAAGAAGTCGCGGGCGAAAGCTAGTTTATAATATTGGCATTGTAAAAATGGTAAAATGCAGCGATTTTTTCACAATGGTCAGTGCAAAATTTAAGTAAACAGATGGTAATATGAGAATATTTGCATAATCGTCCCACGTTTGTGATGACTCAAGTTTTTTCACGGTCACTGTAGGGTTGTCGATATCAAGAAATGTCAGGCAAGTGGTTAAACTCGTGACACAGAACTAATATAAGTACGACGTACAGAAAGGAAGCTCCCTGCCCCTCCCGCAATATGGCAACGCCCCGCACCCCTCGCACTTCTCCCCCGTTCGTTTGCGGATTGGGCCGCTATGACTATGAAAACGCACACATTGACGTGTTACTGACGTGTTCACAGATGTACAGTTTCATTTGTAGTAGTAGTATGTATATATGACGCCCCGTTTCTGTGAAGTGCCCTCCCTGTGCTCGTGATTCACGCTAAAACGTTCGTAAAAACGTAAAAGTTCTGTATCAACGAAACCCTAAAATTTTCTATGAGCGCTATTGACAAAAGGCTAGACCTAGTTTTAACGAATTACTAAAAATACTTATTTAAGCAAAATGCGATTCTCCTCCAGATCATTGTTAAAATTACAACCGAACAAAGATACAGCGTGATGTATTATGTATATTGTGCCCCTTGATTCAGCTGCTATGCCCTAGTCTACTAGTAGATTTGTCACTGCCGGAAAAAATAATAAATATATACGGACACATACAGCTAAAAAGTGTTATGGGATACTTGAAGTGGGAGTGGCCTAGTAGTTATCCCGCCTGTGACTGCTAAGGTCTCAAGTTTAAATCCTGCCTGTGCTACATGAGTTTGTAGTATATCAATCTGACTCATGTATGGTAGTTTACATCGATGGTCACGGATATGATACTCAACGGTGACATCCCTAACGCGCCATATAATGGAAATGCAAACGAAACTGTAGTGTTGGCGTAAAGTTTGCGGAATAGCTCGCAAAAACATTATTTGTAAAGAACTGGGTGTAATTTAATAAAGCCGTTATTACATTAATGAATTTTAAAATTCCTTGGCTAGAGAATAGCTGTTTAATTACAAGAAATAATAAGTAGCTAAGACGAGGTGCAAAAAGTCTACCCGATCATGAAAACCCGTCCAGTTATAATTAACGATAAATAGTTACTTATTGATAGATACCTTACATACATGCCAAGTTAAATTCAACCCCCTTCATATTTCATAATTATTTATTTGCCAACTAAGTGTACATATTGGTATTACAAGTGTATTCTTCTCTTGTGAGTTGATTTTTAAGTTATAAATAAATATTTACGGACAAATTACACAGATTGAGTTAGCCCCAAATAGGGCTTCCAATACCGGGATCCCGGTATTGCTTAATACCGGCGATTTTTTGACCTGTTTGCAATACCGGTATTGAAATACAATACCGGTTTTAATACCGATTTTTTTTTATTTTTTTTTCTCTAAACTTACAGAGTTTTTACAGGTTTACCCAATACAATAGAAAAAAACATGTATACCAATTATTGAAATAATATTTTTTTTTACATAAATAACAACCTTTGTAAATTCACACTGAGTACACTGGAAGATAATAATATCTATTTTCTATCTGCGATCAAATTCAGAGTGCATACCGGGCGTGCCAGCGGAGACTTGTTTATCAAGTTGATCCGTCCGGGAGGGACCTCCAAAAGGCGAGGCTGCCTTCGACGCTCAATGTATCTATTTGAAATTGGAACGGAGAATTGAACTATTTTAGGCATTTCCATATTGTGTATATGTCGTCGCCCGATCGTTGTATTGGCCAGATCGTGATATGCCCGGGCACATCGAGATACGCCGGCACTTCATGATCTGGCCATTCTACACCGGCCATATCGTTCGACGATCGTTTGACGATTTGCCCAGCCATATTAGGGAATATCGTTTGTGTCCAAGGTTTATGGGGAATAAAAGTTTTTTTTGGTATGTGCAATTTGTCTTTAATATTATAGATCAATTTTTCTCTGCCACAATGCCCAACAGTCTTGTGGACTTCAGTTATAATATCAAAATATTCTTCTAATGCGACGATGCGAACAGTGCATCGGCAGTTTTCTTTTTGAATATCTTTGAAGTTTCCATCACGTCGTATTTTGAACTCCAATAGTAGTCTGAAGAATCCCGGTGCATGGTCACCCTACTTTTTTTATTATTTGGTATTATCTTCACCAAAAGCCGTCCTTCTTCACGCGAATAAACAAACACGACGCTAAAGCAGGCTAACACCGTAACGCGCTAAGATAGCGCCACCTTCAGCGAGAAATGCAACCAATTCACGATCCGCCCAGTATTGAGTTGGGAATATCGACAAAAATGTTATTCTCGTCGATCTGCCCAACTTTTGATTGGGCACATCTTGATATGGCCGGCCAAATCATGAAGTGCCGGCGTTTCAAGAAGCGTCCAGCCACATCGTGATCTGGCCAATATATCGATCGGCCCACGACATATACACCGCGAATCAATTTAAATCGGTGATTTTGAAATTATGTCGCATAAAATGCACGTGAACAGATAATTAATAGTGACATTGTAATATTTTTGGAATAACCTGCACATAAACTAAATAGATAAAATTAACGTAAAGGACATTTGCCGCCGAAAATTTACTCGTGCTCGAGGGAAGGACCAGTTACCGAAAAAATAATTGATCTTGGAGAGGACCAGAAAACGAAGGCAAAACTTATAATGACCATGGATTCATTGCTGTATGTTCACATCAAGATAATTAATGATGATGACATGATTAATTTTTAAAAATCTTAAATATTTAAAGTTGTATTAGGTAAAGCTGTGATGATTTAGTTTGTTATATGAATTGTTTGTTAACACCTGAGTAGCTGATGCTGTTAAGATAATAAATAATAGATGCTGCTGAGATAAAAGCAAATGTATTCGAAAATACTTAAATGGTGAATCGTGAACTGATTGATAGATAGGCAAAAAAATGCATTCATGTAATAATGCTTATCGGGCGATTTGTATGTGCAGTAGAACCGTACATGAATAAAAGTATATTTACAATGACCTATGTTTTAATTTTGGCTTAAAACTTCAAAACAAGAAACTTTTTGAAAAAGAAATATGGATTTTCACTTCAATACCGGAATCCCGGTATTAATACCGGTTTTGAATTATTTTCCGGTATTGAAACCGGTATTCAAAATATCCGGTATTTGGAAGCCCTAGCCCCAAAGTATGTTCGAGACTTGCGTTATGGGATACTAACTCAACGATGTTATATTTTATAACAAATACATTTATAGATAAACATCCAAGACCCAGGTCAATCTGGAATCAATTTCTATCTTGACCCTACCAGGGATCGAACTACTAGACCCCACTACTGGGCGAAAGCTTTTTCCAACATGTCCTTTTACTTGCCAGTTGTATAGGTATGTGTATCAGTACTACGATAGCTCCGAAATCTATTGTGATACAACGAAGGATACTTCATAGATGTTTCAAGCCACTGAAATTTTCATATTATTTTTCTATATTTTGGGTACTAATGACATTATTTTTGCCCACAGCTCGGAGCCCCCTCGGTGGCACCCCTACAAAAATTCCCAGCCCTGTGGGAACCCTACTACATAGGAGAACACCGGTAAGTGAAGTTTTTTTTTAGGATACATTTTATTTTATTCCTAGCTCTATCATCGAATACTTCGCAAAGAAGATTATTGAACTCTTATTGTACAAAAATATAAAAATTATGTAAATGGTGGACAATAGATACCACATTGGCACCCGATTTTGGGGGTCATTGGGAAGCTACAAAGTTACTACAGCATTCGGCACGAAACAAGATACGAAAAATAGATATCCTTGGAGGTGCGGTTTGCGGAGGGAAACGGGAATGAATGGTAGCGTGCACCCGCGCTTCCCCGCGCATTCCCCCCGCGAGTCTTACATGCGCAGTCGACGCCATATTGCGTCTTGTTCCTGCCGATACCTGTACACTATTTCCATTTTTAGTCTTTATAGTCGTAAGATGCTAGGAATACTTTATTATTCCTATAGACCCTTAGTATCACACAAAAAAATCCTACTTAATTTGAGTCCCTAACTTGATAATATGTTTTTAGGACGAACCTAAGAAACTTAACATATTTACTATGTTTGTGCCGATTGATAATAATGAAATAACTAAAGAAGATATATTATGAAGAATTAATTTAGAAGAAGTTTTAATTGTACTGTTATTTACTTAATATTAAATAGTTATCACGATCAACTCTGGTCTATTATTGTTTTGTACATACATATTATCACGCGATTTTATTACTTATTAATATAATATAATATATATATATACGGACAAATCACACAGATTGAGCTAGCCCCAAAGTAAGTTCGAGACTTGTGTTAAGGGATACTAACTCAACGATACTATATTTTATGACAAATACATATATAGATAAACATCCAAGACCCAGGCCAATCTGAAAAAGATCATTTTCCATCTTGACCTGACCGGGGATCGAACCCGGGACCTCCGGTGTGGCAGTCTGGCGTGATAACCGTTAGGCCACGGAGGTCGTCGTATTAATAGTTGTTTATAAGATATTACCACATATTACTTTTGGTTGTGTTGTAAAATTCCAAATTAGGTTTTACGATGCTTACTACCGAATTAGATAACTAATAATGTTAGTTTGAATGCGTGTAGGCAGAGCATAAGGTGTTTTGTTAGTCGATAGATTAATGTCTTAAAAAGGATATAAATAATGCGTTGATATAACCAGCTATGAATATTTTAAGTTGTTCATAGTTCATAGTTATTTATTCATAAACAGTACATACTGTGTGTGAAATTACATTAAATTAAATTAAATATTATATAATTAACAATTTGATACAAAATTTTACAATAATAATAATAGAAATTAAATAGTATTAAAATTAAATTGCCTAATTATTGATGTCAAAAAATTCGTCCACACTGTAGTAACATTTTTCCAATAATAAGTCTTGTAATGTGGCTTTAAAAACCTTTAGACTATACTAACTTTACTTGTTATAGGTAATTATTAGGTTACAATATTACAAAATAACGTAAGATCATTCTGTACTTTGTTTTTAAGCCCCGGGGCTCCACTCCCTTGAGAATTTTGAAATAAAAAGTACCCTATGTCCTTCTCAGTACTCTAAACTATGTAAATGTGAAATTTCAGTAAGCTTAGGAAGAGGTAACAAACTCACTATTACATACATACATACATATTATCACGCCTTTCCCATGGGGGTAGGCAGAGACTAGCGATTTCCACTTGCTACGATCCTTACAGATCTCTCTTGCTTCCTCTACACTCATCACTCTCTTAATACATGTTCTCCGGTTATGGGTGCTCCTAATATCTCCCTTTTTAAAGAGGTCCGGTAAACTCACTATTGCTTTTGTAATATTAGTTCGGAAGTTGAAGACAATCTACTTTTTGATTTGGACAAGGCATGTAAATTAGAGACCGGTAAAAAGGTATTTTCAAACCCCATTATATTTGTAAAATAAATTTGTAAAGTTTATTTTGTAATTAAAATCAAACATGTGTTAGAAATCCTAGTGACCCTTCGGTCATAAAAATGGCTACAGTTATGATGTGCCATATGGCAATACTCATAAAATACGGTCCTTTGTTACGAAGGTATTAGAAATCTGGGAATTGATGCCTTCGTCACAATTAATATAATTTTAAAGTCAAGTCGCATCGCAGTAACGAATTTTAGGTGTCAGCGGGGCATTACAGGGCGGGGGGAGTGTCACACCCGCCCGCTAGCGCCGACCGCCCCCCCCTCCCCCCGCGATGGCCCGCTGCTTGGACCTGCGCGCACTTGCGTAAACATGTTTGTTTGTTTGTAGTATCTTTATTGTACTAAGAATACAACATAACTAAAAAGGTAAATTTACAAAGTATATAGGTAGGTAAATATAAGTTTGTTATTTCTTCACGCAAAAACTATATGAGATTTGAAATTTGCTACTTGCGTAGGGAATAAGTCATCGTAGAAAAAAATATGGATTGACATCTAAAATAAATTATTTACTATTATTATTATATTAGGGGTACTTTTTACCCCGAATTTCCTGCGAGAGCGAAGCCACGGGGCGTAACTAGTGATAGTATGTTACGCTTGGCTAAATTGACCGGATAAGATCGTCGGCTTTAAATGTGTACAAACTACTGAACAGATAAAATCTTATTTTTTTTATTCTAATTTCATTCATTGTGAGAGTTTAAGGTTAACAACTTTACGCAAAAAATGTTACTTTTTTTCATTTGGGCCGTTAGATTTTACTGACAGTTCGTTTCCCTCGAATATCTGCGAATATAAAATGATGGTCTAAGTAATAAGCTTGTGCGAAGTTTCGTAAGGATCCATTTAGAAATCTTACATTTAGCGAATGTTCCGGGCAGACCACAGCGCGACAAAAGCAAAATGAGCCACTCTTGAAATATAGACTCGCTCACTTTGCTCGCTCGGTCGGAGGTGTCTTCGACCGAGCGAGCAAAGTGGCTTAGAGGTAAAGAGATAACACATTGAATTATAAATAAATATGGAAGTGTAATTCTCATACAACGAACGCTCTAATCTTGGTTCCATTTACGCAAACAAATGTACTTAAATACAACAAGACACTCACACATTCTCATAGAAAAAGCACGACTGGGCAGAAACACGATTGGGCGCGTCAAGGTCACGGGGCGGGGTCAACACACCGCGGCAGCCGGCTACCGCTCAAACAAACGGCTCAGCCGCTTCGCGTTTGAAGTCTCGGACTCGGCACAGAATTAATATAAGTACTACGTAGTCTCGGCAAAGGAAAGAAAGGTAATTCCGCTGTTCTTCATATCTGTGTGATTTCTACACCACTTTACGACACACGATGGCATATTTTTTCTAATTAAACTTGCGAAATTACTCGATGATACGTACAATTGACACTTATGTGTTTGGTACAAGTACAACCGTTGAACTCGCAGCGCCACGGCGAACTGAGGCGAAGTGAGGTGTGTATTTTACGCCCCGCCCACAGAGGTGCATATTTCGTGGAACCATTTTTTTGGCGTTGTTAGAGTTCTATGGTATATTAGTTCGTTGAGATAACAGTAAAAATATAGCAATGTAGAAATGCATGTTGTACAAAACATCCAATCTGTTAAAATTTTTATAATGTCTACGGATACATTGTTATGACGGTCACTGTAATTAGGACGTGGCTTCCTCTATAAAGTATACAACCATGTCTATAAAACGCGCATCGATTAACATCTATGGGTTTATTCGACTTAACACCGATTTCGATAAAATGTAGGGGTAGAAAAATATTGGGAATAGCACAAAAGGTACTTTTTATTCCAAAATTCCCATTACAGCGAAGCCCCGGGACGCGGATATTAGGCTATAAAAAGATACACTAAGTACTCAGTAGTTTAAAATGTCTAATTCGCATTTATAGTCCACACGAAATTAGCTCGCGTTCATCTTGGTTCATTTTGTTTTGGTTTGCACATGTAGGAAGTGGTTTGGACTGATTTATAGTCCCAAGTCTTTTTGTTAGTATTCTAATCTTGCGTATCAGTTCGTATTGTCAACTTCTCGAAATGACAACCTTTCGACGTTTAATACCAACGGAGAATACCAACCATGAAATTTGCGGCATTTCGCGTAAAATGACAATTTAATTGATAAAATGAAATAGAAATCACGAAGCGTTGTCATTTTGCGAATAAAAGTTGTCACAGCTGGGGACTACTAGGGATAATTTAACCCACAGAAATATTTTTTTATCAAAGTCAAAGTCAATTATTTTTATTCATATTGGCTTAAAAATAGCACTTATAAATCGTCACTTTCTTGTTTTTTAGTTAGTTGACGTCATAAAATTACTTAAAGCTAAGTTTACCACCGCCTCCAAAGCGCAAGTGGAGAAGAGGCGGCGCAACAAACTCCACTGCTGCATTTTCTCCAAAGTATTTTTTTTTTTATGAGTATTTAAGTCTGTAGATTTAACCATCAAACCCACGGAAATATGAATAAGAGTGGAAGTGTTAAGTAGGCGTGGCGCAGTCGCCACAAGTAAGCAATGCATTGCTAACAAACACGGCTCGTCATTCTAGTTGTGTTCTGACTTCGCGCTGAGTAGTTTGTTCGTGACAATGAATTCTCGTCGAAATTCCCTCGTCAAAATGCCATTTTGTTCTATTTTAGAGTGCAAAAATAATAGTAGCAAAATTAATCTTAAAAATGGAGGTGTTTCGTACCACAGGTGAGTAATATTTCGTTTGTTTTCTTTAAAATAAAAGTTCAATAATGATAATAAAAACTTTAAAATATTATTTGTTAAAAGTTATCTTAATGTCATTTATATAAGGTCGATTTTGTCATTAACGCGTGCTCCTCTGTTCTTCCCGAAACGTCTATGCTACTCGATTAGTGATGTACCTAGTAAGGTAATGTTTTGGATTTTATCGATATATTTTGTTTACATTGTATGAAATATTAATTTTAAGGTTTCCCAAAGATCCTGATTTTAAAGAAAAATGGATAGATGCAACTGGCAGAGTTGTTTGGATGACAACTAATTTAGTACTATATGTTCCGAGCATTTCGAGGAAAATAATTTCTTGATTTCGACACACTTTTTTTTTATTACAAAATATTACGTTAATTTTTGATTAAAATAATAACACTATAAATCCGCAAAACAATATAGAAGAAAGAAAATCTATTTTATTATTCTGAGTTTGTATGAAAATTTGATCTATCGATATCGATATTGTGTTGCAATAATCAATCCGCTACTGCACTAATCGAGTAGCACTAGGAATACTTTCATTTGACGCTAATTTAAACCCTATTCTCTTTGATTTATGGGTCATAGTTGCTCAAAAGTTTTGAAACGCCATCTATTGTCGAGTGGCGGAATTTTTTCTTCAGTCGACGTTGGACTTTAAAACGTCTTATGTACGTTCTTGTACAGTACAAATTAAGCCATATGTCGAAGACTTAAGGTACTTGTTTGTCCGATATAGTCGCATTGACTTAATACACTTTGATAAAATAAAAATGACCAATAAAGCTCATTGTTCATCTGTAGTGTAGTGTATGATTTATAACTTAAATGTGTGAGTTTGGCGACCACGGTTCACTTACTAATTTTATCAAGTAACACTTCCACTCTTATTCATATTTCCGTGATCAAACCCATGGAATAAATAAGAACTTCGTGACGAACCAAATCAAGAACCAGAGAAAATGTCGAACTTGGAAAACTATCAGAAACAATTAAATTATTTTAATGTCCAAAGCGTTTTGATTTAACGAATTTCGTAACAGATTTCACGGTCCCGTTCCGTGGTATTTCTGATTTTGACTCGACACTGTGACCAAACAAATGGGTTGTTTGGTTGCGTAATTTCGAGGTGATATGCTTAAAAGTATTTTAAATGTAAGCGGACGAATAGGTAACCCTAAAGTCCTTATGCTAGACCACGAAAAAAAAACTATAATTTTGGAAAAAATCTTGATACATTTTAGTAAAAGAAACAAAACGCAAAATCTTTGGAAACTTCACCCATCATGATAAATAGAACATTAGCCAGTAGGATAAGAAATTAAAAGTAATACGTACAATTTTCTACTGCGGTAATTAATTTTGCAGCTTAAAAAATCTCAGACAAGTGTTTTGTAGGGCACTAACACAGTTATAAAAATAATAAAATAATTTGGCATACGATTTAGGTGAATGTGTAATGTAAAAATGCAGCGCAGACCGTGAGTCACCTGTCAAACTTTCGCGGTAAAAAATGGCGGGCCCCGCCTGTGTACGGTTCTTTTTGAATTCCATTCTGTTATTGTGGTTTTGCACATTGACGATTTTTGTTATTATTTTTTAATGCACTGTAAATGTCTAGCGAAAGTGTCTCCAGCTCAATAGAATACAAATTGTGTCTGCATTTGTGACTTTTGGAATTTGTATTGATACGATTAAAATATTCTTTTCCGTCGTGTTGACCTGCCTTATTTTGGCGTATTCACTTAATTGTTGTTGACCAAAAATCAGCCACGGCCAACGCATTGTGCCCTGCATTAGGTCTCCCAAGGTGCACCAGAGTGTGGCAAGATGGACATTCGAGCAGGTGGGATATTGTCTCGTGGTCTCCACACGAGCATACCTGAACCGTGCGCTGTTTGCGAAGCCTCACCGCACCAAGTTGCTTTTATAACGTCCTTCTTATTTTTCTTGTAGAGTCGTAATTGCTATCAAATTAGTAACGTCCTAAGACCAGCTTATTGATACAAGATGATTTCTGCGATTTCGTTGTCGCACTAGTTAAATTTTTTAATAGGTACCTACATTAGATGTAACTGGAGCGACAAACAGTAGAACCATCTTGAAACTAGTGCGAACAACAACGCAACAGAATCAAAAGAGCAACAAAAAGATCAACAATTTGCTACCTAATTAATTTATCGATTGAGTAGTCTGCTGTAAGATTTCCTAAACAGCCTAACGGACCCTGATGTTGATGTATATAAAAGCTGCACTGGGCTCTAATAAAAAATAATAAATTATTTTGGCATACGATTTAGATGATTGTACGTTACGCCTTTGATTTTAAAAAATGCAGCGCAGACCGTGAGTCACCTGTCAAACTTTCGCGGTAAAAAATGGGAGATACTTTTTTTTCTAAAATTCCCACAAGGCCACCAAGATTCAACATGCAAATTAAATGCAACTATTCATCTCGTGTTGTCACAACAACTGGTTATGCTAAATCCGCCGGCAGCCCAAATACCATTGTTTTACGTTGCATAACTAAATGTGATCCATTCGGTCACGACTGTTAGT
The DNA here is from genome assembly GCA_018467065.1 of Ephestia elutella. Lineage (NCBI taxonomy): Eukaryota > Metazoa > Arthropoda > Insecta > Lepidoptera > Pyralidae > Ephestia > Ephestia elutella. The sequence continues at coordinate 2,994,596 of CM031594.1, forward strand.
ACTCCACGAATTGTTATTTCATTTCGCATGGTTTACATTTCTTAAACCAAACGAACTAGGAGCTTGTTAGCCCAGTGGTTAGCGCGTTTGGCCTGCGATATCGGCGGTTAAGCAACTTTAGTAATGGTGGGTCACAGGATGGGTGACCAAAATTGTATTATGTAGAGCTACTCCGTGCTTCCGTCGTTGAAATGAAATAAAATTGATTTTATTTAAAAATAGCACTTTTAAATCGTCAAATACTTATTTTTTAGTTAGTTGACGTCAGAAAATGACTTAAAGCTAAGGTTACTACCGCCTCCAAAGCGCAAGTGGATATGAGGCGGCGCAACAAACTCCACTGCTGCATTTTCTCCAAAGACGTCACTTCACAACATATGTGTCTTACGTTCAACCATTGGCTGTATTTGCAGTCGTTAAAACCCATCAATCCACATTGACCCAGCGTGGTGGGTCATGGACAGAGATACCCAGGAATAAACGGGAAGAAAACGTTTTTGCCCGAAGTAACCCCCCATCTTTATAGATGTAAGACGGAAGTAAACGACAGAAACAGTTGTTTCGAGGCGTAAACCCATCTCTGGTCATGGACCATCTTCTATCCATTCATAAGGAAGGCCAGTGCCTCAGCAGTGGGGACGTTATAATGACTGATGATGATGAAACGAGAAAGGATTAGCTGGACAGAAAGAATAACAAAGAGGTTCTAAACAGAATAGGAGAAAAACTAAACATTATTCAAACTATTGAAAGTAGAAGACTGAAAATGTTGGGTCACTTGATACGATACGATGACTACGTACGAAACATCATAGAAGGAAAGGTAAAAGGAAGAAGGGGCCCAGGAAGACCAAGACAGAGTTACATGAGACAAATAAAGGAAAAGGTTAGCGTCGGGTCGTATCAGGAAGTGAAACAGTTGGCAATGAAAAGAGTAAAATGGAAGGAACTCCACCGACAAGAGCCTAGCTCTTAAATTTTGATGTTGTTGATGATGAAATTTTTTAAGAAGGGAAAATGAAGTAGAGCCAAAAGTTAGATGGAATACAGGCATGATATGGTTACAAATTTGGAAAAATTAAATAAATAAATTCTGCATCGGCTTTTAAATGTATATCAGAAGTCGTAAACTATCCATGATATTAAATACAAAATTCTACCATGACCGTGCAACAATAGAAAAAGTACGAATTTTTCAAAAAATCGTCCTAGTAACATGGGCATATTTTGTAAACTATAAGTCCTATCAACATACATCCAATGGCATTATTATAGAGAATTTAATTAAGATTGTCAGTTTACGCAAAAACTTCTACCTACCGGCTTCTACCGTTTTCATAAAAAATTAGAAAAACCACAATTTGGGACATAAAAGGGGGGGAAAGGAAAGGGGGGGAAACATTCATTTCTCGAAGTGTTTCTATATCAATATTAAAATAGATATATGTAAGCTATAATCATGCCAAGTTTCATGCTTTTTTCTTAATGGGACCGTATTTCACGTTAAGGAATCTAACTATTTGAAACAATATTGACAATATGACCCAGTGTCTGCTTGAAGTCGATGTAAAGGCGGATGTCACAATCTAGGTCTTTTAGCGTAGAAAATAGTATTGTGACTATTTGTAACGATTCCCATCATGTCAACGCACATCACTGCTTCGACCCAATTTTCATGCTTTTATCCGCATTTGGAAAATCTGAAACCTCTATTTATGATCATACGTTTTTGTAATATAAAAAAGAGGTTTTAGACACTTTTGTTTAAAAAATGTTTTAAAATATAATGCTGAACACAAAAAATGTGAAAGAAGAATTACGTCAATCAAGGGAAAGGGCTTTAAACTGGGGATTCCTCCACTTATAGGCGATGGGCTAGCAACCTGTCACTATAAGGGCTTTAAACTGGGGATTCCTCTACTCATAGGCTGAGGCGGGAATGTCTGAATTTCTGATACACGTATCTCAAACCTAAATCTAGGCTACCTATGCTCATTTCTTGTGGGAAGATTAAAAAAAAAACAATTGCGTTTAGTTATCCCTGCAGGAGATGGGGGTCAACGATCTCTACTCTATGACTCACTCATTGTCGACTTGTACGGTACAATTTTTTTAATTCTTTGATAAAAGAACGACGAGTGACGCGCCGTGCGGAAACCGTAAATTAAGATTAAACTGTAAGTTATTTACGTCATGGTTTATGAAAGTTCCTGTTTACGTTAATGCTATGATTTATCAAGGTGTTTGTCTAGAGTACGGTACTTTACGGTCAATTACCTAATCGGAATACGACCGTCACTTTGTAAAAGAAATAATTAAAATTGTTACAGTGCGCCCTCGATCTTTTTGCACGTGAGTGAGGGCGCCACCTACGTTTCAAATGTAAAATTTTAGCAGCTTAGACATTAGTTCCGTTTTCTACCACGTGCAAAAAGATCCTTGTCGCACTGTAGGCATTTCAAATAAGAATAGGAATGTCAACGAGACAGCGACACGCCATATTGCATTTCGCGCCAACTCTTTATTGCATTGTACCATATCATATTAAATTTCGCTGTACATACCTATTTTTTTGAATGTTGTGCACATTTACAAATTGATGTAAATATAAGATTTGAGTTTTTTAACATGTTTTTTTTCAAATGTTACTAGTTTATGTTGTTGATGTGCCTAATCAATAAATAAAAATAGTACAGTACAGTATATATCAGTTACAAGAAGACGGACATTTGAAAATAGGTCGCTATTGTGCTAGCCAAATTTACATGGACATAGGCTGAATCACTAACCATTCAATGGAGAAATAAAAAACTAACCTTAACTCTGTATTAATAGAGTTGCATTTTCACTGCAACTAGAAACAGGATAAATATTCAACACTTGGGAATTCTCACAGTAAATTAGGGTTGACACTTGAGAGATGGCTGCAGATGAAATTGAAATCTTATAAAGTGAGGACAAGGTCAATAAAAAGAAGAAAATGGATTGTTAATTGGTTACTTGACGTGTCGTTTAACAAATTTCAGCCAAAAAACAACAGAGCTGCTTTTGGATTGACAGAGAATCTATGAAAACGTGAAAAGAACCGGCCAAGTGCGAGTCAAACTCGCGCATTGAGGGTAACGTACACGCCATGTACACGCAAAGCATCTCACATTATAGCTCAACTAAAAGACCAACTAGTTTAAAAAACAAACTTAATTTTGCAGTTCGATCCCTATTCAGGATTCATACTGCATCGAGCGCAAAATAAGTTTGTAATACTTTTTTTTAGACTTCCAACAGATATGAACACCTATTATTGGGAATTAAGTACTACTTCTACTTATAAACTTATTATACATAGCGGAACTTTATGTTTCTACTGTAAATTTTATATTTTTAATACTTTTTGATAACCCTACACGGGAATAAATATTTTAACAGTAGAACAATTTAAATTTCGTGCGCTTAGCAACTCAAATGCAAGGGAATGTTCGGGGAATTTTGAATATTGATTTGTAATCTGTGAACGGAACGTTACAAGCATAGACAATTAGATTGTTTGTTTTCTTTTGCTCCTGGCAATGGAATGTTAGTTATACAGCTGAAGCTTATGTTTCAGTTTTAGTTTTTAATTCAGACCAGTCTCATTCAATGTGTAAAGTAGAAATAAAGAGAAAAATCTGACGTCAGTGTTATCTAACCACAGACTTATTAAAAAAAGACTAATAAAAAAAAAAGAAAGAAAATCAAGATATCACCCCCGAAAGCACTATCATCTAGTGTAATGTTATTTGTTGTTTCATGACATGATTGTAGTGATTTTTTTCTCAGGTTTTATGTGGCCGACTGGCTGTTCGAGTGAAATGGACGTTCAAATTCGGATGTGCTAGTGGGCGTTTTTCTGACAGCTAATGGCTAAATTAAGAAAAAAATATCAGTATAAAAAAGTCTCAACAGATATTGTTCTATGAAAGCCGAGTCGTAATAATGGCTGAACCTATATGGTGCGCTTGTTCTTGTCAACCAGAGGCAGAAAAAAAGTTGAACAAATAACAATATTGATACTTTTTAGATGTTTTTTTTATTAAGTTTTATTTTTATTAAATGCCAATCCCGTAAATTTTTGCTTTTACTTAAGCGCCATCTATGAAGTCATCTGGAACTATTTTTTTTCTAATTTGGGTCTAGGAAAATCCCTCATTAAAGGACCATAGAGCTAAGGACGTACCTAGCTCTATGATTTTACCGAACATTATGTTCATAGACAAAGAGTTCTATGAAAGGAAATGAACATTTGGGAACCATTACGAACGCGGTTTGTCGATTTCGCTAATTCTGTTCTTCCGCGTTGGTACATACACGATTTCATTGCAAATTCGCCTCTATTACCGCAGCACAGAGGTGGTAACTTTATATGGAGTTGACTATACATTTAATGAGTTATTAGCGGTTGTTATTGGGTTAGAGTGGTTGTATTTGCTTTTTATGGACTCATTTAATTTTTATTGCGGATTTTTTTGTTTAAAAGAAGAAGGTAGCCTTTTACACGTGTGGAGTGTATGACCAGGATTAAATAAATAATTTATTTATAAAAAAATGCTTCCATTCTGGTCTGGGAGCGAAGAAAAAACATAGAATTTGCCAGCTGCTTCTCTTCCCGCGTAGATTGTAAAAGTCAATCGAGGGAAACGGCTTTATACTGGGGATTCCTCCATTCCTGATCTCCTGATCACAAACATAACATGTTTTATTATATATTTTTTTTCTTATATTTTTTTTTTGACTGTACACAATCTAGTGTATGTATAATGTTAATAAATAGCCCCTCTGGCATATTAGGCGACCAAGACTGTTTCATGAGTTTCTTTCGGCATTTCTTCTCAGCAGTGGTCGTTCCGAAATGCTAGTAGTTTGTAGCTTTGAGACATAATATATTATGATTAAATAATTAGATATCGACGTGAAAAAGAGCCTTCTTTGAAGGCCAAGTTTCAATAAAAAAAAATTGACTTTTGACTTTGACTCATAGGCGATGTGCTGGCAACCTGTCACTATATCTGCATTTCCATTCCATCAGAAAGCCGACTACTCAGCTAAGCGTGGCCTTCGAGTCTCACGACTCTCGGCTCTGTCTACCCCGTAAGGGATAACGACGTGATTCTATGTATGTATGTATCTACGTCTGCGACCAGTCGAACACTTTGTATGAAAAGCATGCATTCGGGTCTCCGAATCTGAAATTTCCGTACGGAAATAAACTGACATGTGAAGGCATGACTGGAAATTATAAATTTATAACACACGTCGCTTTTGCGTGGGGGGATAAAGAGTGCGAGATCGAAGTGACTTTGCTCCAAATTGCATAATACGCCTTATGCATGTTAATGTCCAGTGGATATACTTTCTATGTTATGTCACTCGCTAATGAATTTTGTTTTAATGAGATTATGTGTTTATACGTCTGTCGTACATACTTCTGAGGTACAGACCTCACAGATCCAGCAAACATTTTAGGTCGAAATTACCATAATATTACCTAATCTTGATATAAATAGGTAATTTTATGGTAATTTCGACCAAAAATGTTTGCTGGGGAGGTAATGAATGACAGCATTAGTCGTTTTATACGACTCTTTAGACATTCCGATTATTATTTTTGCTTCTTTTGGTGCAGTAGGTTTGTTTCTCTAGTTTGGTCCCATACAAGCACTTAAAATACATTTTATTAATTTATAATTCTATTGAATTCTGACATTTCATATAACAATTCTATGTATATTCGTCCAGATAGAAAGTTCTTTAATTATGAGACACACATGTTGTAAAGTGACGTCTTTGGAGAAAATGCAGCAGTGGAGGTTGCGCCGCCTCTTCTCCACTTGCGCTTTGGAGGCGGTAGAAACCTTAGCTTTTAGTTATTTTTTGACGTTAAAAGTGCTACTTTTAAGTCTATTTAAATAAAACAATTTTATTTCATATATTACCTGTTCTCCAAAGTTCTAATTGTTTGTTTGAAACAATGCTTTTTTTAAACAACCAGGTTTTACCGCACGGCAAAGAAGTTTAATACAGAGTTACAAACAGACAAGAAATCGCCGATTGCGAATGTGTAATTATCGCCTAATCGACACACGGCCGCGAATCAAGGTTGCGCTTGCGTTTATTAATAGAACATATTATGGGCGGCCTGATTTGGTTGCTGCTCCAAGATCATCTTGTCTCTGGGGTAAAATTGATTAATTAAAATAAGCTTTTACACCTTTCAATAATAATAGTTTTGAAGAAATCTGAAAGCGAAACGGCCAAGCTACATATTTTGACTAAGCAGCTATACTGGAGCTCATAGCTAGGCAACGATTAGAAATAGATAAAAAGTGTGAAAGTCAAAGTTGTAGAGAATTTTATCAGCTGTCATTATGTAGTACAACAAAATTTCGTACGACGCACTGTTTTCGAGATGTAAGCAAAAAAACCATAAAACGGGACCTTCTTGGGCCTCTCTCCTACTGGTTCTTATCTGGTGGTCCAGGACTTTTTGTATGTTTGTCTCCTAACTAGTCTAAACAAAGTTCCTAAGTCAAAGTTTCTGCTTTCGACTTTCCATCCACAATCATTCATTTACCAGACTAAAGGGAAACCGTAAAAAAAAAAGAAAAAAAAAAGGTGTAGTTTGTGAAGTTAGGGTTCGTAGAGTTAGGGTGGTAGAGTTAGAAGCTTGGCTCTACATGTGATCTGATAAAATGGACAGTGCGAGCCATAAAGTCTCCTCTTGGCAACACTCTACATGAAAATGTTTTTTGTATCAATCAATTATTATATGAGTATTCTACAAATACTTTATTATATATTTTATTCAGCTGTAGTCCCAGGACATTTAAATTGACATCCCAGGACATTTAATTAAATCATTCAATTTCATTCATTCATTTAATTTCATTTAATTATTTTATGTGTGATTTGTCCGTATATATTTATTTATTTATTTATCTCTCTCTTTAGTCGTATTTCCTCATGACTGAGGGTCGTGGTCATTATATGGGATGAAACACACACAACGACTATCTTGGCAATTTTGATGGTTTGCCATTGCCTTCACCACACACTAGCTGATAATCATCACCAGAGTGCAGGTTCCCTCACGATGTTTTCCATCACCGGAACTTTAATAACAATAGGTAAATATAATTCCTAAAAATCATAAACTATACATTCATAGAAAAATAAGTAAATAAGTAAGTACAAAATAAATGAAGAAGTTCAAGTTAAAAACGTCATTACCAACATTTGCGATGATAAACTTTTAGAAGGAAAAATACAAACATAATTTCGTGAACAACGGTCATCGCCTGTTCTGCCATAAATTAATTTAATTAGTTCGAGTTGGTACAACAGGTGAGTAAAAACGAAAAGGAGTGGCGGGAACGCCATCTTGGTTCTGATGTCATGACTGTCAAATTACAAAACAATTCCCACCCAATTTTCATATTCATAGAGTAAAAAATCCTTTGTACTTAAACAATAGGAGTGGCGCGCAAATTCAGTTTGCGAATGTTTGAAAATGGAATCTCGCGTTTGAAAATTCCGATTTTAGAACGACCTTTCCATGGCATTCTGTAGTTTATGATCGTTACGTGGTACACTTCAAGTCGGCATAATAACCGAATAACAGTTGTGGCGGAATAACCATTTCGAAATAGTTTTACAGTTTAATTGTATAAAATATTGTTTATTGCTTGTATAAATTTAACATTTGTGGTTCTATAAAGATTTTTGTAGAGGCCTATGCTCAGCAGTGGGCAAAAAGCTATGAGATGTTGATGATAATTCTTTTTATCTGTGTCAAAAATATTAAAACGTCTATTGGAAGCTATATATTTTTCTTGCTTTAACTAAATACCTAATAAGTATTAATTAAAAATTATTATTTAGTTCATGTTACAATTAACAATAAATAACTTAGATGGACATTTTTAAAGTTGGGTAGATTAGGTAAATAGGTAGGTACCTTATAACTCCGACAATAAGCTAGGTAATCAAAAAATCTTTGAAATCGTGAAAAAATCTTACAAATAGTCATTTGGAAAATGCGAAAATCGACGACGAAAGTGGGCGAATCTAATGCCAATCTTACAAAGACATCAACAATAGACTCTCACACAGCGTTGTGATTAAGAAATGTAAAAACGTTAATTTGTCTATTATAAGAAAAAAAGGTTTACGCAAACGGGATTTGAACCCGTTGTGATAAGTGTCGTAGGGTCTAAATGCATTGATAACTTTGCTTTTCACATAAACGCAAATTTGTTATTGATTTATTTCATACATATTATCACGCCTTTTTCCCGTGGGGGTAGGCAGAGACTAGCGATGTCCACTTGCTACGATCCTTACAGATCTCTCTTGCTTCCTCTACACTCATCGCTCTCTTCATACATGCTCTCCGGTTATGGGTGCTCCTAATATCTCCCTTTGAGGTCTGCAATCTGGTGGCAGTGCGTTTATTTTTGTTTTATACCATTATATGATTCTTTTTTAGGGTTCCGAAGTAACAAGGAACCCTTATAGTTTCATCATGTCTGTCCGCAGTTTATCTCAGAGACTACTAGTACCGTAAACTGCTGCAACTTTGCACGGAATTTGACGTTTTTTGCGATTTTCTCGGAACCTATTCACAATTTTGACTCTCAATTGTTTTTAAATGGAAGACAAGCATATTGGCTTACTATTGAGACCCCAAATCTTATTAATTTCCACCAATTTTCTAAATTACAAGGGCTTAAAGTCGTAGGCAAAGTTGTATGTAAAAGACACAAGTTTGCCTAGAAGGATATTTCGATACTTATTGTACTTATCGTTTCCGTTAATTTTTTTTCATGTGCATGAGACAACCTACTTGTCCCTGCCAATTTAATCAAATTTGTGCACAGAGATAAACTGTAGACCTTTTTTTAGTAACATAGCTACTTTAGGCCAAGTTGTAGCAGGTTCTACAGACTTTCCATACAAAAATGTCGTTGACTATAGGGTTGTCCAAAAGAATACAGATTATTATTAATACTTTTTTATAAAAGAAAAAAACCAGATGGCTCCTTTCATTAAAAATTACAATTTTAATGCTTCTTGGTAATAATGTCTCATCATTTTAGTCAACAAATATTATTAAACTTAATTTTTGATTGTAGTATAAAAGAAAAGCATACAAAGTGTTGAATCTCTTTTACAATTATTTCTACAAAAAATATTTGAATATTATTTTACAAATTTACAACGAGCACTTCTAATATAACTTGAGGAAACAAATTCTAAAATATTTTTTTAAGCATAATGTAAGCGAGATTATACCCTAGTGTTAGTTTGGGAACGACTTCTGTTTCGAAGGAAGTCATTTTAAGATAACATCACATCGCACTCTCAGTCGCATTAAAAGTCAATCGACAATTTTACAACACTTTGACTATCGGCAAAGCCCCGTTAGCATATACTTGTCATCTGCGTATGACAACAGGGACAGACTCATTGTAATACTACTAAATTGAAAACACAATAACAATGGCTACCCTCTCACTATTAACAACCTACATCATTTGGGTTGCTTATATCTTATACCGGCAAACAAACAATTTGCTTAGTTCTCAAACCGGCCAAGCGTAAATAAGTGTAACTATGACAAAGAAAAAAATAATAAGTATTTCTTTATATTTCTTACTGAGATTCGTATAAAGCTATCTCGTTCTTTCATACATACATACATAGAATCACAATCCAAGAGTCGTGAGACTCGAAGGCCGCGCTTAGCTGAATAGTGGGCTCTCTGATGGAATGAAGATTCAGGTATAGTGACAGGTTGCTAGCCCATCGCCTATGAGTGGAGGAATCCCCAGTTTAAAGCCCTTTTCCTCGATTGACTTTTAAAATCTGCTCGCGAAGAGAAGCAGCTGGCACATTCTATGTTTTTTTTTCGCTCTTAGACCAGTATGGAAGCGTTCTTTCATGGTTTTATTATTTGTACGTCCAGTCTGGAGATACTTGGTCTGAGCCCGTTAGTAAACGTGCCTCGATTTTTGCTCGATCTGCTGATCTGACCGTGACCGGCTATTAAGTACTATTAACTTATTGGATTAGAACCCGAAACCGTACGTTTTTGAACCAAAGACGTCTCAGGCCCTTCGAGCAACAAGGACTTTTGCGCTCAAATAAATGTACGATATCCTAATCCTAACTAATATTATAAATGCGAAACTGAGTTTGTTCATTTGTTTGTATGTTTGTTTGTTACATCTTCACGCTTCGTCTTCTAAACCAATCTTGCTGAAATTTCGCATACACATAGTTCATAGTACTGAGAAGGACATAGGGTACCTTTCATCCCGGGGAAAAGCACTGTTCCCGTGGGAAATTCACGCGGGCAAAACCGCGGGAAAACGCTAGTGCTTCATAAATGCAGTCAGAATCACAAGGATGATGTTTAAGGCAAGACAAGATGATCATCATTCCTACTAATGCGCACAGCGAAGCATTGGAACTCCCTGCCTGCGTCTGTGTTCCCGAGCACGTACAACCTAACTCTTCAAAACCAGAGTCAATAGGCTGCTTCTGGGTAAGCTCGCTACACCGTATACCTCATCTCTGTCCTCGGGCAAGATTGTGGTCAAGAGCAAACCCATATTTAATAAAATAAAATAAAAATGTTTAAGGCAAGACAATATGATCTTTAAGGTATGACTATCTCTATATTATCCTTGACTGTATCTGTCCCTTCTTTTCATGACACGGAACCCTAAAAGAACTTTTTTACACTCAACAAGCGACAGGAAAAGGACAAAACAACCTTGACTCGTGGTTAACACCATAAAACCTGTCTGTCCGTTTATTGTACTAAATGACATTTTGTTAAGACCAGGTCCTAGCTCAACTTCAAAACGATTAACGAGCACACAACCAAAGACACCTTAGACACACATAGACATAGTGGGCGGATCCCGTGGAACTCATTAACCAATTAGAATAGTCCACGCGTACATCTGCACCGGCACACCGGTACAGCGTATGCATAACGCAGAGATGAGATCGTTGATGGCCCCAGTATACTTACTTGCATTTGGGGTGCAATGGGTGAAAATAATATCTATTTTGCCGAGTACACAACTAATAAATTTTTTAAAAACTTCAGAGAACTAATTTTTTAAAATATTTTACCAATAGGACATAATAAGCAATTTATGTATGTACTTCTCGAGCGAAGACAGGGCGGAGCGCTATAAGAAAAAAATGGAAATTGAAAAACAACACAAACATGTCAGCTTAAATCCACGATTTTAGCGCCACCCAGTGTGCGCTGACGTCAACGCTTGCCACACTCGGTAGCGGTAGCGAGGCGTGGTGAGCAGCGGAACGCGATTTGTCGCAAGGGAATGTGCTTGCTTATGCGCAGCCCCAGATAGCTAATATCAAATTGATTGGGTAATTAAATTCAGATAAATATTTAATAAATAATATTATTTATTTATTTCACCTGTAGTTTACAAACATGTTCACTTTAATTATAAATCAAGACATAATAATCTAAATAAAAAATAAACACTTTCAGAGTTTTTGGTTTTATTTCCTGCATTTTATGCTATGAATTTTCATAAAGTACATATTGTATTGATTTCATAAAGTGCCTATTGGGCTAAGTCGCAAACGGTCTCCTGAAGGTTCTACACAAAATTTCCGTAATAATCATATTATGTGGAATGTCACTTATGCAAAATATATATGAAGTAAATTTATAATTCAACCAACATTATCATATTTTAGGGTTTTTGTTTACTGTATGTAAATAAGTTACTAAAAAATTATGTTAATTTTATAAAAATCTAAAGTCCCTAATGCGACATTTTGCGAAAGAGACCATTTGCGTTTTTTAGCCGCTATTCGGCGATATCGTAAGGGTTAAAAAACAATTCGTTTAACATGGTTCATTTATTTTTATTTTTTATAAAATATACACAACAATTTTTATGGCTAGACTGTGCTAGGCTAGACTAGACAAAGCCTATACATATAAGCCATTGCTACACTATATTGGGGGCGTTTAGGCGCATAATGCTAAAAGCGCAAAAATGATTACCGGTCGCAAAATGGTAAAAGAGCAAAATTTACTATTTTGCTCTTTTTTAAGCGTACAATGTTTGAAGAGCAAAACAGTAAGGTACAGGTAATATTTCAGTGCTTTAGCTTTCAGCTGCAAGGACTAAATAAATATAATATTGGTGAATTGTGACTCCCTTAACAAGTAAAAGTAAAGTAAAATAGAAAAAAACGTCATCAATTTTTGAAAAATTTTTCAAAATTTAATATTCAACATTTATGATAACATCATTCATAAAATAACATAAAAATAATTTTTGAATGTAATCGGCCCTAATGACACAGCAAAAAAAAATATTACATACTGTCAAATCACATAGATTCAGTCCTATTACCAGTTAATCCTAACTGACGAAGTTACAGACATATCCAGCAGTTATAATAATATCAGAGGTTGACACTCAAAGGAAAATATAAATTGTAGTTTTGCAATTTTTTTATTTTTGAAAAGTTCTGTGTGTGTGTATTTTTATGAAATATAGTATTTTGCGTTGGTCATCCCTTAAAATAAGTATTTAGAACTTACTTTGGGACTCAGGAATCTTGTGATTTGACAGTATATAATATTTTTTTAACTGTAAATATTAGGTTATTCAGTATTTTTTTACGTTATTTTTATGAATGATGCTATCATAAATGTTGAATATTAAATTTTGAAAAAAATTTTTTCAAAATTTAATATTCAACATTTATGATAACATCATTCATAAAAATAACATAAAAATACTTTGAATGGCCCTAATGACACAGTTAAAAAAATATTATATACTGTCAAATCACATAGATTCTAGTCCCAAAGTAAGTTCTAAATACTTATTTTAAGGGATACTGAACCAACGCAAAGATACTATATTTCATAAAAAATACACACACAAATTTAAAACTAGCTTTTTCTAAAAAATAAAAAAATTGCAAAACTGTTTACGGTTTACTTATACTTTCCTTTGAGGTGTCGAGCCTCTGATGTTATTATAACTGCTGGTTCCAATGTCTGTAACTAGTCAGCTTTTAGGATTAACGGTGCAATGCCTGAAATAAATATACTATCTTAAACTAGTGTACATGGAGATTCTGATCTAAATTTTGTGTAATATAATAATTTTGCAATCTAAACATCATACTTTTTAACTAGTCACCACTTTTAAAAGTATGAGAAAGCAATTCTATAATAATAATAAAAAGGTACTTACCAACAGATTCACGAGCCTTCGTTTTGTCGCTTGACGAATCATAATGATTCAATTTGTCAACACCAAAATCTTGCATCTCTTTCAGCTGAAAAATAAAATATACAAATACATTGATTTACATAAACAATATGAAAATGCATGTAAGTTGCACTTTATTCAGGCTATGCATGCAGGCTCTGTGTACTTTCCATTACTCTACGCTTACGTAGCTGCTACAAGCAAGCTGGGTGAGACAAATTCTATAGCCTTTCCAGATAAACGCTATTTTTGAAATTGGAATGGAATATGATACCCAAACTCACCTAAACATTCCGTCGTTTTGATTTATTTTTCTTTTATTTTCATTTCTTTCGCTATTTTTATAGATTTCTTATTTCCCATTTTCACAGCACTGCACAAAAAATGCTGATCCCTCAATTTTTCTTTCACAAAAGTACGAAAAAAATTTGTTTAATTCAGAAGAAAGAGCGTCCGGAGACGACGTCACATGAAACGCGGGCGGCGCCGACTGACACGCAAGAACGAAGCGAGAGCCAAGCGTGGACTCATAGTAATAAGATTGTTTTTTGCATAGCACAATTTTGCTGTTATTTTCAGAGATTGAAGAGGTTATAATTTTTATGGTATTTCTAAATATCTTTTGAAATATTAGACAAGAAAAAAAGTGTTCGATTCAGACTTTATTACAATAGATATATTTGTTATAAATTAAAAAATATATATATGTTAATGCTGAAAATTTTAAGAATTCTGACTTGAAAGATTTTTCTCATAGAGGGGACTTTATGATTTTTTTTAACCAAATATATATATATATTTAAAAAAGTATACGTTTCAGACTCTTTCACATATTGTGTATTATATGCTGTATTAATTTCAAGTTCGTAATTAAACTCTAAGTAGGTAAATTCGGTTATGAAAAATGACAATCATTAACACATTTGGACTACCATCTCGCCTTAAACAATAAAATACTAGGCATTGTGTTAGCCCTAGATCTTAGTACTTGGTCTAATTTGACTCAATGTTAAACACCATTGTCTTTTCATTTACGTTTAAGATCATTGTTATCGATGTGGAGTTTTTTCTATCTCTTTCTATCTTCACCTCCTTGTACGACACAACTATTGCCTTCTCGTTTATTTGCTCTATAAAATCTTGATTCTCGGCTTTCCTGTTCCATTTCTCGCGTCTAGTTTTTTGTTGAACGTTACAAAATTCCTTCATTTTCTTTCCCTCCAAATTACCTCGTCGCCTGATGAGCCAATCGCATCTAAGCATGTCAAATTCAAAATTGGAATTGCATTCTATTGTCTATGCCACGACGAGTAAGACTCGACGGTTTCACGCTTGTCTGGTCACGGCTGCAAGTGTATCCTGTGGGCCTTTGGCGCAATTTGAATTTGGAAGCGATTACAGTTTTATTTTTTAATGAGCGATTTTTCTGACAGCTAATTAAGTACAAAAAAGTCTCAACAGATAGCGTTTTATGAAAGCCGAGTCGTAATAATGGCTGAACCTTTATGGTGCGCTTTTTCTTGTCAACCAGAGGCAGAAAAAAAAATCACATAACAGTTTGACAGTTGCACAAATCACAATATAGATACTTTTAAGTTATTTTTTTTTTACTAAGTTTTATTTTTTTTAAATGCCAATCCTGTGAATATTTTGCTTTTTGTATGGAATTTTTCTCTCGGCCTTTATTAAGCGCCATCTATGAAGTCATTTGGAACTACTTCTTTTTTTAATTTGTGTCACGGAAAATCCCTCATTAGGTTGTTATGCCAATTATATAATGTGATTGTAACTGGCTGAACTTCTATTCTATTTTTGTTTAAATTTTGCAGAAAACGATAACTAAATTTAAAATGATAGATTCCTGATTCACAGCCGCTATGTACCATAGATTAATCTTGGCTCGAAATTGAAATTAAAGTCTTTAATTTTCAGAATGGGGTAGATGATTAAATTTTTGTGGCCCAAGCCGCGTTGCCTAACCCTATCTATTCAGAAGTTGCAGCCCTCCTAAAGTTTATATCTTGCACCGCATTCATGTGCTTATGTTACCTTACCTACCTTACACCTGTCAGTGACGTCACTTCCGGCAATTGTAGCCGGCCCTTCGCCCTGTCGTAGTCAAATTGAACTTAATAAAAATAATATACTAACTAATTAGCGAAAATTGCGTTTCGGGTTTCAGGTTCTATAGAAAAGCTTACAATACAGCCTTCGAGTCTCACGACTCTTGGCTCTGTCTACCCCGTAAGGGATACACAACACATACTGTAACTGTACCATTTCCGAAGAGAAAAGTTGTAAAAAAAGTTAAGATTTCTATAAAATAAATATATTTCAGTATCTAACAGTAATTAACAAAAATACTTATACTTAAATCGAGGCTTCCATATGTCTTCTATGAATGGCATGTTTGAGTGTCAAATATTTTCATGTAGGCATGCCTACGCCTTGTGCGGAACGCACAACCGGGTCGCAAAACTAGTGTGTCCTCAAGGCCATGTGAAAGTGTCTCAAACGCAACTCAAAAGTAATTAATTAATTTTGTAACTAGAATCTAAAATATGACGTGTTAGTAAACATTTTACGTGCGTGCTTTTAACCTAGTATAGAGTTCCCTCGTTGGGAGCCGCTCCTGGGTGCACCATCAGGTCATGCTTATCATAATCCTAACTAATATTATAAATGCGAAAGTGAGTTTGTTTATTTGATTGTTTGTTTGTTACCTCTTCACGCTTCATCTACTGAATCTTCTTGAAATTTCGATATGCATAGCTGGAAGTACGGAAAAGGACATAGGGTACCTTTCATCCCGGGAAAAGCACTGTTCCCGTGGGAAATTCACGCGGGCGAAGTGGCGGGCAAAAGCTAGTAATTAATAATCCTTTGTCACAACAGAAGCCATGTGTAAAATTTTATGTAGGATAACCGGAAGCAGGTCAAACGTTTGCAAGATTTGACCCAAACATACAAACATTGCTCAATAATGAGGGTAATCGTTTTTCCCTCACTTGCTACTGGCGAGTGACGTCTGTCAGATGGTACAATACTGTCATCAGTTGTCAAATTCAAATGACACGATACCAATACCATACCATTTGAGAGTTTGGATGTTTGTGACTCAATCACGCAAAATCTACTGGACGGATTTCGATGAAGTTTGGTATACGGGTAGAAAAATACCCGGAATACCATATAGGGTACTTTATATCCCGAAATTCCCACGTGAGCGAAGCCCCGGGGCGCGGCTAGTACAAAAAAAAAATCATAAATCCAATTTAGCACCCCCTATCACCAGCCATTTTCAATAAGAAAACTCTCACTGCAATTCTGAAGCTAATAGAAAAGAAATCATTCCGATAGGTTCAATATTTCGGCCGCAATCGTGACCTCATACATCTCCGCTGTACACGGACATCCATGACAGTTCATTTTAAACCAGTTTTTTTATCCATTTCGATACAATAAATCATTTTGAAATGCATCTAATGTGATTGTAAAACTATTTCTCTTGATATTTGTGTACTTATATAATCCTTTAAGTGCAATATGAATACAATAGTATGTTCCGAAACTGGGGGAAATGTCAAAAAGCGAGAGCAAAGCACTTCGAGCTCGCGCTCGGGTGCAATATAAAAAATCTGAAGAGTTCCATTAAAATTGTTTGCCACGCCTGGTTCTAACAAAGAAGTGACAACGCGATTGTCTACGCCACTCAAAAGCCATCAATTAAAACTAAATCTCCGCCTCCCATCTCGACTCAAGTTCAATAACAAACACCCGTTATGGAGCCTGAGTCACAGCGAGTCAGTGACTCATGGGTCCATGACATCATGGTCTATGGACAAGTAAGGTTTGGACGCTGATGATTTAAGTTTGACGAAAAAACTTTGTTTATCCTTTTTTTCAACAGTTTTTTACACAACACACAAAAGATTGTGGTTTAAGGGGATATGTGTCATCTTCTATTACTTACATATAATAAAACAGTAAAAATATGTTGTCTGTACATTTAGTATTTTTGACCAAAATGGATAGAGGGACACTTAAAAAGAATAATAGAAAGCAAAAAAAAAAATTTTGAATTTTTGTCTATCTGTATGTATGATCACGCTAATCTCCGAAAGTACTGAACCGATTTACTTAAAACTTTCACTACCTACTTGCTTTGTTTTAACTCAGCAAAACATTTACAGTTTGTTTCATCAAAATCGGTTCATAAAAAAAAAGTTATCGTCATTTGAATGAAGTCAAAGCACAACATATGGTAGGGGTAGGACCTAGTAAGGGGAGGACACTGCTAAGCATGTTCTTGAGCAGTGTCCCAAATGGAGCAGGCGGCGCCACGATCTGGCGGCTGCACTGGGCGGATTGGACCTGTCGCTCCCGAATGTCGTCAATGCGATGCTCGAGAGCGACAGAACTTGGGAGGCAATAGCCTCCTTCTGCGAGACCGTTATGTCGCAGAGGGAGGCCGAAGAAAGGGACCGCGAGGACCACCCCCTCAGTGCGACGCAGGCGCTATCTTGCGCGCCTGCAAGCGCCGTAAACGGAGGGGCTGGTTGTCCCACACGGCGGCAGGGGTCTTCCAGGTGTCGGAGGGCCTCTGAGAGTGGTGAGTCCGGTCTCCGATGACAGAGACCGGCCAGTCGCTGAGGCGCCTTGTGTTAGACAGATCCGAGGCGCCTCCCTGTAAAGCGGCCGATGGCATCCGCAGGGGTTTAGTGGGTAGTCTGGGCCATCTAGCGACCTAGGAGTCCCACATTCAGTGCATAAAAGCATTCCCCTGCGAGAACAAAAAAAAGGACCTAGTAAGGGCCTTATAAGTCCTAAGGTCACTATCCTTTTATGAAGTCGACCCAGAAGCGGTGCTTTGCTATTGACATACAAACCAACTATTTCTATTAGCATATTGATTTAATAGGCGATAGAAACACCTGTTTGTTTTGTGCTTTTTATGGTTTGATTATGCTGTTAAGTTGTGATGGGTTACTTTTTTGGAAAGTTGATTATTTTCACAGATTGTATTATAGATGTTAGAATTAGAGTTGGATCTTTATGTTGTTGTTAGATTGTTGGTTTTATTATTATTATTTATTTATCACATCAACAACAAAAACAAGTAAGATTTACAAAAAAAATGCTAAAAAAAACTCAAACCTTATGTTTACATCAATTATAGATGTGCACAACTTTGTTATAACACAAACACGATTCAGCCAAGTAATTTGGCTAAAACTGTCTGTTTTATAAATTACTAGATGCGTGCCGGGGTTTGCTCCCATGAGAATTTCTGTATAAAAAGTACCCTATGTGCTATTCACTGTATTTACCTATACGTGTACCAAATTTCATCGAAATCCGTCCAGTAGATTTATGCGTGATCGAGTAGATAACAAACACACTCAGTTTTACACACATCCAAAATTTTGGAAGTAAATATCATAGGAAGACTTAGAAAAAAACATTATTTTACTGGTTAATTCATTAGTGGGAATGGGATTTCGTTTAAAACAACTAAATAAGATTGGGTTGGAGTATTTCAACTAATTGTTCCTTGCAGCTTCGCTTCGATTCGGTGTTCTTGTGGAAATTTTGGACTAAATGTATCATTTTTCAGGGTCTCATCTATCAGTATTTTATCAAGTCATATCATCATATCATATAGTGTATCCATACTAATATTATAAATGCGAATGTTTGAATGTGAGTTTGTGAGTTTGTGAGGATGTTTGTTACTCAATCACGCAAAATCTACTGGACGGATTTCGATGAAATTTGGTACAGAGGTAGATAATGACCTGGAATAGCACATAGGCTACTTTTTATCCCGGGAAAAAGCACTGTTCCCGTGGGAAATTCACGCGGGCGAAGCCGCGGGCAAAAGCTAGTCATTTATATTTTGTAGGATAAAAAATAGTTTTAACGTATTCCCTTTGTCCCCCTTGATTTTATTTTCTGTGGGGGCGAAGGGAGTTTAATCAAAAAATTAAAATTACTTCCCGTTGTTAATTTTATAATACTTTCTGAATAAAGTAGGTTAGGTAGGCTGCTTCTGGCGGGTACGCTCGCTACATCGTAGACCTCATCTCTGTCCTCGGACAAGATTGTGGTCAAGAGCAAACCCATCATTAATTAAAAAAAAAAGTATATTCTAACTAATTTTTCCTTTCCTTGTTCCAGGATCTCATCCCAGTGCAAGACACAGAATCCTACCTACTCAAAACACAGAACGCGATATGCAATCTACAAGCAAAGCTACAGTCATCAAGGACTAGTAATTTCTCGAACATTCCATCTCAACTCACCTCCAGCCTCATCAGTGAGAAGACTGCTATCTCTCGCCTGCCAGTCTCACAGCTAAGTCGATCGAATTCACTCAATTATCGATTAAGAAGAAAAGACAACTCGACTGACAGCAGCCCTTTAAGGAGCCCAGGACATTACGTCATCACTGGTTCCACGAAAGTTCCAGACGGCACTAGAATCTTAATCAAATCTGCTTCGAAATCTTTAGATCAAGAAAGACGGAGGGATTCAAATATGAATAGTCCAAATTCCGATAGAGGATTATTAAGTAACAGTTCTGATGATAAAACATTATCCAATAGGCCTAATTACGATGTAGAAGCTATATTGTCACCACATAGAAAAACGCACTCGCGACATAAAGTTATAGATGCGAAAACCGAATTTTTCGGCCCCGATTTCAACAACGCTAACGAAACTGTGTGTCTTAGGACTGTCTTGAAGAACAACGCTATGGACACGAAGTATCCTAAGATTGATCAAACGCGTTGCCATGGCGATAGGACGCATCAAAGAGTCTACAGCGATGGGAGGAAACCTAACTCAGTTGCCTTCGGAAGCTCGATAAAGAGATCTAGTTCTTTCAACACAGTCAATAAAAACAATAACTATATAGACCCTAGATTAATATCTAGGCGATCTAGCGGTCATTCTGAAGATAAAGACTATTTGTCAGATGAATCCGAAGTATCATTAGATAAGTCTCAAGATATAAGATACAAAAGAGTTCATAGAGGTAGGATAGATTCGCCAGATTTGAAATCTATAGCGCCAGCTAATTCGCCAAGATGTCCGAACACGCCAGAGATGCAGAGGAAATTCGGGCCAGGATTGGTTAGGAACTCGGTGAGAGTGACCAATAAGGAGCGAGGGTTGAATACGAGGATGTCTGAACCGCCAATCGCGAGGGAGGAGAGGAAGCCGACCAATCATCAGAGCAGAAGGATATCGGAGCCGACAAGACAGGCGGTTTTGAATAGGCTGACTAAATCGAGGTCTTCCACGAGGGAACTTCAACCGAAGAGTCAGGAGAAAGGTGGGTTTCTTATCTCAGAACTATATTCTGTATCCTCTAATATATATAGCCTACTAGTCGCGCCCCGGGGCTTCGCTCCCGTGAGAATTTCGGGATAAAAAGTATCCTATGTGCTATTCCCGGTATTTTTCTACCCGTATACCAAATTTCATCGAAATCCGTCCAGTAGATTTTGCGTGATTGGGTAACAAACATCCTCACAAACTCACTTCCAAACTTTCGCATGTATTTATAATACTAGCTTTTGCCCGCTGCTTTGTCCGCATGAATTTTCCACGCGAACAGTGCTTTTTCCCGGGATGAAAGGTACCTAGGTCCTTCTCAGTACTTCTAACTATGTGTATGCGAAATTTCAGGAAAATTGGTTCAGTAGATAAAGCGAAGTTTGTTACATCTTCAGATGTAACAAACAAACAAACTCACTTTCGCATTTATAATATTAGCTAGGATGCGAAAGTGAATTGTTTCATGGTTTAAATCGTGTTTTAACTGATTATTAAATTGAAAAATATGATCTAACTAAACGTTATGAATGTTGTAAAGCAAAATTATACTTTTCAACAGTGATCAATCCGAAAGTTTAAATTGAAACTTGCAAAAATATTATTTGCTTTCTTTTTATAAATCTAATTTCTCTAAATAAACTATTCCATTTAAATGTAAAAAAAAACAAAAACTATTCAAAATTGCAACTGGTACAAAATTAATTGCACCAAACCCCGAGATAAATGCTCTCCAATAGTGAAAGTGTCATTGTCATCGGTCTAGCGGTTTTTGCTACACAAACTCATGACTCAAACTACAAAAACTAGAATTATAGTGAACTATATTCTAAACTCCATTTATTCTTACCAGTCCTATCATGTAAACAATCTTACCATGTCTTTTTATGATTTTACAACAATATAAATTAAAATAGACTTTTTAGGAAATTACTTTCGTGGTTAACAAATGTTTTACTTTAGAATGTTTAGGTTTGAACTAATATTTGATTTATTTTCAACAAAATTCAACAAAAAGTACTATGAAGATTGTTTACATGATAGGACTGGTAAGAATAAATGGAGTTTAGTCTAGCCTGTGCCAGCGACTTCCTCCGCGGGTAATTTACTATTGTTTCTATCTAAGGTTCTAAGCGGTGGTATATCAAGATGGAACCTACGCTAGATTTTAAGTTAGACCATCAACAGTATAACAGTGAAAACCGCATTAAATTTGGTCCAGTAGTATTTACGTGATGCGCGTACAATCTCTCTCTTTAGTCGTATTTCCTCATGACTGAGGGTCGTGGTCATTATATGGAATGAAACACACACAACGACTTTCTTGGCATTTTCAACCGACTTCCCAAAAAAGGAGGAGGTTATATGTTTCGATGTATGTATGTTTTTTTTTTATGTATGTTCGCCGATTTCTCCGCCTATTGTAGACTGATTTCCGAAATTATTTTTTTGTTCGAAAGAGTCTATTCCCAAGTTGGTCCCATTTTAACCACGTCAGAATCAGTTCGGTAATTTAAAAGATACCTAACAAAATATAAAAATATCAACATTGCAATATAGAGCAAAAGCCCGCAACTGCATGCCTTTCCTTATTTTATTGAAACTCAACATTTTCTGTGTATTTCCCCAACATAGAAATAGCGATTAGCGACTATAAAAGTTGGATCATTATTATTTAGGTAGATAATTTGTAGCAATAGCATATAGAGTGGTAGCTCAATTTCCTCAAAGTAAAGTTTTTTAAAGATTTTATTCCGAATAATATTACAAATCACGCCATCCATTACCAGGCAATTGGTGCAGATATATACCCCTGCCAGACATTGTAACTTTACTAAATTATAGTTATATTTGTTTTATTACAAAATCTGAAATTTATGTTACATCGGGAGGCCCCAAGGGTGCTTTTATACCTATAAAAATCATCCTTGCTAGCCATATTACCTGCATAAGTAACTAAGATCCAAACTTCATACCTAGTCGCTAATATTTTTTACCCGTATTATACCACGCAGAGAAATATTCAGCATTTTTAAAATAAGGAGGGTTTGATCGTCGCGGACTCTCGGTCTATTATGTGCCAAAAATAATAGACAATTTGTCTTGTTCTGACATTTCAAATCAAACTGACATAAAAAGTTTCGAATTCTTTATTTTCAGCCAGAAGAAAAGTTTAAGTTTTTATTAAAGAAAATAAGTGTGGAAGCACTAAAAATGATAAAATAAAACTTTTTTCCAAAAAAAAATTAACCGACTTCCATCATAAAACTTAAAATCATGAAATAACAATAAAGAAAAATGTATTGGCATGCTACCTACTGAATGAGGTGAAGTCGTCACACAAATATACTGGCCGGCCGCTAAGGCTAAATACGCAAATTCCTCTTAATAACAAGATATCTATGTCAAATAAGCCATAAAAAGTTACATAATGCTATAGACAACGGTAGTTATATTCTAAATCGATTAATTGACCCGAAAACAAAGGCGGTTAAATTCGTAACGGTGTAAAAAAAAACCTCAAAAAGTCGTCTCGCGTATTATATCAATGCGAATGATTCTTTGAAGAATGCATTTTTTATATAGATAACTAACCCTAATCCTTCCTAACTAATATTATAAATGCAAGAGTGAGTTTGTTTGTTTATTTATTTATTTGTTTGTTACCTCTTCACGCTTATCTACTGAATCAATCTATCAATCTTCCTGAAATTTCGCATACACAGTTAGAAGTACTGAGAAGAACATAGGGTACTTTTCATCCTAGGAAAAAGCACTGTTCCCGTGGGAAATTCACGCAGGCGAAGCCGCGGGCAAAGTCTAAATAATAATATTGCAATTTGACTGTACCAAAGTCGATTAGGTGTTATGTGTTATTGTTAAAACAAGTTGCAGCTGTGTCCGATTGGTAATGCTCAAGGATAGTGGCCAAGCGATTGTGGCCATATCACAGAATTAATATAAGTATAAGTACTACGTACAGAAAGGAAACTTCCTGTCCCTCCCGCAATATGGCACCCCCCGCACCCCCCGTTGTTGTGTGTATTGACGCCATGACTATGAAAACGCACACATTGACGTGTTACTGACGTGTTCACGGATACAGTTTCATTTGTAGTAGTAGTAGGTATATTTGACGCCCCGTTTCTATGAAGCGCCCGCCCTGTGTCTGGATTGTGATTGCAAGAAAGGACGCAATTAAACGGCAAATCAAATAAAATAAAGAAAAAAATGGTGGCCGAGACGGAGACAGCGACGGGGCCTAATCTACTTATTACAATCGTAAATGTCGTCTCTCAATTGTGTGAAAAAAAAGAAATTAATATAAAGTGACAAGATCTAAGACTTCTATATTTTATTACAATTTCTTTGGCTTTTGAGACACAACTGAGGCACGACATCTACGTTTGTAATTTGTAGAATCAAGAGGTTACCACCAACCCGCTGCTGGTCAGATGACGTTTGTATAGCGGGAAAGCGATGTACATATAAGACTGGCCCAGGACTGTAAGAAGTGGCGCGAAAAAGGGAGGCCTATACCCAGCAGTGGGTTGATGTGGGCTGATTATGATGATGAAAGAAAATAAATATTGGATGAATAGTATTAACACTAATAGTTCGTGGGGAAGATTTGACTATGATTCGCAATAGCTGAACAGAATGTGGAATGTGGACTAAACTTCCCTCAGCGGTGTTCCCGAAAAGGTTCGACATTGTGACCTTCAAGAAAAGAGCCTATCGCTTTCTCAAAGAGTCGGCAACGCATCAGTGACCTTTTTAGGGTCGTTGGTGTCTATGGACTGCTGTGATTGCTTACCATCAGCCAACCCGCATGCTCGTTTGCCTACTATTCTTTAAAAAAAATCAGAAATGGAAAACTAAACTATATATAAATTAAAACACGAAAACCGCTCCTATCCTGTTACTTCGATGTTTTATGAGATCTCATTACAATTGCACTTAAAGCCATGTCAGTATGTCGCAACTATGTCTGATCGCCGATTTCAAGGATAATGACGGCCTCTTCTTGCGTTTGTCAAGAGTGTCTTTGTGCTTCCTTTCACAACTCGTGCGCATTCACTGCGCGTGTCTTTATGCGTCAAAAGGTTGTTGTACTCACCTTCACGCATTTATTACGACTTCTTGAAGATTACGACAAATATGTATTTGAAATGCATAAATAAAAAAATAATTTCGGAAATCAGTCCACAATAGGCGGAGAAATCGGCGAACATACATAAAAAAAACATACATACATCAAAACATTTAACCTCCTTTTTTGGGAAGTCGGTTGAAAATAGGATCCTAATTAATCTGACGGGTAACATTTGTCAGAACACAAGAGAAGTCAGACCACATCGATGTTCGAAAACTGAGTGCAAAACGGGTACCAGTCTCCACAATTACTATAATCATTGTAAAGCCTGACCAGAAATATCTCTCTCAGCCTAAAGGCGTCCACTGCTGGACAAAGGCCTCCCCCAAGGATTTTATCCATGGGGGGTTTTGCCGTAATCGCCACGCTTGGCAGGCGGGTTGGCGATCGCAGTGTGATGGCATAGTACGCGGAAAGATGCTGCTGCCCATCCTCCGGTGTTTTAAATCCCTTAGTCGCCTCTTACGACACCCACGGGAAGAGATGGGTTGGTGCTATTCTAGGGCCACACCACAGGCCATTACACACAAGCAGTAGCGGATTTAAAGGGTGGTAGCACGGGGTCATGTGCCCCCCCCCCCCATAACCGACTGCTATTTTATGTATGTACTGTTATGGATCATATCAAGATTCGAGTTGTTTAAATAACAGGATTTAGTGGCAATAGTTTCTTACAAGTTTATTTACAAAAAAATAATCCGCCACCATTAGTGGTGTGCCGTTCTCGAAATTTTTAAAGAACAAGCGGAAACGTCCTTACAAATATCTCGAACATATTCTTGAAAACGGTGCCCTTCCCAGAAATAAAAATACTGGATCCGCCCTTGATTGAAAGTCAAATTTTGACAGTAGAAATGACAGAGGGGTTTTTAAATTAGTTGCCAGTTTAAGAAATTAGTTCTATTGCTTTTCCGCAACATGGCGCGGGTTTTTATATTCCTCGTCCAGGCTTTATCTAGGTTAAGGTACTCTCATATAGAAATAAGATATGGTGAAAAAATTCCATGCGAGCAGGACTTGAACCCGCGACCAGGTCTTTATACGACCTTGCTCTTCCAACTGAGCTATCGCATTTCAATCCTGCACATCGAAAATCTTCACCATATCCAATTTCTATTGAAACGCATTAGGCATGCGTCATCTCATGGAAATCATGGAAATCATCATCATCGTCGTCGCATGGAATTTTTTCACCATATCTTATTTCTATATGAGAGTACCATAGTACTAATATTGCATCTGAGATGCTCAAAAATCCAAAAAATAAATTTATCTAGGTTATTTTGTTTTGTGTATTGTGGAGAAAAATAAATAAACTTTATTATTATACTAGCTTTAGCCGTGGCTTCGCCCGCGTGAATTTCCCACGGGAACAGTGCTTTTTCCCGGGATGAAAGGTACCCT
Source organism: Ephestia elutella (assembly GCA_018467065.1). NCBI lineage: Eukaryota > Metazoa > Arthropoda > Insecta > Lepidoptera > Pyralidae > Ephestia > Ephestia elutella. Next base: position 3,020,825 of record CM031594.1, read on the forward strand.
TTGTCCTTCTCCGTACTTCTAACTATGTGTATGCAAAATTTTAGGAAGATTGGTTCAGTAGATAAAGCTTGAAGAGGTAACAAACAAACAAACTCACTTTCGCGTTTATAATATTAGGATTAGGATTTTATTATTAACTAGCTTTTGCCCGCGGCTTCGCCCGCGTGAATTTCCCACGGGAACAGTGCTTTTTCCCGGGATGAAAGGTACCCTATGTCCTTCTCCGTACTTCTAACTATGTGTACGCAAAATTTCAGGAAGATTGTTTCAGTAGATGAAGCGTGAAGAGGTAACAAACAAACAAACTCACTTTCGCATTTATATTATTAGTTAGGATTAGTTAGGATTAGGATGCATAAATGAGAAAAAAAAGCGTTGATTTTAGGACGTACGGTTAAATTTACTTTGAACTGTACTTATTACTTCCATGCGTTGAACAACAAAGGAGAAGAAAAATGGAAATAAAGCAAAAAATGTAGTTGTCAAAAAGTTTTTATTTGTGCAAAAATACTTGCTATTGTTAGGTTTTGACACAGGCATGACAGGTATTGGCCGAAATTTCCTCCGCGTTGCACTTTTTCATTTTTTCATAAAGAAAGCATTGTTTAAAATTCTACTGTGGTATAAAAAAAATGACAAACTAATGACCTTTTAAGATTTTTTTTATTTTTTTTCGGGACTATACGACATCTAATTTATTTTATTTTGGTATAATTTAAAGTTTTATTTTACTTAAAACTAATGTTTATTGTACTTTATAAACTTTGTAATGGCCGATTTACTGACAGCTCTGACAGCTAAAGAAAAAAATAGATGGCGTTTTATGAAAGCCGAGCCGTAATAAAGGCTGTACCTACAGGGTGATTTTTTATCCGAAGGACATATTTAATCCTACGGTGGGTCATGCTAGCATATAACTAAAAAAGATATGAAATAATAAAAACACTTGTAAATAACTGACAAAAACTTTGTTAAAGTTTCATGAAAATTTTCCTAACGTATGGACACACTCGCGTGCGGTTTCGACTTATTTAGGTAGGTAGGTACGATCCGTTTTCCCTTTATACTTTATCCTGGCTTAGGACAGGCAAAAATACCTAGGTATGATTAATAGTTAGGTATTTGTTATTTTTTAGTCTAATAAGGACAAACGGATCACTCGTCACGTGTCGGTATCGTGTGATCTTTTCGCTCACTCGGTGTCCATGTAAGCGTTATTTAATTGGATAAATATGCAAAAAATCAAGTTTTTTTTTCTTAGCTAGTTGGGTCGGGAATCGAATACCAAATACCCTCCTTGAATATGTCCTTCGGATAAAAAATCATCCTGTATATTGAGCGCTTTTCCTTGTCAACCAGAGCAAAAAAAAAATTCACCTTACAGTTTGACAGTTTCACAAATCACAATACCTACGTATTGATATTTTTTAAAAGTTTGTTTTATTCCAAAGAAATGCCAATCCTGTGCATTGTTGCTTTCTGTATGGACTCGCGTTTTACTAAGCGCCATCTATGAATTCATCTGGAACTATTTTTTTATTTGGGTCTCGGAAAATCGCTCATTATTTACAACAATGATATATTGCAATAGAATCTTTTTATAATGAGTATTATTTTTGTTTTTCAGGTCAAAAGAAGCCCAGCCAGCATCGCTCATCATCCGCATTAGCCTCAAAGGAAGCAGAGTATACCAATTGGAAGAAGAGGTCCTCCTACGATCCTATGAAGGCTGCTCAGGAGGGAAGGAGACGGCAGATGATGGCCAAGAGGCAGGATAACAAGGACGACCTTAGTTCTCCCAGGTAATTTATTTACTTTTCATTACTCATACTCTGAAAGTAGGTCTGAAGTTGGCTAAGGGTCGGGTTGAAAGTAATTCTTTTCAGCCCTAGGGAGAATCGTTTTCTACTGACATTTTTTATGACTATTTTTTCATAATTTGACAGCTGTTAGTAGAAAACGATTGAAAAGTATTACTTTCAACCCGCTCCTCAGGTACTTTCCTAGTATGAGTAATGAAAAGCACAGTGTTTACCTCGGATTAAAGACTTATTTAGTCCCTCGAACTAAACCCCGTCTCGGGACTAAATAAGTTACTTTCACCCCTAGGGTAACAATGTACAGTCGACCGCACCTCAAGTTACCCTGCATGATCTCTTATGCCGCGGCCGCAGAGTCGATATTGCAATGAATTTGAGTAGGTTGATGTGCTGTTGACTGTACTATATTCAACTTCTTTACAAAAAAAAACATGTAAATGGCGGACTTTCTGACTTTTTTTGACTAAGCCGGAGGCTTTTTCTACCAGTCGACCAAGATTTATACCAAGACCGTTATATTTATATTATTTGGAGGCAAAAAAGACCACAAGACCATACAAGACCGTTTATAAAGGGAGGTTTCAGTCAATTTTTTTGTGGTTTTGATACTTTTTACTTTCTTTCTGGCATTGGTAGGTGGGTTTCAAAACTCTTCAATGTCTTTGCTAATCCAGGGACACGGTAAAATATCGGTTATTTCGTGGTGGTAAGGGCGCGCGAGGTCTACTGTTCTCACAGAACCACTAGTTAATTTATAGGTTTATATAATTTTAGGTTTAGGGCGCAACAAAGGTTTTCCATAAAAAATCCATTTTATAAAAAAACGAAAAAGTTTAGGCTAGTTAAAAAAATCCTATATGTGGTAAAAGTTGGTGAGATTGGATCGATGCATGGTTATTTGTTTCTCTTTCACGCAAATACTACTGGACTGATTTCGATGAAATTTGGTACACAGGCAGAATAAAACCTGGTATGGCACATAGGGTATATACAGAAAAAAATTATTTAAAAATTATGGTTTTTTTCCAGCCACTCATCCCCAGTCCACCGCTCGCAATCCTTCCACACTACCAACATAGCGGACCTAACGTTAGAATACTCGTCATCGGACGAGCAGTTGGTAACCCTGCCGGCCGACCCGATGATAACGTCAACACACTCGGACATCTTGGATCTGCGCGCGCGCAGACCTGTGACCAGTGATGTGGTGCTGGCCAGGGATTATGTTACGAGTTTTAAGGTTGGTAAAAAATTAAAAAAAAAGTTTAATTTTTTTTTTATAATTTGAATTTTTTAGCAGAAGTGTATATTTTTGTGTCCATGTTGTTTAAAAAAACATCGAGAAGACTTGTTTCCAGGATTCATGTATGTATGTATGTATGTACTACGCGATTTAAATTCTATTGGTTTTTGTTATTTTTGTTAAGTTGTCAGCTTGTCATTCAAAACCATTCGAAACTAACTTCACTACATGTAAATGTATATACATTTGTCAAAGAGACCAGAGTGAAGTTGTTACAGCCTAACCCAAGTTTAGACTCTAATCGGACTATATGTAAGTTTCTTTATTCCACCATAAGTCGTGAACGGCTAAACAGATTTTGATGTGAGAGGTATTGTTAGATTCCTTGCATTACTCTGAGTGAGTTGTCAGTCGTGTTTTTTTTAATAATTAGTTTGTTATGTTATGTTTTAAGGGTTCCGTACTTCAAAAGGCAAAAACGGAATTATAAGATCACTTTCTTGTCCGTTTGTCTGACAAACCTTTTTTCTCAGAAACACTTAAAGATATTAAGTTGAAATTAATATCGAATACACGAATCTACGGCCTCTTACAGCAGTAAGATAATCAAAATTACACGTCAACGCGATCAGGAGATATTACCGTAAATGTTGCGAATTTTCGCATAATTCGCGTTTTCAGACGGGAACCAAAACCTATGGGGTCCCGTTGACCTAAAATTATGAAATTCGTTTTCAAATTACAATAAATTTGCCATGCTTAGCTTAATAAGCTTCCATGCTGGTCTGGGAGCGAAGAAAAAACATAGAATGTGCCAGCTGCTTCTCTTCCCGCGCAGATTGTAAAAGTCAATCGAGGGAAAGGGCTTTAAACTGGGGATTCCTCCACTCATAGGCAACCTGTCACTATACCTGAATCTCCATTTCATCAGAGAGCCCACTATTCAGCTAAACGTGGCCTTCGCCTCACGACTCTTGGCTCTGTCTACCCCGTAGGAGATGAAGACGTGATTCTATATATGTATGTAATAAATTTGCCTATTTTCAGATAAACCAACTTACCGAGAAGCCAAAACGCCACAGCGCCGATAAAAGAAAAACTTACATCATAGACGATATCACCCCAACCAAAGAGAATATAGACTTCCTCCCGAAGCATAGAGACGAGGCCATAGATAAGAGGAAAACGTTTATACTTGATAGTGACACGAATTCTACCACAAACGGTAGTAGTCCAAGAAATTCAAGTATATTCAGCCATGAGAAGAATTCTTTGACTACTGGTAAGTGTTTTAATGGTATTATGGCTTTGGGGTCTTGACGACCTCCGTGGCGCAGTGGTAAAGACCTTGCCTCTGAACCAGGGATCCCGGGATCGATCCCCGGTCAGGTCAAGATGGAAAATGATCTTTTTCAGATTGACCTGGGTCTTGGATGTTTATCTATATATGTATTTGTTATAAAATATAGTATCGTTGAGTTAGTATCCCATAACACAAGTCTCGAACTTACTTTGGGGCTAGCTCAATCTGTGTGATTTGTCCGTATATATTTATTTATAACGGCCATAGTTAGACCTTCAACAATACGACTGTGAAAACCGCATCAAATTTAGTCTAATACGGTGACATGAATTCTACCACAAATGTTTAGTAGTCCTAGGAATTCGAGTATTTTCAGTCATGAGAAGAATTCTTTGACTACTGGTAAGTGTTTCATAGCTTGTTCTTATGATTATATATTATTCTGAAATCTCAAAAGAAAATATGCTGTTCCATACATTTTAAGCGAGAAGGTATTGCAAAATGTATGGAACAGCTGAGATTTCAGAGTTGGTCTCATACAAAAAGATGTTCATATTTATGAGTACTTTCACCCCTAGAAAAGTTGTTAGTAAATTAAAAATAACCCTGTATAATGGCCACTGTTCAAAAGTTTTTAATTCATCTGTCATCTGTCAATGTCACATTAATTATGTAACTTGTCATACAGCCAATTGCTACTGTAAAAACCGCATCAAATTTAGTTCAGTGGTTTTTTATACTCACGAATTCTACCACCAACGGTAGTAGTCCTAGTATATTTAGTCATGAAAATAATTCTTTGACTACTGCTAAGTGTTTTATAGCTTGTTCTTATGGCTTTGGGGTCTAAGGAGCGGGTTTAAATAATACTTTTCATTACTCATACTCAGAAAGTATCTGTCTGTATAAGTGATCCATCGGCAGCGGGGCTCAAGCGAAGTCCGAGTTATTCATATTATTTTTATATTAATTTGTTTATTTCTTTATTTCCTCACATTTATTGAGAAAAGCACTATACATGCCTCGGCGGGAATCAGAATTTGCTGGACTCGTATTTATTACCTACTCGTCCAGCAAATTCTGACTTCCCGGCCTCTGCAGTAATGTACTATTCCCTTAGGTACGAGTGACACGGAAGGGGAGAGCGGGACGGAAAGTGCACCGGTCGTGCTGCGGCACGCGGGCGGGAAGCGGGCGCCTGCGCACAACAAACAGAGGTATAATAATCATCATTATACTAGCTTTTGTGCGCGGCTTCTCCCGCGTGAATTTCCCACGGGAACAGAACTTTTTCCCTGGATGAAAGGTACTTTTCTTATTTTTCTTTCTACTTCTTACTTTTCTTTCTTTCTACTTTTGCCGACAAACTGTCAAGCAGTTTGGCTAAGTGATAACTATGTGAATTAATTTTGGTGTTGGGAAATAAATAAAAAATAAATTTTCTTTTTTTTTACTTACTTTGCCTACTTCCAAATAATTTCGCAACTGTAGAAGTGACATTGCCCTGCACAGCACGCGAGGTACTTGCTCCTCGCACCCCACGCGACCTCTAGTTAAAATTATATAAGGTAGATTTTGCGTTTGAGTAACATTTTGGAGGAACTTTCGCATTTATAATATTAGTATGGATTAGTTAGGATTTACCAACCATATACCAATAAGAAACTATTCACAAAACCTAACCTCAAATTACAGGCACAGCGGTGACTATTCAATGTCATCATCAACCACCTCCATAACGCAAAAGCGTCCAACCATACAACCACGCTATTTAGACATCTCTAAATACAAGACCGAGAATACTGGCAACTTTCTGAGGAGGGACCCGAGCAAGACGTATGTGGGGGTGAGGGGGGAGAGAGGGGAGAGGGTCAGTAAGGGCAGCGCGCAGCAGCTCGAAATGGGTGAGTTTTTTTTTTGTTGATACTGGCAGTTTAGAATAGTCTGGTTTTTAAATTTTTAAGAAAAGTAGCTTGAGAAAGGTGAGGATTTGTTTTATGTTACTGGCAGTTTAGAATAGTTTGGTGTTTAAATTTTGAAGAAAAATAGTAGATTTTTTTTGGTGGTTTCGTTATTGTTTCTATAGCAGATTATTTCTGGCAGTTTAGTATAGTTTGCTTTTTTAATTTTGAAATAAAAAATAATAAGTAGAATTATTTGAATAATGAAAATTTTTGTCAGATTTTTATTGTTATTGTTTTTGTAGCCGATACTGGCAGTTTTTTAAATGTTATAAGTAACAAAAATTATTAGAATTTTTTAAATTAAGAGAATTTTGTTGATATTTTTTATTGATTTTATAGTCGACATTGGCAGTTTTTTCAAAAATTTGCATTTCTATTTTTGAAACAAAAAAAAAGAATAAAACAGAATAGCTATTTTGAAGTTTAAAAACGTAATTTTATCCTTTAATAAATAACTATAGAATTACGAGCTTAAATCGAATTTCTTCCTAAATCTTACCAATATAGAATTAAACAATAAAATAAATAAAATATCCGTATATAAATATTGAGTTGTTGAAAGTCCAAATAAAAATCATTAAGTTAACAGGAATAAGTACTTAAACAGATTAACATAAAATTTATTCTATTATATTTAAATTGGTTTTTCACAAATAAATATTACATACTTGACTTAAATTCACATGTGCTTTATTTTAAACTTATTTCAATTTGACATTTTATCTTATTTAATTACTCATATGAAATTTAATATAATTTAATTGTATAGTAATTGTATCATCAGAGAGCCCACTATTCAGCTAAGCGTGGCCTTCGAGTCTCACGACTCTTGGCTCTGTCTACCCCGTAAGGGATAAAGACGTGATTCTATGTATGTATGTAATTGTAATTAAATTTTTGCATGCTGTAACATCAGTAGAATATGTTTGGTTGTTATATGTATTAACTTAAGATGTTATCGGTAGCCAGTAGCCATATTCAGCAAATAAAATATTTCATTCATTTATTCATTCAGAACAAAAGAAACAAGAGTTAGAGAAGTGGAAACGACGAGCGTCGTACGACCCTCGCAAGGCCGCGGCGCTCGGCAAGACGGCCAAGACTCCGCCCAAAACTGCCAGGTAACTACATTCTGACTGACTGACTGACTTCTTTCTTTCATAACGAGTGTATTGTTTATTTTTGGATTTTTGAGCATCTCAGATGCAATATTAGTACTAAAGTACTCTCATATAGAAATAAGAGTTGTAGTAATTGAGTGTATTGTTACCAGAGATCGGATATTCCAGTACATATTTACCTAAACTTCGAGGAGTACGTAACATGAGTGGATAATACCACCTCTAAAAAAATAAAATAATAATTTTCGATATCTTTAACAAATAACTGAATTGAATAAAGATATTGAGTTTTTCTTTTTATTTTATTCACTTGAAGAACATTTTAATTTGATACAATTTTAGTACGGACCTCTCAAAAGTAGAATAATATGGTTCAATCAATAATTTGTAACTAAATTTATATTATTTCTATTAAATTCAATAACAATTCATGATTTTTAAATCCCGGTGTTTTAAAATATATATTTACAGAAAAAAATATTAGAGGTGGTATTATCCACTCATGTTACGTGCTCCTTGAAGTTTAGGTAAATGTGTACTGGAATATCCGATCTCTGATTATTACTAACACTGGTGTCAGATTTTATTCAAGTCGCCTAAAGGCATCTGACATGACTTTTACGACTACCGCCATCTAGTGGCAGTAGCCGTATACACAGGTTTCCTCACGATGTTTTCCTTCACCGAAAGCAGGTGGTCTATGAGAAATGATATATAGTCAGATTGGTCTACAAACTCATGTGACACAGGTAGGATTTGAACCCGGGTCCTGTCCGACCTCAGGCGGGTGTTATTACCACTTGGCCACCCGGTTCAAACTGACTGACTGACTAATTGGTACATCAACGCACAGACGAGACCGCTGAACGTAGAAACTTGAAATTTCGAAATGGGTATGTAGGGGATGAAACCGCCCTACACTATGGTATGATGAATTGATGATTGATTGATTGTGGGAATTATCACTGATCGTGAATAAAACCGTGAAAATGATTGGAATTGATATAACTGAGTTTATTGACTGATACTTAATGACTAACTTATTCCTAATATAATGGATTGCGCGTGTGACGCAAATGCTATGTCGGCGTTCTCCTGACCTACATGAAAATAATGTGCGATTGCTCGTACAGGGTAAAAGAAATTCACACGGACCAAAGCTTGTAAGATATATGAAGACGAAGTCCAAAAAATATAGAGGGATTGTGTCAATCAAATGGTTCTGTCGGAAACCAAAAAAGTGAAAATTAAATATGATAAGTTAGTTAGATATGATATGTATTTATGTGTATAGTTTAAAATAAGTTACATCGGCATTATCTCTATGCATATTTTTTTGTTTGGAAGACTTGGCTGTATAGTACAAACTGCCTTGGCCAGCATTAAAGTTAGAATGAACTTGGATTACCTACGTTTTTTAAAAATAATTCCATGATGTGTAATTTTGTCAAAAATATATTTAGTATAATTCGTTGAAGTGTAATTTTGACAAAATAATATTTAGTTTCTCATTTTAGTTTTTTTTAATGTTTTGACTATGTTTCCTTTTAGTAAATAATATTTTTTTTACCTTTTCATTACATATTTACTATTTTAACATCTATCTTCTTAACCTATTAATCATAATCATAATTAAATTTTATTTAATGTTGTAATGGGGTATTTCTAATTAAAAAAAAAACAAGAAAAAAAAAGGAAAAAAATTAAAAAAAAATGTTTTAAATTTTAGAGCGTGAAGGGTGTCAAAAATGCATGAAATTCTGGCCATAGAGAAAATCGGGCAGCCATCCTGTCCGTAAGGTTAGTTGTCAAGGCAAGCCTAACCTAAAAAAAATAAGTTTTACCGCCAATTCTTGGTATTATTGCAAATATTGCCACGACGCTTATTGCTTTTGACTTTTAACAGCTTTATCTTGGTTTTTCATTTGTTTTTTTATTTGATTTATAAATCGGCCATTTTGAAAATACAGATTTATGTTTTCAAAAAATGTTCTTCTACTTTTATGAAAAATCAAGATTACCTATATTTGCTTTAACTTCTATAATTTACGACTCTAAATACTGGTGTGGGTTTTCCACTTTGCTATTTTAATTGTGTTTTATTAACGTTAAAATATATTAGGAGTGTTTGTTGAACTATTATTATTAGTTCGCAAGGAAGTGTTAATTTGCACAAATAATTTTGAATACAGTTGATTATTTTTGTGTAAACTAGCCGAAAAAACATTTTTGTACCTACCGAAATAAATACCGACATTAATTCTTGGATGCTTTTTCTCATATTGTTGCATTATTAACAATTCCTAAATTAACAAAATTGCGAATTAACACAATGTAAATAATGCACAAGCAATTCCTAATTTTTCCAATATGGTATTTAATTAAGCTTATAATTTATTTTATAAAAAAAAAACTTTCTGTATATAGTCTACTGTAAATTTGCACTTTAAATCACTTATTTTAATCAAAATTCATCCAAATAGATACATATAATAGTCACACCAAAACTGTGTATTTAGATATTCGTAGTCACATTAAAAAAAACTTGTGTTCTATTTTGACACGGCGAAAGCACAAAATATGAATGCTTTATCACATTTTTCAGCTAATTAACAGTAGATGTACATACATTTTACACCCTGTGCCCCAAACACAACTTTTTGGAGGAAAAAAAACTAGCAACAAATTAAGCCATTAAAATAGTAAAGTCTCTTGTAGGATTTAAAGTCGATTCGTCTAATTGTATGCTTTTATTCTTCCGGCTTATAAAGGATTTTGTTAGTCTAACGTTTTTAGCCGCTAAAACAATTAAACTTATAATGGAAAAAACTGTTGGGAATCCCCAAAATTGTATAACACGGGTGTAAGACATGTTGTAATTAAATTGGACACAAGTTAATAATGACTTTGTTAACTTTCAAGAAGCAGGTTTATTCATTATAGAGCACTGATAGCTAAAATACACAAACAAGCTAATTATTAAAAAATAAAAAACACGACTGACAACTCACATAGCCTATGTCACTCGGAAGAATGCAAGGAATCTGAAAATACCTCTCACATCAAAATCTGTTCAGCCGTTCAGGGCTTATGGTGGAATAAAGAAACTTTTGCATACATGAACTCTGAAAACATAACACTTCTTTATTGGCCAGTCGTGTAAAAAATATCCGCAACACGCTTCGTCAAAATAATATTTATTTATTTATATATATTTTATGATTTCCCAGTAGCGTCCTGCGGTCCCAATCGTTCCACGGTCCCGTGCTCGGGACCGCGTGCCTGCGGTACCAACCGCCGACGCAGATCGCCGAGGGATACGATCATTCGAGCGATAACGACTTTTAGATCATTGTTGCAACGGATTTGAGAGTTGTAGCTATTTTTTACAAATATGTGTCAATAAATCATTTAAATAATTTTTATTCACCAAAGATATTTAAACTCCATTTTTTCTTAATTGTCCTATTATGTAAACAATCTTCACAGTACTTTTTGTTGAAAATAAATCAAATATTAGTTCAAACCTAAACATTCTAAAGTAAAACATTTATTAACCACGAAAGTAATTTCCTAATAAGTCTATTTTATATTGTTGTAAAATCATAAAAAGACATGGTAAGATTGTTTACATGATAGGACAATTATGAATAAACGGACTTTACATAGTTATGTGCTGGAGCCCTGTGCGAAGTAAAAACTTGTGTTACAGGGACTCACGGTCACAAGTCAATTCACGGGAAAAGATACCTTATGGTTATTGGCATTTAAGTCGTTAAGAAAAATAAATCATACAAGTTTACTTAGCTTATAATTAGCACAATGTCGTAAGTGCATTTTCCCGTGGATTGACATATTTCCAATGTACAGACACGGTTTTTTTTTTGGCATTAGCGTTTATTGTCGACGTAGGTATTGGTGCATTAACTGCATGATCAAAAAACCATGTGCAGTTAATCGTTGAGGAGTTCCCTCGTTGGAAGCCGATCCTGGGTGCACTATCACACGCTTACCATAATAATCATCGGAATTGCGTTTACATACATTCGACAATTGATTGAGATTTTAGGATATGTTGTATTTTATGACTTATTGTGCTGTGTGCCATGATGCTCAGATGTTTTACATCTGCCAGGCGACCCGTGATGGCGAACTTTTTTAAATCTTTTCTTTTCGAACTCTCAAATCTGTTGATAACAATGTGTAAAGTAAAACGAAAGTGGAAACCGATGGCAAATGTGATAATGGTGTGTGAATGTTCGAATTTTTATATTGTATTGTATATGGTTAGTATATCAATAGAGTTTAGGATATGTGCGCTTATTGTTATTGTCCAGTCCACGGAAATAGGCGTTATATTGGCATTTTTTGGCTGTTTGCAGAATTATGTCTATGCAATTTTTTGACATGTGTCAATTTACGCGCCAAACTGTTGTTCAAGCGCCAATTTTGTTCAAATTTTGAGGTTAGTCTTGCTAAGGTTATTTTATTATTATTGACTTTAAATATGCTATAAGTATACTTATGGATTTGGGTCGATGCAATGTTCTTTATAGTTTTTTTTCCACATAGGTACTGATTTTGCACAATATTTTATTTTACAATATTGGATTTTTAAAATTCCAATTTGTTTGATGGATTAATATACGATTATTTGTTGTACTTTTGTAAATTGAAATCTTCTATGCTAGAATTAAAAATATTTAATTACTTCAATGTGATAATTATAGAATTACCTATGGAATTAATGTATCAGTGTCGAGGTAAGTTTTTTTTATGATTATTTTATATTTATATGCTTTAATCTCGGTATTATTTCAAATTAAATATCCATTTACCTAGGTGTTTGCTCATATCATTCATATACATCGATGTAGTGATTTAGTGTATTTTTTTGTAGGTTATTAATTTTTTTTTCATACCTATATTTAGTTTTTATTTTAGTGCAATATAAACATCACATGTCATGTAATTGTTATAATTAAGTACCTATAAAAAGGTTTGTTAAATATATTAGCGTACAATGGAATTATAGGAATTTATTCTTAATGTGCTAATGTTAAATCAAAGATAATAGAAATATAAATAAACAAATATATCCATCGATACACAGATACTGGCCAATTTTACAAAATGAACAAAAATTATTTACTATTGCTATTTTTAGTACCTTGTACAAATTCTTACCATAATACTCAGTAAGTATTTGTTTTTTTTTTTCATAAGTTATACATTAATTTATTTTATTGGGTTTTTCATTTCATCTCTTCAATTGAGTTCAAGTCATTCATCAATTTTCTTTTGCAGTGTCTTTTTTTACTTAAATGGGAAATCTCAAAAAAAGAAAAGTATTATTTTTCTAGATTATATACTCATTAAATCTTACCTACATATTTGCGTTAAAAGAAAAAAAAGTACAATTTTTGAATTTTTCTTTCGACAACTATTTAAAAAAAAGTTTACCGGTTATAAATGTGTATCGGGCAAGTTTACTAAGTATGATTGTCTCAGCATCGGTAATGTTAATTTTGCCCGTCCTAATAGCTTTGACCATGTTATAGCAAAGCTTAATAAGTTGCATTGTAAAAAGCTCGTTGCGAGTTTTCATTGTAAACCCTATTGATGTTTAGAATTTCGTAAGTATATTTAACAGAAAATAATAAAAACGAGTATAAAATATATATTGCATTTAATTTTTAAGCCCTTGTTTACCTGTCTAGTAAAATAAAATAAAAATTGGCTGTCATGGGACGCCCGGCAGATGTTAAAAACACAGCGTCATGCCATTTGTCGTCACGACATTCGAGTCAATTTTACTGCCAAGTCGCGCCAACAGATGTTTTATTAAAATTTAGTCGTTATTCAAAACAAATAGTATTAGAATACAAATAGTATTAGAATAGTGTTTTGTTATTCTAAAGTAACAAACCATTTTTTTAGCAAGCAAACGCATAGAATTTACCCAGACGCAAGATTGTGTGACTGATTGGAATATCAACGCAGAGACGAAACCACTGGACGTAGGAACTTAAAATTTTGCAGAGGTTCTTTATATGGCGCAAAGGAATTTTGGAAATTCCAACCCCTATGGGAAAGACGAAATGAATGCGGGCGAAGCAGAGGGCAAAAGATTTAATAAAACGCCAAAATACATTTATTATTAATGACTTTATTCTTGAATATCAATTACACTTTTCTTTTATTGTTATTTTATAAATTTTACATGCGATTCGTATTTTTACGTTTAGGTATCATATACAAACGTGCATTCTATTACGTAGCGTATATATATGTTATATATACCACACTAAACCTTTGGCATACAAAAGGGCTCTTGTATGAAAACTATGCACACTTAATATTCGCATTTAAAACAAACAAAATGTGACATTATGTTTTAATTTTCGTTGTTTCAAATTCAATACTCAAGATGTTTTTTTTTTATATTTATAAAAAAAGAGAAAATATGAGAATAACATTTCAGAGTCACTCGCATCAATTTTAAAGGAACTTTATCTTCTTTTCGCGTTTCCCGTAACTATACTTACGTCACAACCACATCTCATTTTTTTATTTAAAAAAAATTAAAAAGAATTTTTCTTCTAATTCAAAAAGAATAATTCTAAATTGAGCAACTTTAGAGAAGTGACAATCAAACGTTATTCGTAAAAAAAAAAAAATATTTAAAAGAGCTGAGTCAATATTAATGAATAAAAAAATGCTTACATTTTAGCCCTATGTTATAAGAGGAACTTGCAAATATAATAAAAATAATAATTGGTTTCATTGCTCCTAAATTGGTACATTTTTTATATAAAAAAGAAAGAAATAGGACACGAGACAATTGGGTCAATCAAGTTTTTTTAAATATAAATAATATATAAATAACTGCACAATTGGGGTTTTTTGTTTATAGGGGCTGTCAGATTGATAAATAGGTATTATTGTCATTTTTGGAAAAACAAATTATTGCAAATTTACACATCGGAAATAAGTGGAATTTAATAATCCAAAAATGTACAATGTCCTTTAAAATAATAAATTATTTTGGAAAATTAAAAATACTTTAATAATAAAATAAAACTGATTATTCCAGTTCTTGTCGAAAGAGATAAGCAAATTCGATGTAACAAATACCAATTTGTTTCTAAAGATTTTTTTTCTTAATTTGTTATAATCAAATCAGTTAAATTCAAAGTATGTTCTCTAAGATTGCAAGCGTTCTTGCGTTTACGTTCCAGCTTACGAAGTCTAGCCTCTAAATTGTGATTTTGAGCCCGATGTTAATAATTCATACAATTTAATTTAGCTTGAAGCCGTAAGCTGGTACGTAGTCACGTAGGAAAATAATGCAATTTCAAAATGACCTTAATGAAAAAGTTAAAAAGGGGTTATTTAACTTTTTCATATTTTTTGCTGTTAATTTGAAAAAGTGTGGTAATGAAAAGTTGATATTTGTTAATCGATTTTAGCCAAGATTTCTTAAGTTTTTTGTTGTTAAACATTTTTCGGACAATTTACCATATACCCTGTCATTTCATGCCCAATTAAATAATAAAAATAAATGCTTTCCATTGAAGAAATATCGGCACTACTCTGATAAAAAAAAAATGATATTCGCTATGTCCCCTTAATCTATCTTATTTTAATTAAAGCATCCTCATATGTGATTAACACACGTTTTTAAATTCATATAATATATAATAAAACTATTTTTAGTGTACGGGAGGCTGAAATGAATGGGTCAACAACGGAATATTACTATTCTGCCAACACACATAGAATTTTGTACAACTTAATTTCGACTTACGACTATAAAACGTAACGTTTATTTCATATAGTGTATATAATTTTTTTGGGGCGGAATTACACAAATCACTACATGTTTTATATTATTTACAAACATTTTAAGCGATACTACGTCTTATCTAAAAATCTAATTTTGGAATAACACCGGAATTATGTCGCGTTTATTTTAATTCATACAATTTATGATTATTCCTTCACAGACCGTAATTGGGTAAAAAGATCAAGGTTTCACCTATTAAAATCAAAATCCTCTTTTTCATTTACCAGCATTTTAAATGCGATGGGATGGGTCTAAATCGATACAATATGATCCTTGTAAAACAACCTTTTTTTTCTATTGCAATCGTTTAAAGGATATTGGCCACACAAAAAAAAAAGACGAAAATATTGTTTAAAATTAGAATTGTATTTTTCTTGTATTATCCCCTCCCTAGTTTGTGATAGTAAGTAGCATTGAGAGAATCGTGTTAGGTATAAGGTCAATTAAATAAAAGTATTTTAAGGTAATCCATACTAATATTATAAATGCGAAAGTTTGGATGTGAGTTTGTGAATTTGTGAGTTTGTGAGGATGTTTGTTACTCAATCACGCAAAATCTACTGGACGGATTTCGATGAAATTTGGTACAGAGGTAGATAATGACCTGGAATAGCACATAGGCTACTTTTTATCCCGGGAAAAAGCACTGTTCCCGTGGGAAATTCACGCGGGCGAAGCCGCGGGCAAAAGCTAGTAACCAATATTTTGGAAAAAGTGAAAACACTAAACAAAGTTCCGAGTTTAGTTCCATCAAGTTCATTTTCCTAACTAAAGAGTCAACTCTTTAAACTTCAGCTACCTAACTTTTTAAAGTAACCAGTAGATAACCTAAAAAACATATTGTGAATAACAATGAAATAAAACACCTTGCATGTATCCGAGGACAGTCTATCCATCCATTAAAGTACTTACTATTCATTTAATATATGACGCGATATGAATTAAAATATATAACGCGACACACTACCAGCTAAATAAAAAATTCAATAACTCCCATTAATTCGTTCGATTGCCTTACATTTATTTGAAGATATTCTAGAAGCTGTTTAATTTTGTTGTGTGCGTTCATTTCCCTCAATATGTATAGAGTAAGATTGAAAATTGTACATTTTTCTCTCGATGCTTGACGTAACAATAAAAAACCTGCTACAAAGCTGAATATAAAATTTCAAATTTACAAACTCCGTAAACGAGCCTTGAAAATGGCGCCAAATTTTATTTGCATTGCATTGATTATTTATTTGACAGTTTCTTTTTTTTTCTTTGATTTTTAAATTTTGGTGAAATTTTCCGTAGGGTGTCTTCTATTCATTGTTGATGTCTTGATCATTGATATTCAATAAGTAAGTCAAAGATATGATGATCGCATCATCTTTAAACGAAGAAAAACAAAAATAACCAGTAGACCAGATGGTCTAGAGGTTATTTTTGACACACACAGAAATGTAGACCTATTAAAAATAATTTCTAGCAAGTAAAACTGGCGTCACTGTCGAAAGTAGAAAAACTAACAAATGTCACTAATTAGAACTACATTTCGCAAAAAATTTGAGCGTATTGAGCAACAATAATCGACTATTTTCGACTACAAGCGTTCAGGAAGCCATCGTTTTATAAACACACAAATAAATTTTCTACTATTTTTTTTATATCCATTATAATAAAACAACGTTTTTGTACAACTGACAAAAATACAAATTTCGAAATGAATTATATATCTTCAAAGTCCTCATATTCTATGAATACGCTTACGTAATTTCTAGTTATTAAAACTTAATATTTACACTTAATTAGGTAACGTTATTTTCACTAATAAATAGTCTCTTACGGCGGCGGTAATTTCACTCACTTTACCCACAGTTAATAGACGGCGTCGATATCAATGTTCTCGTAATAAACAAAGCACTCATAACCTAATTTTTTCAATTGTATTTTTCATTTCAAATTCGATTATGCCTGCACATTGTAATTACAAGTTTTTATTTAGTGTCATATTTTGTTGTGTATATTCTGAAAAATAACATTTCCTTTACAGCCATGTAGGATAATAACATTGACAATACATATTCTATCCCACTCTGTTTCTTTATATTACTTAGAATAGAATAAAAGGTCAAAAGTACAACGCGGCGTTCTGCGCAGCCTTACTACATTCCATGTCAAATTTCAGAATATGCACATCAAATTATTCACAAATGTATTTGTTTAACAGCTAATTTCCGATTCGACAACGAATTCCCCGCCGCTGCTACCCTGTTTTTTTATACCTTTACTCCTACTATCATTAGCGATCACCACTTCTGAGTAATTCTTCTTGTTTTTCTGATTATTAATTAGATTTTGTGCATTACTCCCTGAACTCGAAGAGGCATTATCACTATCAGCGTAAGGGACATCAGTCAAAGGGCCATTTAACAGACTAGCTGCTGAATTGGACTGTTTCAATTTCGTCTTCTCCTCTTTAACTTCTTCTTTAGGAGTTTGTAGATCATCTATAACAGCTTTCTTTGGATCTATTTGTATAGTTTTAGATTCTGATAGTTTATTAGGAGTAACAACGTTGATGTATGGTGGTAGGATGTTCATTTTATTCAAATTGACTGAACCGCTGTTCTTTTTTAATTCGTTAAGGTTTTGTTCTAATTGTGCAGCATCTAAGCATAGGGGTTTTAGTTTCGGGGCTAATTTTGGCGGGTCCTTATTTGCCCAGGCTGCAATTCTAGGCGGATCTGGGGATGCGATGGGTGCAGTCTTCCTCTCTGGCACTAATGTGTT
Source organism: Ephestia elutella (assembly GCA_018467065.1). Taxonomy (NCBI): domain Eukaryota; kingdom Metazoa; phylum Arthropoda; class Insecta; order Lepidoptera; family Pyralidae; genus Ephestia; species Ephestia elutella. Next base: position 3,038,900 of record CM031594.1, read on the forward strand.
TTTATGATTAGTTTTGTCTATGACAGTGGCGTCTATTGCTTTTGATAGCACGTTCTCAGGCGGCTTTGGTGATGTTGGCGTGATGCTGATTAGTTTATCGACCTGCAAAAGTGATTATAAATAAGACTATGGCAAAACAAATTATTTTTGTAATTGAATTAGGGTCCTATTTTCCTAATTTATCATTATCATATAATGTTTTTTTCTCTGAACAGACAGTAGATAATACCTGCTTCAAATAGATAGTAAAAATATAATTTAAAAATTTTATTATATACAAGGGGTACCCAAAAAAATAACAAGGGCGTAAAAATAACTAAGATATTTGGCGACTCTGTATGAGGCGAGGAAAAATGGAGGAGAAATTTTAGAGTAGGTCTTACTGCAGGTCCAGTCTCTCCATTCTGTTTGCCTTCAGCGACGGGTTTCTCGGTGAAAGAAGTCTCCCAGATCACAGGTTTTTCATCGATCTCGGAGCCTGAATCTTCGTCCATCGACGCGCCTTCTACTGAACTTAACAGTCTGAGGGAAAAAAGGAAGTTTTTCATTAAGAACTGAAGACTTCGGAACTATCTACCTATCAACCTGGCCTTGATAAGTCGAATGTCTTTATTCTTCATAATTTGCATAATCCAACTCATTTATCATTATCTCCTTTAAAAGTTGATGGCGAAAAAAGTCGCTGAGAGTATGTTCATTAAAAAAAATTATATAAGTATTGTATGTAATTTGAATCGCAGATCTATTTGATCGTAGATTTAAATAATTAAATTAAAAAAATTGCCACCGCCATTCAAACTTACCTGTCTGTGGAATTAGACGGCAGAAACTTTGTGGTGGTCCGAATCTCTGCGACGGAAATACCGGAAGCATCGGCGCGCCTTGCGCCCGCGCCGTTCGACGCCATTGGAATGTTGCCATATTCTTGTGATGCTGTAACGTTAGTAAATCTTATTTAACTGATATTTTCTGTATAACTGTCATCAGTATCCGTATAATATTACTTAACGAACTTTATTAATCAATTATGATTTAAGATTCCGTTAAAATTATAGTTAAAATCGACAACCTCCGTGGCGTAGTGGGCACCATGCCCGTCCGCCATTTGGAGGTCCTGGGCAAATATTTGTACTTGTTTTCATAGATATTTGTCTGCAGTTTTGAGTGTGTTGTGCGCGTCTCTGTGTTTGTGTCCATTGGACCCACGCCCACGACCAGAGATGGGTAACCACCGCATACTTCTTCTGGTCCAGTACGCTCTTGACAGAGCGGTTGTATTGATAAGGGCAGCTGTAATGCGCTTAACGACGTTTCGCCACCGTTGTCTGTTGGAGGTCATCCTGCTGCACTCGTTAACTGACCCTCCAATGGCAGACTTGATCAGGTCAGTCCAACGGGTGGGTGACCTTCCGCCCGGTCTAGTGCCTTCTGCCTTTCCTTGGACGACAAGGCGTTCTATGGACTGATTGTCACGCCGGAAAACATGACCGAAAAATGTGAGGATGCAAGATTGTACTATCGAAAACAGACGTTGCTTGATACCGAGTTCTTGAAGTGTCGAGACATTCGTGCGAAACTCGGTCCACGAAACCCCAAACATTCTTCTCCAGCACCACATCTCCAGAGCATCTATTTTCTGTCTTTCCACAGAAATATGGGAAATATAAGCGTCCTCACGAGCCTGGTCTTCTTGGCTATGGTTATGTTTCTATTGCTCTTTAGTGAACGGCGACCGCCGCGATGGTTAAAGTTGCCACTGGGAGCGGGAGCGATGAATGATGCTCGACCGCCCCGAAGGGAAGATCTTCCCGCCAGGCTAGGTGTTAGGCCTGGGGAGCCGAGGCTCCGACGATGTTGCGTTGCAGTTCGTATATATAGCGAGTTGCCTTGGAAATTCTGATAGCGCGATTTAGGATTAATTCCAAGTCCAAACTCATGGCTCACTCGTTCTATCTTTGACAGTAGCTCTTCCAAGTGTTGCGAACTGGTTGCAAATAAGGTGGTGTCATCTGCGTAACGCAAGTTTGCAATCCTTTATCCACCAATTGTTACACCATCCGTCTAGTCTTCTAAAGTGATACGAATTATAAGCTCTGTGCACACATTGAATAAAAGTTTTAACATAATGCAACCCTGGCCTCCTCCGGCACTAGTATGGAAATCACTTGACAGAACATCATCCATGCGAACTGAGGCTGTGTCATCTTCATATAGACGTCTCAAAAGGTGTACGAGATGTTTTGGTGTGCCCATGTCTAGCAAGGTCTTCTACTATACGGGCCATTTCACCGAGTCAAAAGTTCTGGAGAAATCAACAAAGCAAATAAATACGGGCTTATTTAATTCTCCAGATTTCTTGATAATCTGGCGTACGATAAGAATTTGTTCCCGAGTGCCCTTTCTCTTTACAAAACCTGCTTGTCGCATACACATAGTTAGAAGTACATAGGGTATATTTCATCCCGGGAAATAGTACTGTTCATGTGGGAAATTCACGCGGGCGAAGCCGCGGGCAAAAGCTAGTAACGTATTAATGTAATTTTCGTTACCAATATATAATTCGGTATTCATTCGAAAAAAAATTGTCTCTTCTCAGATTAGGTACAAGATGTCATCCTCACTAACAGTATAAATGCGGAAATGATATTGTTTATTACCTCTTCACGCTTTATCTACTGGACCAAACCTCAAAAAATTTCACATAAACATAGTTAGGAGTACTGAGAAGAACATGGTATACTTATTATTCTAAAATAATAATTAGTTTTATTATAAACTGTTTTCACCCATCAAATTGGGTGATAATGGGTTATAACTGGGTTATAACCCAAACCACCCATTATAACCCGGGTGGATTGAAATGGGTTATAACCCATTACCCATCTCTGCCCACGACACAATCTTAGTCATTAGTGTAGGCCGTTGTGAGTTGTCTATTTATTTAAAAAAATTACCACCAATATATCTTATGTCAGCTTATTTCCCATCACACAAAATTGTAAAGGAAACGTTCAAGATTACGAACCTTTCAGTAGAGGTGGAAATTGTGAATCCTCCATTTCTGGTTGGTCCGCCGCCGTTGGCGATTTGCTATGAAGTACCAGCTGATCCGTTGAGCTATAATCACGAATTTCATAAAACAACCCACTCTTTTGTTCGCCTAAATTAAATACATGAAATATTCAAGTGAAATGAAAAGATTTATACAGGTTGTATTCAAAATCATTGGCAAAATTTCTACTGGTTAAAGTACTCATGAATATGAACAACTTTTTGTATGGGACCGCCTCTGAAAACTCAAAAAAATCTGCTGTTCTATACTTTTTTTTTACAATACCTACTCGCCCAAAAAGTATGGAACAGCAGTTTTTGTAAGATATGAGATTCGGTCACATACAAAAAGTTGCCCATGAGTAAGTTCACCAGTAGAAATTTTTCCACCGATTTTGAATGCATCCTGTATAACTTTGTGCAGTGTTTTCTTAGTAATGTATTATTGTATTGTTTAGGTAAAAAATTTAGGATCGGAATATGTCAGCTTTTCACTAATGCATGCACCACTCTGTCTAAAGAGCAGTTTTCCATTGTTATTTAACTTCAGGTTATTGACTGGTTTTTCTTAATTCTATAAAAGTATTGGTAATAATTAAAATTTATATTCATAAAATTAGGTTCATTAATATAATTTTGACTGAAGTAAAAATAAATGTTATACATGACAATTTTTCAGAAACATCAGTCAATAAATTGTTTATTTAGACAGTTGCCAAATTTCTGTTTACTATAACAACATCAATTTTCTGAGGGAGTGCCACATAGAAAAGAAGTTAGATTTTGAAGAGGTTGGTGATATTAAATAATAGAGAACGCTGGTAGATACACTTTTCTGTAAGACGTCGCCTATCGATTTAATGAAAGGTTACCATCAAATAACGTTTTAAATTGAAGTATTGTAAAAAAAATTAAGTAATACTATATTATAAACTGTTTATCTTAAAAATTTAAGTTTCGGATTTTCAATATGTATAAGAATCCTCATTTCATAATATAATTATCAAGAAGTATATTTTCAGGATCGCCAGATTATTACATATATAGACGATATTCTTATGACTTCATTTACAAGTAATAAATAAACAATATTAATATATCGCTGTTCAAAACACATTTATCACGCGAATTTGAAAATCATCCTTTCTTTTTAACCGACTTCAAAAAAGGGGAACTTTAGTTTCATCTAATTTACAAGTTGCAACTGGTAAAAACCTAATCCCAAAGACTGTGTATCTACCAACTGTCCCAAACGTTACCTAGCGTCCGGTAGAGGGAGGTCCTGCGGCGACATCGGCACCAGGTAGTCGCAGGCCGGCGCTCGCTGCCAACATGCCACGCTCAGTACAAGGATGCAGGGAGATGGGTTATCGGTTCAGTGGTCTTTTTGTTTTGTGTTGGGTAGTGTGGGGCCGTTTTAATTTAAAATGTTGTTTTAAAGACCTGATATCTTAAAATTACTGTGTTTTCTTTCAAAATTTAAAATTTTTTTATTGTTAAAGAAAAAGTAAAAAAATAACAAATTGCAAACCTGTTTCCAAAGTATATATCAATGTGTGCATAATTTTTATTAGTTGCAATAAGTAATACTAATAATAAATATAAGTTATTTTTAACAATATTTATTTATTTATTTAACCTTTATTGTACAAAAATACAAAGTAAACGTACAATAGGAGGGCTTAATGCTAAAGCATTATCTACCAGCCAACCTTTGGGTATAACCTTTGGTTTATTTTGATATTTTGAAAAGTCGGATAATAGTTATATATTATAGTTATGTATTTTATAATAGTTATATATTTTTAAAGTAAACTGTTGTCTAGTATAGTGAAGTGTATTTGTTATATTTGTATAAATTAAACGTTTGGTGTTGTGTGTTTAATTTAAATGTCATTGAATAAAATTTAAGAGTTTAATAAGAAAAAGACCACTGAACATATCTTTGTTTTAATAATAATTTTATCAGCATCTTCCTGCATCGCTTCTTTAAAATCTACGCGTGCATATGTCACTGGGTTTTATAAATATAGATCCACAATTCAAACTTAATAATAATTTGCATTTCTTTTTATTCCTCAAATGAGCAAGATGTATTTTAATAGATACCAGACAGAGTTATCCAAAGTTGATAAAGACAGCGATTTATTGGTTTAAATGGTTGAAGGCAACTAAATCATTCAGTTTCCAATTTTTGCTCGATTCTTTTGAGATCTTTGATACAATAAAAACATTATTTATAAAACCCAGCGAGAAAAGGGCAAAGGTCAAATAAAAGAATAGATATAAGGTATAGATCCTCGCTATAGCTACTAGGCAAGTTAACATTGAGTTTTTGAAGTATACCGTTTAATAGAAGAGATTCTTTGAAATAATCATAATGACGAATGATTTAAACAAAAAGATGATTTTTCTGTTAAATAGTTAACACATTACATGCAAGATGAGCCAATGATATTTCAGTCGATGTAATTAATTTATGAGTTTGAATTTTCATTCCAACGAATCTCTTACTAACTACAAGGGTTGTCTAATTATCTATGCGGTATTTCATTCAGGACAAAGGGGGCATAGTTTAAAATGAAGAAAAAAAAAATGAAATGGTAGGTATGGTCATGCGCCACTCGCAAGCACGGCTTTTTAAGGGTCTAACACTGACAGAAGAGAAAATAGATCAATTTATTAAAATAAACAATGAAAACAGTTACTTGCTTCTAGTAGCCAGAGCGAAAACATTTTGGGAGAAAGAAACAAAAGTTACAAATTAGTATTTTATGTAATTTTTTAATTAAAATTGTTTATTCTGTATTGGGATTTCAACTAATAATAGATATTTCATCAATAATGAACATTTGTAAGGTCATTTTTAATTAAAGGGCGTTATTCTATACAATCATTATTAATCCTTATGATGATTTATTTCCTGCAATGATTCCAACATTACAGAGTTGTTCAAGATAACATGTATATAACTATAGCTGTGCCACGCAGCTTTGCTCCCATGAGAATTTTAGATTCCGACAATTTTCCAAAGCGGTAATTCCAGAAATTTGCGCGTTTAATAAAAAAAACATACATAATATATTTTACTATGTATATCTATTATAACATATAGTATAGTTGAGTTGCTATCGTATATAGGTGTTGTACCTTCCCCGTTCTCGAAAATTTCTTCCATTGATAATGTACGGGTCAATGCCTCGTACAATTCGCGAGCGTCAGCAAAATACATACATCGCGGCGCTCGCTTTACTAAAATCAGTTAGTTCACGTTCAACTTTACGCAATTTCACATAGTGGCGTGTTCTCGCTATCAATATCATTTTCTATCAGTTTTTCCTCTCTTAAATTTATCATCATTATTTTCCGGTAAAGTTATCAGTGTATCATTCTATCATTTTAGCAATAACTTTTAGTGTGCTAATTTTCTACCAATAAACATTTATATTCTTCAGTACAGAGTTATCATTGACTATCAATCTATCAGACTATCATTCTATCAATCAATAGGTAACAAACCATACAGATAATTTCCGAAAATTCTCGTGAATCTAAATGTCGAGAACGACATATATAACTTTAACGTACTTTGTGTATGTGGTATATTTATTTTTTACTAACTTATCGCGTAAAATTTGATCAGCTCCAGGTTTTAAGTTAGATCTTCAGCAGTACAACTGTGAAACCCGCATTAGATTCCATCCAGTAGTTTTGCGTGATGCGCGTACAAACATACAGACAGAAAGACAAAAAATTTAAAAAATGGTTTTGGCTTCTATCGACCCTATATAGACTCTACATTTTTTTTTCTTAAATATCTCTTATGTACAACATAGACCAGTTAGTTTTATTCTCTCTCTCTCTCTCAGCCAAAAGATGTCCACTGCTGGACAAAGGCCTCCCCCAAAGATTTCCACGTTGACCGGTTCTGCGCTGCCCGCATCCATGCGCATCCCGCGACCTTCACCAGGTCGTCGGTCCCCCGAGTGGGAGGCCTGCCAACACTACATTTTCCGGTTCGTGGTCGCCACACTGATGGTGGTAGTTTTATTATATTAAATATCTCCTCTGTACAGACATAGATTAGTTACAGTTTTATTACAATGTAAGTATAGATATGTTATTGTATAGAGTAACGCCCTCGACTCAGTCCAAGCAGCACTAACCTGCGGCCCGTTGGCGGCCGGCTGCTCGGCCGGCGGCAGCAGCGAGCGCACCACTGGCAGGGGCGCGCTCACTATCTCCGGGTCCTGGGAGACAGTAATAGTACATTGTTACCCTAGGGCACAGAATTTATATAAGTACTACTAAGTAGAAAGGAAGCTTCCTGCCCATTCCTGCCCCTCGCAATTGTTTAATTGTTTAATTATTTATTGTGATAAAAACGATTTACACCAGTTACAATTATCACACATTAACATTTTACTGCATGCAAAAATTAAATTAATCAAAACAGATGTAATACAAATAACAATAAAAATAATATCAGTTTCAATAAAATTTGTCAAAAGATTTGTCCGTTCGATCTTACACAACTACATTATTATACATTAAAAAGTTAAATAAAAACTTTCTAAGTATACATAATATTTCGTCCGTGTCAGTGTTGTTAGTATTATACCACTGGTCACTCAACTACGCAATATGGCGTACCCCTGCGTACCCCGCACTTCTCCCCCGTTCATTTGCGGATTGGGACGCTATGACTATGACCACGCACACATTGACGTGTTCACGGATGTACAGTTTCATTTGTAGTAGTAGTAGGTATATATGACGCCCCGTTTCTATGAAGTGTCCCCCTGTGCCTAGGGGTAAAAGTAACTTATTTAGTCCCGAGACGGGGTTCGAGGACGCCAATAATTCGAGGGACTAAATAAGTCTTTAACCTGCTTTTCATTACGAATACTAGGAAAGTACCTCAGGAGCGGGTTGAAAGTAATACTTTTCAACCCTAGGGAGAATCCTTTTCTACTTACAGCTGTCAAATTATGAAACATAGTCCTAAAAATATCAGAAGCATCCACTGCCTTCCGTGACCCACTGCTGGGTATAGACCTCCTGTCTACGCCAACCTTCTCGGTCCTGGTCTATCCTACTCCAGTTGTTGCCAGCTATATTCTTAACATCGTCGACCTATATAGCTGCCGGATGCCATACGCTCCGTTTGATCTTTCTTATCGAGTGTGTTATTACTATTATATCACTGGTGTCAGATTTTATTCAAGTCGCCTAAAGACATCTGACATGACTTACGACTACCGCCATCTAGTGGCAGTAGCAGTATACACACTAGTAAACTGAACAGACAGCCAATGTGCAGGTTTCCTCACGATGGTCTATGAAAACTACCATACATGAGTCAGATTGGTCTACAAACTCATGTGTCTACAAACCCAGGTCCTATCCGACCTCAGGCAGGTGTCATTACCCCTTCGTTTGATGTTATCATTTAACTCTTAACACGAAGTACTTGCCTGCAAGAACCTCTGAAGTCTGTCGAACATGTGCGCAAACGCCGGCCGATCGTTCGGCGTCGGGTTCCAGCATTCACACATCAGCCTGTATATCTCTTGTGGACAGCCTGTGTATAGAAACATATTGTTACTCAACATCTAAATACGCTGAGTTTTATGATCAACTAGCCGCGCCCCGGGGCTTCGCTCCCGTAACAATTTCGGGATAAAAAGTACCCTATGTGCTATTCCCGGTATTTTTCTACCCGTATACCAAATTTCATCGATATCCGTCCAGTAGATTTTGCGTGATTGATTAACAAACATCCCCACAAACTCACATCCAAACTTTCGCATTTATAATATTAGTAGAATATGATGCAGCTGATTGTATTAGAAGACAATCATTAAAGCTATTTCATCTTGAATATTCGTTCGGGAAAGCAATGATGAGACTCAAGGTTTGGAAAATGCTGAGAAATGGGAATAAAAATCTCTAATCTGACCCTTTTTATATTGGGTTTGAAGCAGGCCTAGATACCGGCAGTTACCGGTTTCAAATTTTAAAAAAGCACCGTTAAAATGCGTTTTAAATTCTATCGGTTTATGTAATTTTTGTCAAGTTGTTAGCTTGTCAATCAAAACCATTTCAAACAATTCGAAACTAACTTCACTACAAATACATTTGTCAAAAAGACCGGAGTAAAGTTGCTAAAGCCCGACCCAAGTTTAGATTCCAATCGGACTGTACCTTTCAGGAGTTTATTATGGATAATTTGGTTCTAATAAGTCCTGGTTTAAGGATAATTCAACCTTATTTCTGCTGTTTTTAAGGACTGATGGGACAATAAAGAATCTATCCAATACCATAAGGTTTCTCGAGCCTCCCCCCTCCGGAGACCATTTCCATGACTTCTCTGTTCGCGCAGCCGGTGTACGGCATCACGCCCAGGGAGAACACCTCCCAGAGTAGGACTCCAAAGGACCTGAAACCATAATTTATTTTTATTTAATTTGTTTAGTACGCATAACAAATTACAGTCATAAAAAAAACATAAAATGTCCATGGTTATATAAACTAAAATTAAAAAACAGTGTACATAAGCAGATCTGATATTATAATGCGAGCTTTAAAAGAAGATTAATTGTTGAATTAGAGAACGCACTCATTATAGATGTCAATGTCTCAACTGTCAAATGTGATGTCAAAGATTTCCCGCCGTTCTTGTATTGTATCTCTTCCTACGCTGCTTTCATGTGATGTTCTAAGTTACTCCGAATACACTGCATGAGTTATTTCATTAATTACCAGTTTTTTTAAAATAATAATGCTGTTCAGTGACAGAGATTGGTTGCGTTGTACAGTCAGCTGCAAAGAAACCTAACCTTTTGAATTCTGAATTGACACTGTTGTATCAGCTGTAAATACTCCTATATATTCAACTTTTGTATCGCAAAGCTACAAACTACCAAAATGTTTATAAATTAAGTTTCTTACCACACGTCAGTCTTAATAGTGAAGATGCCGTCAATATAAGCCTCTGGCGGCATCCATTTGATAGGCAGCATTGCCTTCCCCCCTTTCTTGTAGTAGTCAGCTCTGTATATGTCCCGGGCCATGCCGAAATCAGCGATTTTGACGACGCGGCCCGGACCGCGGGAGGTTAGGAGGCAATTTCGCGCTGCTATGTCTCTGTTGAAAGAATTTTGATTAGGTACCTATTAATTCTTTATTAGGAAACAAAACTGTTCACATAATGAACAATAATTGTTAGGTACTTAAATAAAAGTACATCTTGAAATCTTTGATTTTACCAGAATCCACAATAAACTAGGCAAACCTGTGTCGTGGATTGATGGATCGAAAAATTCTTCAATATTTGCTTTGGTATTCATGTTAACAACGTTCAATGGCAATCTAGCTAATCGTCCAATGATAAATACATTTGATGAATTTTGCGCACACTTGAATTGCTACATTCTTGAATTCCCTATTCCAGCATTTACAGTTTCTTATAGTATATTTAACCGTAGTTTGCATTTTCATGTTCTTTCTTTTGCTTACACTATCTTAATACGAGGAGTTTCATGTTTAAATTTTAGACCTTCCTTATTCTACCTGGGAATTTTTTACAATTGTTCTATTAGTTAAAACTAGACCTAAAGGTCACCCTGTCACCTTTACATAAATCTCTTCACCTCCAAAGACCCTTTAGTTGCTATAGCGCGCATGCTCGCTCGTAGAGAAACTTATTATTGACCTTACTTCTGGCCTTACTATACTTTTATTGACCTTAGCTATCTTTTTTTATAACAAAAGGCGGCAAACGAGCAAGCAATATCTACTCTTAGCTTAGCTTTTAACCTGTACTCCTTAGCTTTGTATTGACATTCTGCAAATCTTGTTCGGCGATGGGCTAGCAACCTGTCACTATATCTGAATCTCCATTCCATCAGAAAGCTCACCCAGCTAAGCGTGGCCTTCGAGTCTCACGAGCCTTTATAATTTTAGGACCTCTTCAGTGCATTCCAAAAAGTATAGAAAGAATTAATTAGATGTTTTGTATTTGACGTTGTCTAGCCTGTAAGCTCGTTCAGGCAGCTTGTATGCTAATAGGAAATAAAACTATTCTTCAACTTTATTTTACAACTTTCATAGTGGTTGTTATTAATTATTTACGTTGCGACTCACGTCGTAACAGTACCTATGTATGTAAGTAAAAACCCTCACCTGTGTATGAACCTCTTGGCTTCCAAATACCGACATCCCTTGCAGACGTCCAGAGAACAAAGCAGAAGGTCCTTCATAGTCAGAGCGCTGGCTCGTTCTGGCTTCGGCCTGCTTTCACGAAGGAAGTTCTTAAGGTCCCCACCGGCTAGCAGCTCTAGGACTATAAACCTGGCGAGAAGAAGTAGATTTGGTATTAATCTTGTGATCTACGTGATCTATTAGGAGGAAACTGTTGGGTGTTAGCTAAATTAGGCATCAATATTGTTTGTATTATCTCTGCTTGTAAACGTAAGTCTACGATAAGCAAATCGTCTTTTTATTGTAGGCCCAATCCGTTAAAATGCTTAATTGCTATATTCCCATTAGATATCGACCTTGCACCCACAGATTTTTACCTGTCTGACCTCTCACATAATAAACATGATGAATCTATTTTCACTTTTCATCCCAGATTGTGGGGAAGACCGATCATGTTAACAATTAACCCAGAGAATTGTAATACCTTCATATGAATTACAATTTTCAGAGTCATTAACTTCGACTTTGACGACCTCCGTGGCCCAACGGTCATCACGCCAGACTGCCACACCGGAGGTCCCGGGTTTGATTCCCGGACGTCAAGATGCAAAATGATCTATTTCAGATTGGCCTGGATTTTAGATGTTTATAAAAAATTGTGTCGTTGAGTTAGTATCCCGTAACACAAGTCTCGAACTTTTATTATATATTATTTACTATATATGTGGGGACGCCAGCGCGAACACCAGACGGGTGATCAGTCCACTCATGCTGGGACTATACTTTGGGGCTAACTCAATCTATGTGATTTGTCCGTATATTTTATTTATTATATTTATTATTTACTAGCTTTTGCCCGCGGCTTCGCTCGCGTTAATCCTTTCTTAACGGATGCCTACGTCATAACATCTACCTGCATGCCAAATTTCAGCCCGATCCGTCCAGTGGTTTGGGCTGTGCGTTGATAGATCACTATGTCAGTCAGTCAGCCAGTCATTCAGTCAGTCACCTTTGAGTTATAGATATATAGATTTACTAGCTGTCGCCCGCGGCTTCGCCCGCGTGAGTTTCGCTTAGATGAAAAATCTCTCTTGGAGTTCTTAATCAGATGTTCCATTAACTTCAATTTTTATACGTCATCAGAAAATGCTCATCTGGTTGAACAACTTTTGTTAAGGCACCATTTCCATATTTCTTATAGTTTAGCTGTTCTGTTAAGGTTTGTCGTGTATAAAAAATAAAAAAAATAAAAAGTGTGTTGTTGGTGTGGTGTGTGCACAGGGGTCTCCAACTATTTGAAGTGAAGACGGGCAATATCCCTGCGCAGTGCGATTATACACGAACACTTACTTTATAGAGAGCCGGATGTAATGCTCAGGATAGAGCCTCGCACTTTTGAAGTACAAGGACCTCTTGTCTAGTAAGCCTTAGGTCCTGGGAGTCATGGGCAGGGTGATATCATTAATACAATATGGTTGGGATAGAATATAGCATTTTATTCCATAAACACACTAGCCGCTGAGGGCGGGCACATGTTATACTAATACCAAAATCTGATAATTCTTTGCCGCAATTAAAAGTTAAAATTAACATAAACCAAATATAGGGTACCTGGCCAGGTCCGTACACAAACGTCTGTGCGCACTTAGAACGTCGTTCCGTTCACCGTTATGATCCGTTGGGTCCGAGCACTGGCGCTGGTCGCGACATCAAAGAGGCACGGCGCTCCTGCACGCTCCGTTGTATGCGAGATAGTAGACGCTGGCTGGGCCTTCCGAGGTTTGCGCTGAGCCATTACACGGACATCGGATCGAAGGCGGCGACGCGGCCTTTGGAAATAAGGTTAGGATCCGTGTGTCGCACCTTGGGGTCGCCGACGACGGGGCCTGCGCCGTGGCGGGCGGTCCACGGTCCGGGAGAACCGCACCCTCTGGTGATGGGAGGACACTCCAGGAAGCGCCAATTCATACGGCCGGGCGGGCACGTGGATATCAACAGCTCATCCTCCTGACAACTTCGTGGCGGCAAATATCCCCTGTGTCCTTGCGCGTATCGCGGATTTTAAAGCTAAAGGTTAAACTATAGTCCCATGACGGGGTGCCGAGGGCGGCGAAAGTGAAAAAAACCCCAAAAAATTAATATTTGCTCAAGCCATGTTACATGTCGTGGCGGCCTTCCAGGGAGAGAAAGATCCCTCCACTTGATTTGACATTCCGCCTCGTCGCGTTCCATTTCGCCCAATTCGGACGCACGTCAAACCAACTTTTAAACATTCTTTAAAAGAACTAATGTTTAAATAAGGTATTTATTCGTTGAATATTATAACAATCTAAGTCGACGATATTAAAGGAGAATAATTAAAATTCTACAACAATCCAGCCATGATTTCTTATTTGTTTATGATAAGAAAGGTTGGTTAGGAACTGATACGGAACGTGTGTCACCAGCTGTCAATGTCAGACGTCCAACTCTGCAGATTTTGTTGACAGTCTAATTTAATCATAGAATGTTTTGTTATGAATGTTTAGTTTTTGATATAATTCCGTAAGTACACAAAATCGCGTCGAGTTATTGCTACCAATGGTTTCGGCGTGACTCAAAGAACGTTTTGATGTGCGGGTCTCCCTGTTTTCTTAATAAGTATTGTAAAAACAACATATGAAATTTGTGTACTGGTGTGTCACTTTCCCATTCAATTTGTCTGGAGACTAATGGATTTGAATGCCTGCTATTGTAGTGAGTCGAGAGCCTATCATGCAGGTAATACGCCACAGGAATAGTATCCCAATATATCAACTATTTCACCTAAAATATGACATGCAAAGTTGACCAGTTAGAAGTTCAAAATAATTCTGTAGTTATCACTACAATACCCCCCTTTTCGGCAAAGAGGTTAAGTCGTACTTAGCCGAAACAGCCGGGGTAACCGGAGAAAACATTCACCTATCCTACGGCAATATATTTCTAAATATAAAACTATCAGCTATATATGAAACTAACTCATGCTATTTCATATATTAAACTAAAATGTATGTTCTAGAGTTCTAAAACTAACTCAATTTATGTTGAGTGTCAGGAATACAGCGTCTGGCCAGACCGCTGCAATTCCCCTGCATTAAAAAAATCATACTTGGATTTCTAATGAGATAATCGCCAGTAGCATACTAATAATAAAGAATTATCTAAAGTAATATAGTTCTTACTTATGTATAATAAGAAAAATTATTTGAGATTTAATTAAAGTATATTAATCTAGCATTCCTACATAATTTACTAGTTAGTAGTTAAATTGTAAACCTAATAAAGTCTTTAAACTAATGGAGAGATCTCACATAAATAGACATTTAAAATGTATAGCCGTTGGGCTGACATTGTATAAGGGAAAAAACTTATTTTCCTTTTTTTCTCAAAAATTAAGGAGTATTAATCCATATCCTTATGTTTACTCTGGCGCCTAGAGTGTGTAGTTACAAAAGAAATTGGTTTTCATGAAAACGCTTGACAAAAAAATTTCACATGTGAGTCATGTCATATGTGAAAAATGAGGCCTCTGATTGGTTATACCAATCCAAAATAACAAAGTTCAAGATAAGGAAGTTGCTAGCTAGGGGACACACCTTGTGAGACTTTTATTATGTCCTTGACATGATATTTTCCAACTTTACCGGTTTCTATCTCCTGAAGGTCGTAAACAACATCCGAATGCTTCCTGACAACTTTACATTTCAAAAAGCGCGGTGCTAGTTTAGCGGAGAAAAAGTGAGCTGCGTTTGACTGCACAAAGTTACGCCTCCATATGATATCACCTACGCTTAACCGAAGTTGTTTACGGCGTAGGTTGTATCGTCCCGCGTTTTGTTTGTACGCTTTGGTCAATGCATCGGTAACTTTTTGGAAGATGTCTGCCATCTCATTGAGAGCCGTGGCTTTTTCGGAACGACTGGACATTTGAAGGTCATCTAACGAATTTGGAATGCCGCCTCTTACTGAATGCAACATGCCATCCGTCATCATCTCCCGACCTTTAGCCAATAAAAATGGTGTGTGCCCAGTGGCAACATTGATAGTGCTATTCAAAGATAGCTGGATTTGAGGTAGGTACTTAGACCAGTTTCTTTGATCTTCTCCTACTAAAATAGCTAGGCAGGTTTCTATAGTTTGGTTAAAACGTTCCACAGTGTTGGACTGAGGCGCGTAGTACGCATTGTAAAATATTTTTGGTATCGAATGGCTCGCACAAAAATCTTTAAATTGTTTGCTCTGAAATACAGTTGCATTGTCGCAAATTATAACACATGGAATTCCCTCTTTATATAGGATTTCCTGTTCAATAAATGATGTTATTGTTTTGGCTGTAGCGGTTCTAAGTGGGTGAATCCAACAATATTTGGTAAATATATCAACTATGGACAGTATGTAGATGTGACCAGAATAAGATTTTACTAATGGACCAATTAGGTCAATGGACAAAGTATGCATCGGTTTGTTGACACATTTCTGGTTTGTCATATGTCCATGTGGAGGTTGGTTGGAGTGTTTATAAGCTTTACACTTCTCACACGTGGCCACATAACTCTTCACATCTTCATACATGCCTTTCCAAAAATAATTTTCTTTAATTTTAGACAAAGTTTTAAATGTACCAGGATGGACTGCATGTTTTTCATGATTCTCTTGGATGCATTCCTGTACTAATTCTCTAGGTAATACAATTTTCCAATCGTTATCCGATTGTAGATTTGAATTTGGTTTGGAATATCTAAATAATACTTTATCTTTAATTTGATAATTTCTATGATACATCGGGTTTAACTGAACGTTTCTAAACAACGTATTATACCAATCATCTTTAGAATTGCAACCGCCATCAAATATAACTGCCTCAATACGGGACAGTACGTCTGGTACTACGTGCATAGAACCTTTTTTATGCCTAATTTCAAAATCAAAACAAGATAATTGCATTGCCCATCGTGCTAATCGACCTGATGGGTTGGTTAGTGTCTTGAGCCATTTCAAAGACATATGATCTGTCACTACTATAAAACGACTCCCTTCTATATAAGGTCTAAAATGGTTTATTGAATCCACTAGGGCGAGTAATTCGCGTTCGGTTGTGCTGTAATTTCGTTCTGTTTTCGAAAGCAACCTGGAATAAAAAGCTATGGGGTGTTCTATACCATCGATTTCCTGGACAAGCACGCTACCAATACCGACGCTTGATGCGTCTGAATGAATTTGAAACGGTTTGGAAAAATCGGGGCAAGCGAGCACGGGAGCCTGAGTCAGAGCTTCTTTGAGCGCTAAGAAAGACCTTTCTGCTTCTTCTGACCAGTCTACCGTATCTCTGCCTTTTTTCTTGCCTATCAGAACCGTCATTGGTGCTATAATAGTTGAAAAATTTGCTACGAATCTTCGGTAGTACGAACAAAGCCCTATAAACGCTCGCAATTGCTTAGCGGTTGTGGGACGTGGAAAATTTCTGATACACTCTAGTTTTTGTGGATCTGTCAATAAACCTTGTGAGCCGACTACGTAGCCTAAATATTTGAGTTCAGACTTACAAAACTCACATTTACTAAAATTTATAGTTAAACCTGCCTTGCTTAAAGCTTCAAAAACCTCGTTTAAAATGGCGATATGCTCTTCGAACGAGCTAGTGGCTATGAGAAGGTCATCACAGTAAGCGAATATCTTCTCACCAAATTTGTGATGGAAAAGAGAATCAACCAATCGCTGTAATTCGCAGCCAGCGTTCGATATGCCGAACGGGACACGTTTAAATTCAAACAAACCACGATTGGGTACCACGAATGCGGATTTTTGGCATGATGTGCCG
This sequence comes from Ephestia elutella, assembly GCA_018467065.1. Classification (NCBI taxonomy): domain Eukaryota; kingdom Metazoa; phylum Arthropoda; class Insecta; order Lepidoptera; family Pyralidae; genus Ephestia; species Ephestia elutella. Next base: position 3,055,995 of record CM031594.1, read on the forward strand.
GAACCGTCTTCATTGTCAGTATCGCATAATGACATTTGCCAGTAGGCAGCTGATAAATCAATGGAACTTAAATAACGAGTACCACGCAAATTATCTAAAATTGAACTAATATATGGCACAGGATATGAGTCTTTAATTGTGACGTCATTAAGTTTCCTAGCGTCTAAGCAAAATCTCCATGAACCATCTTTTTTTGGGGTCATGACAACGGGGTTTGACCATGGGGATTTAGATGGTGCTATTACACCAAGCTGAAGCATCCGGTCTACTTCCTCATTTAAGGCTTTTAATTTGACCGGTGACAGAGGGTAATACCTTTGTTTTATTGGTTGCCCCGTTGTTTTGATCCTATGCTCAACTAGAGATGTCCTACCTAGGCCTCGCTCCTCTGTACTAATAGATTTAAACTTTTGTATAACTTTGTCTAGTTGGACTGACTCTAGGGGAGAGAGGTCATGTTTTGGTACTATGGTGCATATTGTTTTGTTCGGTTCCGGCCTGACAACTGGTTGTCCATATGAAATATTTAAATCCTCTAAACTTGGTAATTGTATTAAATCTAACGTTATAATAGAATCCATGCCAAAAATAAAATTATTAGAAATTGCTGGGATTACCATAAACATAATATTATAAGTATTACCTCTGAAATTGACTGGTAGCAGGATTTTACCTTTTACCTCAACAACAGAACGGTTTGCACAAGTTGCTGTGGAAGAATAATCCAATAATTTAAGTCCTAGGCTCAAAAAATGTTTATGATAATTGTTTCCTATTATACTAAAATTAGCACCAGAATCCATTAAACCTGTGTAAGGTTTTCCTTTAATTTTAAAATCTATAAAAATTCTATTGTCACTGTTGACTGTTTCTATACCAGGAGTCACAGCGCCTAAGTATGGAATATTTGATATTTTTTGTGTGGCTCCTGGTCTAACTAGTTTTTTACTATTGTTTGTTTCCGGTGATGATACATCCCTATTTCCATCGTTACATTTAGAGCAAGTGCTTGTTAGCACGCCTTTTTGACCACACCGGAAACAGACAATGCCTGGTATAGTGCGACATTGTTTATATGAATGCCCAAATTTTTTACATTTGTTACAAATTAATTTATTTTCTAATTGTCTATTGTTAATGTTTCTATTATAATTTTGTTTATGTTTATTATCATTAAAGTTTGTATTGTGTAATTTAACTGTATTTATTTGTTTTGATTGTTTTGAATTTTTGGAATCGCTAGCTGTGTTAGTGAAACCTGAGTATGCCTCAAAACGTTTGCCAATATCAATAAGATTCTGGATACTATTAGAATTGTCAACAGCCAACAAGTGTCCATATGATGGTAAGATGTTGTGTTTTATTATTTCTAATAAAGTTGTTTCTGTTAATTTGTTTGTTAGCCGCGCATTCATGGTTTGCATTTCCAAAATATAAAAGTGTAAGGATTGACCTGGTGATTGTCGATGCTCACGGATTGACTTTTCTAATTTAAAGTCATTATCAATTGCCGTGAAAAATGACTTAAAATTATCTTCTAATTCTGACAATGTAGAAATTTCATCACGTATATGTCTGTAATAATCTAAAGCTTTGCCACTAAGTAAGTCAGAAAAACATTTCAGTACTTTCTGTTCTGAAGTATTTCGACTACGCCTAAAATCATCAATTCTAAGAAAAAAATCTGTGACGTCTGAGTCACCAGAAAATTTTAAATTCCACGACCTCAAATGGTCCTACTTTAATATGTGAATAACGCGCTCATCATCTTCCCTAGTCTCCGTAACATAGGTAGTCCTACTCATTGAGTTGGCTTGACGTACTAAACCGGGAGCTCCTAGTTGAGACAATGTGGGTTGTAACGCTTTAAGTGTGGAAGGGCCGGGTGGGTGGGTGTCAATTGCACCTCCCCGTGGTCGTGTATTAACAAATGAGGAAGTAGTAGTGGTAGGTGGTTTGTTTGCCTCCCCACTTACTTCATGATATTGCTCTTCCCTTTCGCCGTCCGACATGTTGGCAAGAATGTGAGGTTATATGTGTCAGGGTATGTAATAGATTATAATAATTGATAAATTTCTAAATAGATACAGGTTACTCCCTGTCAATAAAAATAAATTAGCTCTCAAATTGAGATTAAATAGGAATTATGGCTGAGCGCTATGCTTTTTATTCATAGCGAAGCCCAAATAAAATATTAATTATTATATTATTAATTATAATATTATTTAGTAATATTATAATAATTACTATGAATTGTATTAAATGTATGCTTACAACCCTGTCGCATATAAACCTAACAAACACTAAAGTATAATAACTTTACAGTCAATGATATCACCAAAATTTCAAAATAACAAGTGAGCGAGTTTAAAAAATTTAAAAACTATTTTTTAGAAAAAACTGCCACTCTCACAGGACTCAAAGGCTCAAAAATATATTAGTTCGGGCGCCATTGTCGTGTATAAAAAATAAAAAAAATAAAAAGTGTGTTGTTGGTGTGGTGTGTGCACAGGGGTCTCCAACTATTTGAAGTGAAGACGGGCAATATCCCTGCGCAGTGCGATTATACACGAACACTTACTTTATAGAGAGCCGGATGTAATGCTCAGGATAGAGCCTCGCACTTTTGAAGTACAAGGACCTCTTGTCTAGTAAGCCTTAGGTCCTGGGAGTCATGGGCAGGGTGATATCATTAATACAATATGGTTGGGATAGAATATAGCATTTTATTCCATAAACACACTAGCCGCTGAGGGCGGGCACATGTTATACTAATACCAAAATCTGATAATTCTTTGCCGCAATTAAAAGTTAAAATTAACATAAACCAAATATAGGGTACCTGGCCAGGTCCGTACACAAACGTCTGTGCGCACTTAGAACGTCGTTCCGTTCACCGTTATGATCCGTTGGGTCCGAGCACTGGCGCTGGTCGCGACATCAAAGAGGCACGGCGCTCCTGCACGCTCCGTTGTATGCGAGATAGTAGACGCTGGCTGGGCCTTCCGAGGTTTGCGCTGAGCCATTACACGGACATCGGATCGAAGGCGGCGACGCGGCCTTTGGAAATAAGGTTAGGATCCGTGTGTCGCACCTTGGGGTCGCCGACGACGGGGCCTGCGCCGTGGCGGGCGGTCCACGGTCCGGGAGAACCGCACCCTCTGGTGATGGGAGGACACTCCAGGAAGCGCCAATTCATACGGCCGGGCGGGCACGTGGATATCAACAGCTCATCCTCCTGACAACTTCGTGGCGGCAAATATCCCCTGTGTCCTTGCGCGTATCGCGGATTTTAAAGCTAAAGGTTAAACTATAGTCCCATGACGGGGTGCCGAGGGCGGCGAAAGTGAAAAAAACCCCAAAAAATTAATATTTGCTCAAGCCATGTTACATGTCGTGGCGGCCTTCCAGGGAGAGAAAGATCCCTCCACTTGATTTGACATTCCGCCTCGTCGCGTTCCATTTCGCCCAATTCGGACGCACGTCAAACCAACTTTTAAACATTCTTTAAAAGAACTAATGTTTAAATAAGGTATTTATTCGTTGAATATTATAACAATCTAAGTCGACGATATTAAAGGAGAATAATTAAAATTCTACAACAATCCAGCCATGATTTCTTATTTGTTTATGATAAGAAAGGTTGGTTAGGAACTGATACGGAACGTGTGTCACCAGCTGTCAATGTCAGACGTCCAACTCTGCAGATTTTGTTGACAGTCTAATTTAATCATAGAATGTTTTGTTATGAATGTTTAGTTTTTGATATAATTCCGTAAGTACACAAAATCGCGTCGAGTTATTGCTACCAATGGTTTCGGCGTGACTCAAAGAACGTTTTGATGTGCGGGTCTCCCTGTTTTCTTAATAAGTATTGTAAAAACAACATATGAAATTTGTGTACTGGTGTGTCACTTTCCCATTCAATTTGTCTGGAGACTAATGGATTTGAATGCCTGCTATTGTAGTGAGTCGAGAGCCTATCATGCAGGTAATACGCCACAGGAATAGTATCCCAATATATCAACTATTTCACCTAAAATATGACATGCAAAGTTGACCAGTTAGAAGTTCAAAATAATTCTGTAGTTATCACTACAGGTTCTTCATCAGGTGTACCAGTTTTCAAAATAAATTATAGCCTATATGTTGCCCAGGCTTAATAGCTATACAACAAAAAAAGTTTCATTCAAATCCGTCCAGTAGTTTTTGCGTGAAACGCGTACATACATACAGACAGACAGACAGACTAGAAATTCCAAAAAAATATTTTTGCTTTCTATTATTCTTTTTAGGTCTCCCTCTATCCTTTCAGTCAAAAATACTAAATGCACAGACAAAATATTTTTACTGTTTTATTATATGTATAGATAATTCAATTCACTGTCTCAAACCAACCCCTGTGGAAAAGCTGTATCCGTTAGCTGGTATTGCGCCTCCGGATGTCCGTAGGGATGTAGCTGCCTCCATTGAAATGGTCAAAAGGGTAACTGACACTCGACACCCACTTCACGACCATGTGCCGGTTACCCAGAGATTGAAGAGCCGCCACAGCTTTATTAAGGAGGTGCTGCCTCTGATTGGTGAAGCCTCGCAGTCTCGGATTGACTTGTGGTGGAAGAGATATCCCGCAGCGTCACCCAACCCGCTATCAGAGCACCTCCCCCCTGGATCTAGTCTACCTTGGCCGACATGGAAGTCTATAAACAGACTCCGGACACAAGTCGGCCGAAGCAAAGAAAATATGTCCAGGTGGGGATATAGCTCGGAAACAGCCTGTTTGTGTGGTGCCTCTCCCCAAACTATGGCACATTTATTGTCTTGCCCAGCGTGCCCTACTACCTGTACGCTTAAAGACCTATATGACGCAACAGATAATGCTGTATCTGTGGCGTCATATTGGTCATCACAAATTTGACCCGCCGAGTCGACACGCTAAGAAGAAGTAGAATTCACTAACCTCGGATGCCGATCAAAGCAAACTCCAATCAGATGCACAATATTCGGATGGTTGAACTTCGCCATGATCGCGGCTTCCATCAGGAAGTCAGACTCTGCTTGCCCCGTGGACAGCTCTGGGAGGGTCTTGACTGCCACTGGCATCTCCACAGTGTCCCCTGAACGATGCCGGTATAGGCCTTGGTAGACCTCACCAAACGCGCCTTGTCCAAGGGCTCTGAGGGGGGATATATAATAAATATCGCGTTCAAAAATTCCATTAGATGCCAGCACTTAGTAACGACAGATACCTGTTAGATGGCACTGCTGGCAATGCTGTCAATGATGTGTCAAGTTCAGACAGTATTGTACCATTGACATTACCATACTCTACCATACTTCTCGCCAGTAGCACCAAGTAGTGAGTGTACATACGGTTACCCTCATAATATCTATACAATATGTTTAAAAATGGTCGCTGACTGATCCCAATCTTCTCAATCAGTCAACGCTACTTGTACTATTATGTAATAGCTTTCGCCCGCGTGAATTTCCCACAGGAACAGTGCTTTTTCCCGGGATAAAGGTACCCTATGTCCTTCTCCGTACTTCCAGCTATGTGTATGCGAAATTTCAGGAAGATTGGTTCAGTAGATAAAGCGTGAAGAGGTAACAAACAAACAAACAAACCATCCAATAAACAAACAAACAAACTCACTTTCGCATTTATAATATTAGTTAGGATTAGGATTCTGTGCTATTATGTATTCTGTGTCAACGCAGAGATGAAACCGCTAAACGTGAAAACTTGAAATGTTGCAGAGGTTCTTTATAATTATAACTATAGCGTCAGTGAGCCAACTTTTTGCTTTGGTGTAATTGGCCCTGTTATAGCTCCTACCTACTCTATAATATGCTGAAGATCTTCTTCATTCTGGAAAAGTAGCTAAAGAAGAATTGATTAAATAGAAGCAAGTGACTTGCTTAACAAACTTAAAGGTTTCTCTCGTAACTAGTAGCAGATGCCTGACATCAATACCCTGAGGTAGAAAACTCTCTTTGCCATAAGGGTTGAAAACCTATGCTAAGAGGGCATTGTTATTTGTGAAAGCCCTCTGTAAAGTCTTGATGGGTGCATAAATGATGCAATTTTCTTGTCTTAACCCAGAATATAGTGAAATTCTTCAAGGAAAAGTAAAGAAGCAAGCTACTTACTTGACCAACTTTAGGCTTTCTCTCGACACCTGTGGTAGATACCTCACATCAATGCCCTGTGGTAGGAAGCTCTCGCTGCCATAATGAGGGTTGAAGGCCATACTAATGGCATTGTCATTTGACCCGGAGTTCTGGATGGCGTCTTAATAGATGGTGTAATTTGACCTGTATCTACTCAAGAATACGAAGATCTTCCTATCAGGAAAGAAACAAAGGCTGATTCAATAAAATCTACTTACTTGACCAACTTTAGACTCTCTCTCGACACCTGTGGCAGTCCCCTCACATCAATACCCTGTGGTAGGAAGCTCTCACTGCCATAATGCGGGTTGAAGGCCATACTAAGGGCGTTGTCATATGACCCTCTATGACTTCATGATATGTGCATAAATGATGCAATTTTCCAGCCAGAATATAGTAAAGTTCTTTAAGAAAAAAGAAGCAAGCTACTTACTTACTCAATGCCCTGTGGTAAGAAGCTCTCGCTACCATGCCATGATGGTTTAAGGCCATGCTTAGGGCATGATCACTGGATCCTGTATGATGTGACATCTTGATAGATGGTGTAATTTGACCTGTATCTACTCAAGAACACGAAGATCTTTCTATCAGGAAAGAAACAAAGGCTGATTCAATAAAATCTACTTACTTGACCAACTTTAGGCTTTCCCTCGACACCTGTGGCAGTCCCCTCACATCAATGCCCTGTGGTAGGAAGCTCTCACTGCCATAGTGAGGGTTGAAGGCCATACTAAGAGCGTTGTCAGTCCCCCCAGGGGCTGTGCGAAGCCGGTGGAGCTGCACTTCTTGTTCTAGCAGACGTTTCTGACGAAGCTCTGCTTCTTTCTTGCGTTGGTAGGAGTTGTCTGTTGGGGAAATGTATATATTCATGATACTTAAAAATTCGTTCTGATGTTCTGACTCATGAACAAATGACGAACTTAACACTCAAATTTGTGAAGACCTGTATTCATTATCCTAAATAATATTTAAAATTTTTTTGATTAAATATGGGTTTACATTTTTATACCTTTTAGCTTTGAGGTACTCTGTTTTCTCGCGGCTAATTGTAAGACCCACATTTCCACCTTCTCTCTCCAGCGTTTCCACCATGGCTTTCAGGTCTTTCTGATCACTAGCAAGGATAGCCAGATCGTCGGCATATCCAATGACCTTATGTTTTCCATTTAACTCGATGCCCCCCTCATGCGATAATACTTTTCTGATGACGTATTCGAGCACCAAGTTAAGGCCATACCCAAAGCTGATCAGAGGGGGTGAGGGGCGGTAAGTAAGCACCGCCTTAAAGCAGACACAATAAGGTTACTTTTCGAATTTTCTATAATTTGTGTTTTTGCTAGCGAGTTTCCGTCAGGCTCTTAGGGTAATTATTTTAGAGGTTTTCTTTTAATTTTGATAAATCACTAAACATTTTTTTAAAAATAAGCCGGTATCGTTGTAAATAAATGTATCCTTTATTTGTTTCTTTAAAAAAAATCTATTGTTATCGCTTAAATTACGGTAATTTTCGACGGTAAAGGAAAAAAAAACAGGATTATGTATTATTATTTTTATCTAGTTTTATTAATTTTATTTGTAATTTGACTCGGTATAATTCTAGTTTAGTGTTTTCTCTTTACGGGATATTTTTCCTGCTTCAGTACTTTTAACCTATGGTTCACACTTGACGTTGAAACACAGTACGTTTTCGGAAAATCCTGATTGGGTATAGCCTTAAAGAGGGTTGGAGACAGCGCATCCCCTTGCTTTAAGCCAGTAACGGTAGAAGAACTAGTGGCGGAGCCCGATATTATGGGCGAAACGAAAGCAGCAAGGCTTCGATGGCTCGGCCACGTGGAGAGGATGGGAGAGGATCGCGCAGCTAAAAGAGCGTATAAGGGACGACCAAGCGGGAAACGACCTGTCGGCCGGCCCAGATACCGCTGGAGGGATGAGGTCCTAAAAGATCTGGTAGCCCTCCAAAGAGCCGACTGGCAGGAAGTAGCGCAGAACAGGAAGGAATGGAAGCTTTTAGTATCGGAGGCCAAGATCCTCTTTGGGTCGTCGAGCCATCGAAGTAAGTAAGTAAGTAAGTAAATATGGGTTTGCTCTTGACCACAATCTTGCCCGAGGACATAGATAAGGTCTACGATGTAGGCTTACCTAGAAGCAGCCTATTTACTCCGGTTTTGAAGATATACATTCACATAGTTAGAAGTACTGAGAAGGACATAGGGTACTTTTCATCCTGTTCCCGTGGGGAATTCACGCGGGCGAAGCCGCGGGCAAAAGCTAGTAAATAAATAAAATAGATACTCACACAAGTACAGACACACGCACAGCACGGCCAGCGCGCACACGAACACGGCGACAGACAGCACGATCACCAGCAGCCAGGAGAGGTGCGGCCAGGAATCCTCCACTGTTGGACAAACATCACATTTTACAAGCTTTTGTTACTTCCTATTTATAGGTACTGTTCACAACTCCTGACTATTTGAAACAGCAACAAGTTCAACAAATTTAATAATGTGACGACCTACAGATTTTATAATATTCTTCCTTCTCATTTTGACATTCACTAGCTGTGCTCTTTACCGAATTTACAGACCGAATTTCATTAAATTCAAGTTTAAATCGGACTTTTGAGTTTTTATATTAATTCCATCGTGTCCACAACGAGACAGGTGTTACCATATATTTAGTTATTATAATAAAGTTGTCGCAAATTTCAATGTGGTTATTATGCTGCTTTCATCCTGGTCTGGAAGCGAAGAAAAAACATAGAATGTGCCAGCTGCTTCTCATCCCGCGCAGATTGTAAAAATCAATCGAGGGAAAGGGCTTTAAACTGGTGATTCCTGACCACTCCTAGGCGATGGGCTAGCAACCTGTCACTATCTGAATCTCCATTCTATCAGAAAGCCCACAATTCTGCTAAGCGTGGCCTTCGAGAGATCAAGTCATTTATTGGGAAAAGGTGCAAGAATGGTGTATTGTTTCTTTTGAATCAGTTTCCTTTTCTTGTCTTTGCCTAGGTACTCGTATCGGTGTCAATATAGGATCAACTTACGTATAACGTACCTGTTACTATACCTGAATCTCCATCCCATCAGTTAGCCCACTATTCAACTAAGCGTGGCCTTCGAGTCTCACGACTCTTGGCTCTATCTACCCCGTAAGGGATAACGACGTGATTCTGTATCTGTTATAACTTACGTATACACTTGGTGGCGTCATGAGCGTCGCTCTTCCACTTGGAAGGGCAGTAGCACTTCACCTCACTGCGATGTTCGTTGGTGGCCACGCAGCGGTAGTCGCAGCCGCAGTCCTGGTGAAGAAATTGGGAATCATCATCATCAATACATGTAATAAAACTGTAACTGGTCTGTGTCTGTACATAGAAAATTTTTAGGAAGTCTATGAGGGGTCTTCATGGGGCCAATATAAGCCAAAACCATATTTTGTAGAATTTTTGTCTTTCTGTCTGTATGTTTGTACGCGCATCACGCAAAAACTACTGGACCAAATTTGATGCGGTTTTCACTGTTGTATTATAGAAGGTCTAACTTAAAATCTGGCGTAGGTTTCATCTTGATACGTCGCTAAGAACCTGAGATATGCGCGGACGAAGTTAGAATATAGGTAACTGTGATGTCTATATCCACAGTCTATATCCCTAGTCATTATCATTAATACTTAGGTCATATAAGGTCAGAAATCTGACGTAATCCCGTGGTTCGGGGCTTTGGGACCCTGGATGTAGATCTGTTCTTTCCTTTAATTTTTTTTTTATTATTTTATCATCAGCCATTTTAATGTCCCCACTGCTGAGGCCTTCAATGCATTTTTACTGGATCTCACAGACTCCTCTTTATTTAATGCAGCTGATTTCGCCTTAACCTTATTGTAACCTCGGCAACCTTCAATACTACAGTGCCTTTCGTTTGATTTGCTTTTTGATTATTAACTTTCTGAAAACGTTGGTGACCGTGAACGCAAATTACCTAATACATAGATGACATTTTAGCTGCAGCAAAAAATGCAAAATCTATGCGTTAAAAGAAATTGTTAAGAAAGTCGATCTCACGCAAGAACATAGCTCTTATAAGAATACGAGTTTATTCTGGGCTTGGGACTTTTACAAATCCTCAGGCGTAGTCGATTACAAAACCTCCTGGAAAATCTGTCAAAAACTTAATTTCTTCATCATCATCTCGAGTGGAAATGGCAAAATTAGATTTTCTTTGACCAAAATTTGGCCACTTCCACCTGGGCCTATCGCTGGTCTCATTGAGATCGTCCAAGGTACAGGAAAAAGGGCAGTTAGGGCATGTCAGAAGATGAACCATGGATTTAATATTTATTATGAACATCTTGAATTCCACTTACATGTAAAGCAGGTATAATGAGCACTTCTCCCGGGCCAGTCCCCTGAGCGACAACCACCTCTTTTTTTTTTTATAACATAGGGCGGCAAACGAGCAAGCGGGTCACCTGATAAACTTATACAAAAGCAAGCGGGTCTCTATACTCCTTATCTTGTAATTATAAGGCTTAGCACAAAACGCTAAAATCGCTATAAATAATTTGGAAGAGTTTTTTTGGGCGGAACTTCTCAGCCTTCTAAGAGTGTTATCTCAGCTTCTTCACAGACGTAAATGAAGTCCTGGAAAATCTGTCGAAACTTCAACTTCTTGTATTCCACTTACATGTAAAGCAGGTATGATGAGCACTTCTCCTGGGCCAGTTCTCTGAGCGACAGCCACCTCGCTATATTCCTTTATAGCCCGGGAGCCATCGATGTGCGACCAGCCGCCGCCACCGTGTTGCCCTTCGCTCTCCACTGTGTTGCCACCTGGTGGATATGATAGGTGTTCGTTGAAAATCGATTTATTTATTACTACACTAGTTATAGCTACGTCCCTGGGCTTCAATCCCGTAGGAATTTCGGAATAATAATAATAACTACATGGTCGGATGTCCTGTATGATATATGGTCGGATGAACTTAGGGCATTCGCCAGAAAGTGGATAGAAAAGACCAGAGATAGGGACACATGGAAAGAGAGTGGGGAAGCTTTTGCCCAGCAGTGGGACATATTATAGCTACAAAAAATATCCTAACTTCCTAACTAATATTAATAATGTGAGTTTGTTTTTTTGTTGTTTTCTTCACGTTTTGTCTACTGAAACAATCTTCCTGAAATGTTGCATAGGTACACATAGTTAAAAGTACTGAGAACTTTTTAGCACTTTTAACTATGTTAAGTATGTCCTTCTCAGTGAGAAGGACATAGGGTACCTTTCATCTCGGGAAAAGTTCCTGTAGGAAATCCACGCGGTCTTAGGAACAAACTGAAAAACCAAAAGCCAGACTCACTAAGCCATCAGCTCACTCCCCCTCCCCTCAAGCACCCCCCTCCCCCTCCACCAAAACCACCATGAGCGCCACCGACGACGTATGGACGCAAAAAAAATTAAGAAATACTGAAAAATCAAAAGCCAGACTCACCAAGCCAACCGCCCCCTCCCCCGCCCCTCAAGCACCCCCCTCCCCCGCCCCCGAAGCCGCCGTGAGCGCCGCCGACACACGCGGCGCCCCCCGCCCCCCCCTCCCGCACGGCCGCCCCCCGCACCAGCTCGAAGCCAGGAGTCGTAGGGCCGGATCGACCCACCCAGCCACCACCGGCGCCTGGTGAGGAGAATTAGAATTACTAGTGGTTCTGTGAACAGTAGACCTCGCATCGCCATTATTTCCCATTTTCCCCCTTTTTGATTTTTCTTTACAACAATCGGTATGTGGACATTCCGACGTAGTTACTTCGTTTTCTTCAAATACTTCGATCAACAATACACCAATATTAGCTCTCAATGAAAGGAGAAAGGTCGGAAGACGGAAAAGTCTTGGAAGCGAGACATCTGAGAGTGGACCGGGATAGCGAATGCTACTAAGCTGTTCCGCAGAGCTAAGGACAAGAAGGACTTGAGCATGTTAATCGCTAACCTTCACTAGTTGGAGAGGCACCTTTAGAAGAAGAAGAGATCTCAATGAACAAAATCATTGCGAAAAATAGTCCGTGTTGATTGAATACGCTCCCGACCCATGCTTAGACAATAATATATAGGTACATTAAGTCATGAATTAAATATCGTAATGCAATGGACCGTACTGTCAGAAATAGGTAATAGCACACGCATATTGTGTGCTCTTTATTTCTCGGGTCGTTTTCAGATCTGTCACCTTTAGCATGTATTGTTAATGGAAAGTCAAATATATATGATTAAAATCCGATACAGAATATTCCAGGAAACTGGGAGAAGTTTCTGTATCGGAATATTCTGTATTTTAGCCCCCAATAAAAAAAGCTCTCGACAATTTTCTTAAGAATAACCAAGAAATATGTGTGTCAAGTTTCGTAAAGAACTAAGACCTCTTCCTTCGAGTCGCAAGACTCTTGGCTCTGTCTATACCGCAAGGCATTCAGACGTAATTATAGACCTACCTGAAGTTCGTCCAGGTTTCCCATACATATACCCAGACTCAGGCGTCGCGTTAGTGTGGGTGCGGGCGTGTTGGGAGCCGTCGTTCTTGAAGATCCCCACAGATATGCCGCCTCCACCGCCAGCCACTAACAATGGGTGGGCTGCACCGTCTTTGTCCAACTGTTGAAGGAAAAGGACCATTATTTATGAAGAAAGAAAGAAAATTTATTCGGCACAAAAAACCTTTGCACTTTTAGCCCAGATACCGTGGGAGGGATGATGAGGATGAGATCCTAAGAGATCTGAAAGACCTCTAAACTGACAGAAAGTGGCGCTGAACAGGAAGGAGTGGAAACTTCTGGCGACGGAGGCCAAGATCCTCTTAAGGTCGTCAAGTCATCGAAGTAAGTATTCTACCTGACTTTACCTTCACTTCTGACGACCTCCGTAACGCAATGGTAAAGACCTTGCTTCTGAACCACGGGAATTCACGGGATCCCGGGTACGGTACGATCCCCGGTCAGGTCAAGATGGAAAATTATCTTTTTCAGACCTGGGTCTTGGATAAACATCCAAGACCCAGGCCCACAGGTATGGTATATACCATATGTATGTATTTGTTGTATAATATAGTATAGTATCGTTGAGGTAATATCCCACAACACAAGTCTCGAACTTACTCTGAGCCTAACTCAATCTGTGTGATTTGTCCGTATATATTTATTTACCGAAGCGGTGGTGGCCGAGTGGTAGGGCGCACGCCTGTAGCTGCAAAGGTCCCAGGTTTGAATCCTGCCCGTGCTACATGAGTTTGTATACCAATCTGACTCATGTATGGTAGTTTTCATCGACTACCACTTGCTTCCGGTGAAGGAAAAACCGTGAGGAAACCTGCACTTTTGTTGATGGATTATCAGCTAGTGTGTGAAATGGAGAAGGCGATGGCAAACCACTCCATTAAAATTGCCAAGAGAGTCGTTGTGTGTGTTTCATTACATGTAATGACCACGACCCTCAGTCATGAGGAAAATACGACTAAAGAGATTTATTTACCTTTGTATGTATGCTAAGTAAATGTTACAATAATTATTGTCTTACCAAGAACACATAAGTAGCCCCGCCCCCTCCTCCCCCGCCGTCGATGACCTGCGTGTTCCTCACTTCATGAGTCTTGCTGGTGAAGATCTGCAAGGAGTCGTTCTGCTTGCGAGAACATTCCTGGCTTTCTTGGGCTGAGAGCGTCTGTAACAGAAACATTTATTAGTGTCCGAAATTTTAATAATTTACACCGCTCTATATATTTCATTATATTTTATATTATCACGCCTTTTTCCCGTAAGGGTACGCAAAGACTAGCGATTTTAACTCGCTACGATCCTTACAGATCTCTCTCGCTTGCTCTACTTACACTCATCACTTTCTTCATAATTGCTCTCCGTTTACGCTCGTAATATGTCCCTTTTTAAGGAGGTCCGCAATCTGGTCAAAATGCGTTCTCCGAGGTTGACCCTGTCACACTCTTTCATTCACCTCTGCTTATACATGATGTGTATTTAAATCAACAAGGCCATGAATTACAGAAATAATACTCGAAATAATTGATTTTTGTAATAATAAAACAGTGTCAATAAGTTGGGCGCCAGTTAATGTATTATTGGCGCCCAACGTGTAACTACAAAATTATTCTTAATGATAATGGTAATATTTAGCACTTAACTACATCATAGCCCTAATAAAGGTACAGCACTAATGATACCACTTACGATAGTGATAACACTTAATTATTAATTACCTACCTTTGTTTTAAATCGACATAATTTACTTATTTCTCAGCACGACTTGGCCCGATAATGGTCCTTAAATACGATAATATTCGTACAGTCAGTATCTGTACATTATCATTCTCTTTCCTTGTCATTGCTAGTGACTGTACTATATTCGTACCTTCTTGCAAGCATTCAGCCCCTGTTGTCCAATCAGCATGTAGATCTGCTCAGAATGGTGCAGCTCAAACAGACCTCTTGCCTGGGCCCCGTGAGAGACCCCCGCCCACGCTGAGCCAAGGCCCCCTGATGCACCAGTTGCGATTATCCTGTAGATAATATTTGGTGTTAATTGATATGTACAGATACAGTACCAAGTCTTTTTCCCTTACGGGGTGGACGGGGTCAGGAGTCGAGACTCACAAGCCACGTTTAGCTAAATAGTGAGCTTATTGGTGGAATGGATTTTGAGATATAGTGACAGGTTTGTCCATCGCCTATAAGAGGAATCATCAGGTTAAGGCCTTCTCCTTTGATTGACTTGCTAATATTAAGTGAAAAAAGATATGTTAGTAGCGAGACATTGACGGACATAGGAGTATTAAAGTAGGCAGAGTTGATATTACTTTTGAAGATTTCAGAAATATTTATGATGTTTCGAAAAACTGACGTGTAAAGCCCTTCACTGGGAACCTTCCACACTTGAATGCCCTGGTAGGAAAGGTTATTGATGCCGGTGACTGACACAGAAATATTATCATAGGCAAGGCAGCATTATTTTGTCATTCAAAAATTTCTGAAATATTAATGATGTTTAAAAAAAACTCACGTAAATGATGTTTAAAAAAACTCACGTGTATAGTCCTTCACTGGGCACCTTCCACACTTGAATGCCCTGGTAGGGAGGGTCTTTGATGACGTTGACGGCCACAGGAGTGTTGTTGTAGGCGGCGTCGCACATCGTCTGGTTGGGACCGAAGCGACCCGTGGCGCCGCAAGTCGAGAAGCGGTAGTCTGGGATACAAATGGCATTGGTTATGATCATCAGACATTTTAATGTCCCACGGTTGGGGCACTGGTCTTACGGATGGATAAAAAGGGTGGACCATGACCCACCCACGCGCGCCAAAGGCACAGAATTAATATAATTACTACGTACAGAAAGGAAGCTCCCTGCCCCTACCGCAATATTTATAGTCGGTATATATGATGCCCCGATTCTATGAAATGCCCTCCCTGTGCCCAAGGCTAATTGGTGGGTATTAACGACTGCGAAAATGCGAAGAATGCGAAATTCTTGGTAGCTTCTCTTGGCACAAAATAAAATAAAAGGCTTACGTGCCAAAGAAACATTCTTTTGCAGAAACTTTATTGGAGAGATTTTCATAAACATTATAGTAGTTCAGTAATAGGACATTATAAACTTTTAGAAAAAAGAGCAAACTTACATAACTCATCAGCGAATGCGGGATGAGGCGTGGTCTTCTCCTCAAAGACCGGATCGTAATAATTGTAGTCTCCTAACTCTTCAGGGTCAATGTTGAGGCCAAAGCACTCAGGGGCCATGGAAAAGTCGTCAATGGCTGAGTCGGAGTAGATCCTCATACCCATACGCGTCTTGAATTGGAGGTAGTATCTGCAAGAGAAAGATTTGTTTAGGATTAATCTCACAAAATAGGTAGTCCTAAAAGTTGCTTTGGATAAATTGTGACACGCAAAGTTAAAAGTAAGTACTATAATACTGAATTTTTGGTCTATATTTACTTTGTGCCCCAATTTTTACTCAGTGTTGTTGTTTCAGTGGTCATGTTTTAAGCAGCCTATTTAATAATCATATTGCACTTTCGTATGTCAGTATAATTTTTCAAGTACTATTCTTAATTTTCAGCCTTCACTGTACGTACACTCCAGATTAATTATTAGGAGTTCTTCAAGGATGTTACCTCAGCCCCAAATGAATCATAACTCTTTATTTTTATAAATTCTACTAACCTTCTAGTAATGTTAGGGAGAAATATCGCCGCCCTGTACCAGTTTTCTCCCTTGTCCTTGGTGGAGAACCAGAGAGACGTGGAAATGTTCCCTCTTGACGTCAGCTCAACCACGTCCACACTCATCGAGCCGTAGTTGCGTCCGTTTTGTTGGTAGTAGAAACGTATCTGCATGAAAGAATAATAAGTAAGTTTGTTTGTTTAAAATAATTTTATCATATAAAACAAAAAACAATGAATGAATAAACAGAAGATGGCAACGGCGAACATGAAGGAATCTCTTCCAATCAACCGATAAGAAAAATAAACTTAATATTTTAAATGCGAACGTTTGGATGTGTGTGTTTGTTATTCAAGCATTCAAAATCTACCGGACGGATTTTGATGAAATTTGGTTCACGGTTAAGAAAATACCAGGAATATATAACACATAGGGTACTTTTCATCCCGAAATCCCCACGGGAGCAAAGCCCCGAGGCGCCACTAATGGTTGAAATAATAGTACTTACCATGCAACAGTTGTAGTAACTCGACGAGATGTTCCCATGAACTTTAGGCGGCGGATTGAAGACGACAGTCTTCATGATAGCCGTCGACGCAAAATCAGCTCTCTCTTTATTCGGCCCGGTAACATTCATGTTCACGTAGAAGTAGTACCCCAAGCAGTGGGAAAGTGTGAAGTTCATGTGAGAGGGGGATAAAGGGGGGACTATCTGGGTCGGGTGAGGGTCTTGGGGACCGCATGTGTGGTCGTAGTTTGGTCCGGTCTTGTCTGTGGGGGTCGGCCCGCTGTGGCGGGACCATTTGAGGATTGGTCTGTAAGAGAAAATTGCTAATTATTGACCCTACCTACTGAAATCGAAAAAGTCTGGTGTATAAAATGCTGTGGCCTTTTATACACCAGACTTTTCACCACCAAAACCACCTTTCACCGCCACCACCACCTTTTCACCAGACAAAAGTGAAAATTCATCTTTCATCTATATCTCCTTCATCTATTTCTCTTGCTTCTTCATTTATTTTTTATTTATAAAAGAATAACAAACAGTTACATAATGTATGATAACAAATTATGTACATTGGTTATAAAGTACTAGTACTAATTACGTAACCCACTACGTTATTCACAGGTTAATTTAAAAAAATCTACCTCTCTTGCTCCTTCATTTACCTCTTTTAATCATCGTCGACTCGAATCGACTTTACCCGAACAACCCCTTTACCATAGAAGTAGGAATGGCTGCGCGAAGGGAGCGCGCTTCCTACGTTTATGCCCTTTACTAATATCATATAGCTAGATAGATACATATCGCTATCTATTCTATTTTAAGTATGTAGATATTTGTTACTTACTGAGGAATATCTTCGAACCCACAGTTGTCTTGTTCGAAGTTGCAGTACGAGCCATACGGCATTTTGTCTGGAACAACATATTTTCATTATACATTATCATAACATCATCATTGCAGCCTACTTCTTTTTAGAAATAGGTTAGGTAGGTAGGTTAGTAACAGGATTTATAATTGCATTTTACGTTCAGTAGTATTGTACTATAACCGAAAATTTTCCTGATTGTCAATCACAACTGTCTCATCCCAATCTCCCATATTCTCATCTCTTTAATCATCAGCATCCACAGCCCTCCGTGACCCACTGCTGGGTATAGGCCTCCTTCTGTCTACGCCAACCTTCTCTGTCTTGTGCCATCCTACTCCAGTTGTTGCCAGCAATATTCTTAACTTGACATCGTCGACCCGTCTAGATGCCGGTTGTCCTACGCTCCGTTTTTCTCATCTCTTTACTGGATACCCTTCTCTCATTTGTTTCTCTTTAGTTTTTCATGCAGCATGTTTTTAGCATTCTCCAATCAAGTCGTATTCAAATGTAAAGAAGTAGTTTTATAATCCTTGCAAAAAGTGCGGCCTCAATTTTAAATGTTCATAAACTCACCACAATTCTGGTGCTCGTCGCTGCCATCGTCGCAATCCTTCACCAGGTCGCACACTTGCTGCAGCTTGATGCACGACTCCCTCTGCAAGAGAAATAAATATTTAGGTCTCTCTTTATTTATTTTATGGCGAGTTGTAGGCTCAAATCCTTCTGGACTTAACGCGACTTTGAAAAAAGTTAATTCTGATACCAGAGTTCACTTGGTATAGCAAGTTGCTGTAGCAGGAGCGAGGTGTGATGCTCAGCCACCACACAGGAAGATCTTTTAGCCAGGCTGGGTGTTCAATTTAATTCAAAACATAATATCATGTTTGTAACAATATTAACATACAAACATCATACAAACTAGTGTTAGTAGACACAGATATATTTAAATCTGAGCGTGAAGCTGCAGCCATCGCCGAACCAAAGTGGTATCCCATCGATCGTTAAACACCTTCAGATAATGCCTGGGAAACCTCGATGGTGTCTGTCAGGTTTTAGTGGGTTTTAACGTCCAATCTTGGAAGTTATCAAAATACTCACCTTCATAATATAGCACTTCACTTGCCCAAGCTGGCACTCCCCGTTGAAGACCGGTGGCTCTGGTAAACACTCCACCATACGGATGTTGTCTATGGCGATGTGCGGCAACGGCTGCGACAGGCTCACGTAACTCGGCCGGGTTATCTCGATGACTATGCGGACTTCTTGCTGGACCTTCCCGACCATCAGTTGCATGGGGTACCACCTGAAAAGTAGGATAAATTAGTGATCCTGATTGATCTAGCCTGACGCTGGTTTTCCGTGGAACATCGGATATCAAAGTCTCTTTTTATTTTATTCACTGGAGTTGGGTAAAATAGCTAATCCAGTGCTCCGAAAGGGATGTTGAATTAGAGAAGCTTTCAGTTTTAATAGCAGTTTTATGGACTTAAGTGATGCCTTTGATACCAATGATAACAAGTTGTTTCTAAGAATCAAAACGTAAATTCGTGGGAATTTGAGGTATTTATAGAACCTTATATGAAATATCAAAAGCAATCGTAAACAATGAAGGCTATAAAAAGAAACACTAACACACTACTAGTTTTGTTTTGTATCTACCTTGTCGCAGTTTGTGTTTAGTCAATAAATTTATTTTCTTTCTTTCTTTCTTTCTTTCTAATATAATGATAATAGAAAGAGGTATACCTCAAGGCTCCATACTGGGTCCTATACTATTTACTATAAGTAGACTTTAAAGATGTTTTCAGTGATTTGCCTTGATTATCTGCAGTCTTAGAAACCAGCTGGAGATTTGGGTGACCTCCACAGAGAAAAGGAGGCATACGCAAAACGCGTCAATGCAAATTGAGTTTTAAGAGTTATAAACGAGTGCCCATTGTAGCTTAGCATACAATCTCCTCTCTCTATCTGATACTCACACTTCGAGGTTGTTTCCAGTGATCTCCTGAAGAACCCATTGGATGTCTGTGGTCTCTGAGATCAACTTGATGCTGGCGTTCTGCATCTTGCTCTGGTGGAGTTTGGCTTCGAACTGTGAGGAAGATATTTTATATTGTGGATTACCGTTTTTCCGCTCACTAGCTGGCGAGTAAGGTCTGTCAGATAGTACAACACTGTCATCAGTTATCAAATTCAAATGACAGGATTGTACCATCTGACAGATTTCCTCCCAGATACGATATTATTAGGTAAGTAGGTAGTCAAGTTTTAAGTTTTTTTAGTTAGAAGGTATAGTATAAATACCGGACGTGGAAGGGTCAAGAATAGCGTATTAATTTATCCTTAAGGGGTAGACAGAGCTAAGAGTCGTGAGACTCGAAAGCCACGCTTAGATAAATAGTGGGCGTGTGAAATGACGATTCAGATATATACTCGTACCTATAGTAATAGGTTGCCAGGTTGTTGCCTATTACAAGAATACAATCTTTCGTTAAAATTTGCGCGGAAAGAGAAGAAGCTAGCACATTCTATGCTTTGTTTTCGCTTCCATGAAATTAAGGGGGTTTCAGCTCCCATAGCGGCTCGTTTTTTTTATAGATTAGTAGGCAAATGAGCATGCGGGTTGCCTGATGGTGAGCAATCACCACAGTCCATAGATCCCAACGACCTTAAAAAGGTCACTGATGCGTTTCATAATAATTTTTACCTTACAGAATTCCCAAAGACCCCGAAAGGGTGGCGACTTGATCACCATGTTCTCCATAGTGGGGTCTACTGGAAGGTAGAGGAAGTGTCCTGTAAAAAAAAAACAATTTGAGACACATGCGCAATCATCATCGTCAGCTTTTTGCTACCCACTGCTGGGTATAAGCCTCCCTGTGATGTCCTCTCTGTGGTATGTAAAATTTTATTGTCTACTTCGCACAGTATTCCTTTGAGTTAGTTATTCCTTTGAGCTTTGCACAGATTGTTAAAAGAAAAACCTAGATCTGTATTTGTTTTTCTTTACGGAATTATCTGAATTTTGTAATCCTACTTTCTACTTATATTATTGCGAAAGTTTGGACGTGGGTTCGGATGTTTGTTAGGTACTGAATCACGCAAAATCTACTCGATGGATTTCGATGAAATATTGTCCACGGTTAGAAAAATACTGGGAATAGCACCTTGGGTACTTTTTATCACGAAATTCCTACGGGAGCGAAGCCCCGGGGCGCGAATTATTGCTGTTAACTTATTAAAACAAAAAACAAACACAAAAATCATTTATTTCACCAGTATACCTACTTATACTTCTAGATAAACAATACTACTTAAAATTAAACGTTGACGGCATTTAGGGCAGAACCTCCTGACAGATCGTCACCAAACTAGGTAAACCTGTATCTTGGGATTCACTGTCAGAGAGGAACCACACCGCTTTGCGTCTATGTCGCGTACAGTAAATAAGTAGGTAACTTCTAGCTATGACTAAACAAAGGAGCGCTTATTTCCCAAACTAGTAAAACTGTAATTTGGGAATAAGAAAAAATAAAAAGATCAAATATAAGTGAAAGACAGTAAAGATATAAATAGAAGTGACATAAAATGAGATCAAGCCATTTTTGAAACAAAAAAGATGTGTGAATGCAGGTTGAGTAAGGTGCCAACAATGATACATTAAGTAACTAGTGTTATACATGTTTTTAGAGTACTAATAGAGGGGGAACTAAGACATGAAAAACAGTAAGGATTCAGTATCTGCGTAGTCTTTGTTTAATAGCCACTGTTTCAGTTTAACTTTGCAGGAATATTTAGGAGAAGGGTATAGTAGAAGCTCTTTATTGGCATTATTATAAAGATATACGCTGAGCACTGCAAAGTGACGTTTAGCCAACGCTGTCCTATGTGTGATAGCTGGAAAGACAATGTCCGAGCGTCGCTTACGGGTATATATAGAGGGATCATAAGGAGCGCTAATGTGTTTTCTCAAAATGGTAAGCATAACATAAAGTTGCCTTACGGTCAACATAGATGCATCCTTATATAGCTGTTCGGTGGAATACTGAAAAGGTTTCCTATAAAGAACCTTTAAGACTGCCCTCTGTGCACGCTCCAAGGACAGCATTATCGTTTTACCGGAACCACCCCAAACCGTGATACCATAAGTGATTATCGACTGGCAGAGAGCGTAGTACACAGTTCGCAAAGTGTTTTCGTCAGCAATGTCTCTTAAATTTTTAAAATGTATATTAATTTTCTAATCCTTGGGATGAGAAAGTCGACATGCGACTCCCAGTTTAGTGTTTGGTCTATAAGTATGCCCAAGTATTTCACAGTGACAACTCGAGAAATTTGAAGACAATTGCAGTCGGGAGATTGCCTGTTACATCTATGGGCCTTAAGAGTAAAGCATACAGGGGGTGTGAAACATTTCTTTGTAGCAAAGGGAATAAATTGTGTTTTCCCTATATTTAGGGTCAAGGAATTTAAAGAAAGCCAAGTCATTACAATTGATAGCGCATTTTCAGCTCGTAATTGCACCTCGGACCAGTTCGCACCGTGGATAATAAGTGCAGTATCATCTGCGTAAACAAAGGTTCTGCAGGAAGGGAGATTAATGACACATAGTTCATTTATATATAGCGTAAATAGGGTTGGGCCTAAAATGCTACCTTGCGGTACACCAAAAATCAAATTATTAATTCCTTGTTGACATTATTGTCGCAATAAATTTTGTAAATAATTCCTACTAACATACATAGCATAAGTTTACTAACATTATGAGTCCTGGTTACTTGAATAAATACTATTTCATTAATTCATTATTGGCAAAATTATCGTTTTGACAAAGAAAAAATACACTACGCGAAGTTTTGGCGAGCGGCAGAGATTAAATTTCCACATATTTTCCCGATTTTCCTATTTTAAATTTGCTGCGTTTTGTTTTTGCTCCGTCTTTGTTGGCGTTATTTATACTATGTATGTATATCCGTCTGCTGGATCTCGTAAATCGGCAGCTGTCCACGCGGTTCCGTCTATTTTAAGACCGCGGCGTCTCGACTGAAATAATGGGAGAGTCGTCTGAGCGTAGGTAGTCATCGTCCCATTCATGCTCGTAATGAGAAAACCATTTCACTTAGCTTGACACTTAAAGTTTTCAACATTCAACGATGTCAAACACTAGTTGAGCCCTGGGAGTCTGCTCTCATGAGAATTTCGGGAATAAATCTATTCTATGTGTTAGGAATAACAGATACAATAGAGTTATACACTAACCTGAAAAGGATAGTGTACAAAATTTAATGAAAATTCTGGCCAATGGATAAATACGACTATTTTTTGCTCATATCATAAAATAAGAAATTTTACGAATGATGCCCACGATATTTAAGTAGGTACCTATACCAAATTGGAGTTTTCTACTGTCATTAATATTTTACAGAGAAAGTGTTTGTAAGTTTGCTTATAGGGTAAACTTCGGAACTACTGAACCGATTTCAAAAATTCTTTCACCAATAGAAAGCTTGAATTGCTTTCAGGCATAAGGCAGCCTATTGCGCATCTTCCTTTCTTTTTTTTCTTTTTTTTATAGAATAGTAGGCAAACGAGCATACGGGTTGCCTGATTGTAAGCAATCACCGCAGTCCATAGACACCAACGACCCTAAGAAGGTCACTGATGCGTTGCCGACTTTTTGAGAAAGCGATAGGCTCTTTTCTTGAAGGCTCCAATATTATTTCTTTTTTTTAATTATTAACTTTATGTATCTAAAAATGTAATCTTGTGGGACGTACCTCCCGTGCAAAGCCGCGGCAGGGCGCTAGTTACTAATATATTAAGTAACTCATAGCTAAGCCTTACTTACTTGACGAAATTAGTTCTCCTATTACTTCGGAACCCTAAAAAACTTCAACTTTTATATTGGTATATCGTAAAACCTGCGGATCAATCGTCGATGCACGTAATACTCTAAATGCAGTCAGAATCTTCAAGGCAATATGATCTTTACGGCAAGGGAATAAGATCTTTGAAGTATGACTGCAGTTATGATACTTGACTGCTTAACTTAACACGTGCACTTTTCATGTTAACACGTCAATAGCAGCATGTTTACAATCGTAGATGGCAATAACATGCTTTCTCCTCAATAGAAACTTCCAGGCAATTTTATTCGCGTGCATAAAAGTTATGTTTTTTTAGATAACACATGCTCCCTGCCTGCGTCTGTGTTCCCGAGCACATACAACCTGACTCTAGTCAAAACCAGAGTGAATAGGCTGCTTCTGGGTAAGCTCGCTACACCGTGTAGCGAGCTTACCCAGAAGCAGCCTATTCACTCTGGTTTTGAAGAGAGTCAGGTTGTACGTAAGTGCTCGGGAACACAGACGCAGACAGGAAGTTCCAATGCTTCGCTGTGCGCATTAGGAATGAAGAAGAGAATAATTTGAAGAGAGGATGATTTGAAGAGTTCGAATCACAAGCTTTATGACTACATCTCAAAAAGTCTAGACTAGATCAAAGCCACAGAATTTTTTTTATTCCACAAACAGTGAAATTAGAATGTATTTGTGCTATAATGTAGAGCTGAGTAAGGGTTAGTGGGTAAAACTATTCTAAGTACATTACCGAAACTTGTAGCGATTTTTTTTATATTATTATTTATTAAGAGGTTTACGCCACGGTATAGCCTGCACCGTGGCGTTAACCTCATCTCTGCCCTCGGGCAAGATTGTGGTCAAGAGCAAACCCATCTCTTATATATATTTTTTTATAAAGGTGGTTGCGCCCCGAGGCTACGCTCGCGTGGTAATTTCCCACGGGAACAGTTGTTTTTCCCGGGATTAAAGGTATGTCATTCTACTCGTAACTATGTCCTCTTCACGCTTTATCTACTGAACCAATCTTCCTGAAATTTTGCAAGCACATAGAAGCACATAGAAGTACTGAGAAGGAAATAGGGTACCTTTCATCCCGAGAAAAAGCACTGTTCCCGTGGAAAATTCACGCGAGCGAAACCGCGGGCAAAAGCTAGTACACTATAAATTTGAAATAACTATCCAAAACAACTAATTTCACTTTCTCTGTAAGGGTCTTGTGATAGAATACAGGGTGTTTTTTAAATCATTGGCATCCTTTCTACTGGTGAAAGTACTCATGAACATGAGCAACTTTTTGTATGGGACCGACTCAATCCGATAGAAAAAAAAATCTGCTGTTCCATACTATTTTCCAATACCTACTCACCCGAAATGTATGGAACAGCTGATTTTCTTTTCCATCGGATTGAGTCGGTCCCATTAAACCAAGGGCCAAGAAGAATGACATCCAAAAAAGAAGATAATAATTTTTATTTTTTTATTTTCTGCATAACCCAAAGGTTGGCTGGTAGATAATGCTTTAGCATTAAGCCCTCCTATTGTACGGTTACTCTGTATTTTTGTACAATAAAGGTTAAATAAATAAATAAATTTGTGACAGATGAGAAAAGGTATGTTGTATGTGCCAGCGCACGCAAAATAGATCGAAAGAGGATAGTATCATGGAAGTAATAAGTACTTTGTACAACTATTACTTCCATGGATAGGATATATCCTACTACCTGCGTTACAAGGTGTATAGTTTGTGAAGTTAGGGCTCGTAGAGTTAGGGTGGTAGAGTTAGAGGCTTGACTCTTCATGAGATCTGATAATTTTTTAACAGAGCGAAGCTATATGGGCTCCTCTTGGCAACACTTGTCATGGCAACACTTTAAGGCGACCATGACTGTATCATGAGTTTCTTTCGGCATTTCTTTTCAGCAGTGGTTGCTCCGAAATGCTAGTAGTTTGTAGCTTTGAGACATATTATACTATGATTAAATAATTAGTTTTTGACTTCAAAAAGAGCCTTCTTTGAGGCCAAGTTTCGATAAAGAATTTCTGATTTCATGAATGAAAATGTTTTGGTGGAATTATTTTAGTCACTTAGCAATTTCATCGCAATTTTCTGACAGGTAAATTAAGAAACAAAATCAGTATAAAAAAGTCTCAACAGATAGCGTTTTATGAAAGCCGAGTCGTAGTAATGGCTGCACCTATATGGTGCGCTTTTTCTTGTCAATCAGAGGCAGAAAAAAAATCACCTAACAGTTTGACAGCACAAATCACAATATTGATACTTTTTAGATGTTTTTTTACTAAGTTTTATTTTTTTTTAAATGCCAATCCCGTGAATTTTTGCTGTTTTTATTGGAACTTTTTCTCTCGCCTTTAAATAAGCGCCATTTATGAAGTCATCCGGAACTTTTTTTTTATTTGGGTATCGGAAAATCCCTCATTTAAGCACTAATAAAAGTGAGACCATATAGGCATAGAGTTTGGTCTCCTCTTGGCAACAGTTTACATAAAAATGTTTTGATGGAATTACTTTAGTCACTAAGGTTTATTTTCACCGCTTGAGCTAAAAGTAAGACCAGAGACATAGAGTTTTCAGTTGGTAATTATGTGCACAAAGGGACTAAAATAAATCTCGACTTGCAGTGGCTTTGGAAATACTCCTTTTGTAAATTCCAATGGTACTTAAATTCTTTCCTTTAGAATAGGGACCGGAGATTATAATTTGTTGCCTACTTTTTACATGACTGATAAAAAAGGAGTGTTATGTTTTCAGGGTTCATATGAAGTAAGTTTCAAAAGTCCTGAACGGCTTTTAAAATTTTTTGATGTGAGAGGTATTTTTAGATTCCTTTCATATTCCTCCGATTGACATAGGCTATGTGAGTTGTCAGTCGTGTTTTTTGTTTATAACATAGGGCGGCAAACAGCAAGCGGGTCACCTGATGGTAAGCGATCACCGCTGCCGATGGCCTTATGCAACACCAGGGGTATCACTTACAAGAGAGTTTGAAGAAGAAGGCCTTTGAAGAAGAGGTAGACTCGTTTCTTTGAAGGTTCCAATGCCGCCGTAGGAAGCTGATTCAACAGCTTGGCCGTACGTGGCAAGTGTCTTTGAAAATGTACGGTTGACAGCCGGTTATCCAGGTGGTTTGGACGAAAATTTTATTTATGGGGGGCGCTGCCTCTTTGAAAAATCACACAATATTGAAAGAATCACATCAGTTCAAAGTATTTCCCAAGATACAAAACAACTAACTTTTGCCCGCGGCTATGTTCGCGTGAATTTTCCACGGGAACAGTGCTTTTCCCGGGATGAAAGGTACCCTATGTCCTTTTCAGTACTACTAACTATGTGTATGCGAAATTTCAGGCAGATTGGTTC